>CM042187.1:34834128-34894488 GCA_023539305.1 Ilex asprella
TTCTCGACTCAGCAGACATGTCTTGTATATATATATACCCATATATATATATATATATATATATATATATATCCATATGTCCTCCCTATTTTATATATGTTTATGTGATGCCCCAAAATTCGGGGGTCCTTTATTGATCGTTGATTATCCATCAACTCGCGGAATACCCGTGGATACCAAGTAACTCGATATCACATCGTTATGCCCCATTTATCGGAATCCATATTTGAACAAAATCGGGCAGAGTCTCCTTCGTACGTAGAGCTCTACCCAAAATTCAACCTGTGCAATATATATTCACATGACCCATCCGTGGCCCAATATAACACAATTGCCGCACCAGGTCCATTTATGAGTAAATATTGACCACACCGGATCCATTTATCCATACTCATATAATTACATGCAAAGTTAGATTAAAAATAGTCTAGAAATATGGAGTTTTGAGAAAACCTACTCAAACTCATACATCACTAAATTTACATTCAAAACAATCCATGTGAGTCCCATTACGACTATTTCCAAGTATTTACATGCTCAAAATTATAATGTTCACAATGATTTTACAAGAACTCAAAATAAAGTCACATCTTAGTTTTTCTTCCTCCTTAAGTGTCCGAGTGAGTGTCGTCCATCGGCGTATAACCCGCACTTGAAATATTTTTCCATATAGAGTGAGCAGCACTCAATAGAGTATCTCCTACAGAGGCTACTCCCCATCCTCGATGCATATGCAATGTTTACATACAACATTCATCCATAACAACATTCCAAACAAGAATATGCAACTCTATATTGGAATTTAACCTAGTCATGCCATGGAATGACTTACTCATGCATCTTAACCCGAGTGCTCACCGACTCCCACAACACAATGCCATGCACTTGTGCAATGAAACTATCAATTGAAAAAAAGTTCATCCAATGATATAAATAAAAGTCATGTGTTTATAAAACCAAATTATTGTTGGATTTTACTCATTGAATGAGTATTTTTATAAATTTAAATGTTATGTCTTGTTGGGCAACAGATTTTAGAATTTCACCACTGGCTCTATATGCCTAATTCATTTTTTTGGACTTGTACGGACGGAAGTAAATAAACCAATAACCGGGTCTTGCACCCGAGGGAGAGTCTAGCCCTACTTACTATACCCGACATAAGTTTTTTCATGCATGTAACTGTGCGACTCAGTAGGACATTCAATCCCACTTTCTCGAGCCCACCCTTCAACCAACAAGTATGATTTTTGAATAACCATGCCCACACACATACACCCACACTCATGCCTAAGTCCATGAATGTGATGTCTCCGTGCAAATGCAATGTAATGTATTATTGCATATCAATGTCATGTCTAACATGCTATGAATACCATATAAACCATTATATGATAATTCCACATGTCCCATGGCAAATTATATCACAAGCATATAATTCTCATAATTCCTCACAATGTTAATATAGTAGTAAGCACATATCGACATTTTATCTAATAACAACAACCAAGCATGTTATTACATAACCAAAAAATAACACACTTAATTCTCAAGGCATAATGTAAACATATAACATGCCTACAAAATAGCTCACATAACAACCCTTAAACAAACCACATAACGGCCTTGAAACAGGCCACAAAGCAGCCCCAAAACAGACCATCAAAACAGCCTCATAACAGTCCCAAAAATAGTCCATAAAACAGCTCCTAAACAGGTCACATAACTGCCCCTAAATAGGCCACCAAAACAGCCCCTAAACAGCTACTAAACAGTCCAAAAAATAGTATATAAAATAATCATAAAACAACCCTTAGACAGGCCACATAACAACCCCTAAACATGACACCAAAACATCCCCTAAACAGCCACAAAATAGCCTCAAAATAGGTTACCAAAACAGCCCCTAAACAGCCCTAAAAACCAGTCCAAAAGGTAGGAATAAAACCAAAATAGGAAGAACCCTACCTCTTATAGCGTAGAATGAAAGCTAGAGCTTCAAGAACACTTCCCAAGCTCCCAAAACTCTTGATTTCTCCAAAGTCTCCTCTTGATCTTTGGTAAAATCACTAGTTCTTGGTATGGTTGCGTAGCCCTTGTCGCGGTGATCGACTTTAACTCTTGGTCAGAGTCGATCCGAGCGACGAAACTTCGAAGATTGAGGGAGAAAGCTTGAAGAACTATTGTTTCTTCTCTTTTCTCTCTCCTCTCTCTTTGTCCTGCCAAGGTGCTGAACAAGTGAGATATTTTTCTAAAAATATCAGATTTAGGTCTATATTTATAGTCCCGAATGTGCGGTGCACGTTGCGCCACACGTTTTTTTATTTTCGGGTACGTTTTTCGTCCCGAAACGATTCATTACATCCCGATTTAAGTTGAAATTAATTTTATTTGAAATTTAATCCAATTATAAGAAATTTTATAAATTTTATTTATGGGGACATTCGTGGTGTCATCTGTCACTTAGATGCCTCGAACTACGTGCAGAAATTCGACTATCTCAGAATTCGACGAAATTCGGCAAGGCAACTAGATTTCGTGATACGAATCCAACGGAGAAGTCCGTTGTGTCATCTAGGCTCTAGAATATGAGTATTTTAAATATGTATTATAATGGCCAATTACTATTTTGCTATTTTTCAGTAAAAAAGTTTAAATTTATCCGGGTTTTATAGTTTATACATGTGTTCTTTACACATATTTAATACATACATGCATATATATGCAATTATATGTATGTACCCACTTTTTTTCTTGTATTCATATTTATACATAAACATGTATATACATATATTCAAAATATTGGCAATCTATTAAATTCGTATCTCGGACCCTTAACCACTCCTTGTACATATTAATATATTTTTATTTCATTATCATTATTGTTTTTATAACAATAAATTAATAGCACATGCTTACCAACCGATTAATTCCACATGCGCTAACGTACATAAAATAATAATATCACATGAACATTTTTATGTAACTTTTCACACTTTAAATAAAACAATTCCCACTATAATCATTCTTTATAAAATTATCTCTGAATATAAAAATATTCATCGTTTAGATTTAGGTCTCATATCATTACTAGTAATTAAATACTAATTTACAATCTTATGCATGCAAGTTACATGTGAATATGCTTATGACAAATATTATATACTTGTCATTCATGTTCGGGTCTTACAATTTTTCTCTCTTTAGAAATTTCATCCCTGAAATTTGACTTACCAATCTGAAACAAGTGAGGATACTTGATTCGCATGCTTTCCTTGGTTTCGCAAATTGCTCATTCCACTCTTTGATTCCGCCACAATACCTTTACTAATGGTGTGACTTTTGTTTGAAACACTTGATCCCGTCGATCCAAGATTGCCACATGTTCCTCCTCATAAGTCAAATTAATTTTTAGATCTGCTGGCACCATTGTTAAAATGTGAGAGGGATTGATTATATATTTCTGGAGCATTGACACATGAAACATATCATGTCATCGAGACAAATTTGCTGGCAATGCCAAACTGTACAAGACAACTCCAACTTTTTGAAGTATCTTAAATGGTCCGACGTACCTTGGATTCAATTTCTCTTTCTTTCAAAATCACATAACCCCTTTCCATGGTGAAACTTGCAAAAATACTTGATCACCAACAGAAAATTCAAAATCCTATCTCTTATTGTCTATTGAAATCTTAAGAGCTAAATGCATAGAATTAAAAGAGAAGAAATGAGGAAGAGAATCCTTTTTATTGCTTTTTTTTTTGTACAGTACATACACCTATATATATATACTAATTACAAATGAGCATACCCAACTTATTCATCTAAATTCTTTACACATAAGAGAATCCTTTCTAACTAATTGCCAGCTCAATATTCTTCTAGTGAATTCTGCAGGAACCTTCTAGTGCTTCCACGTAGTCTAGCTGAGCTGGGAAGGAATACATCAGTGGATGCAGCTGAGTTGGAAGGGGCTGAGTTAGAAGTTGCAGCTGAACTGCCTTCTTTTTTTGTAGATTTCAACACCCCCCGCAAGATGGAGAGTATATATTGCATACTCCCATCTTGAGAAGCAAAGAGTAAAAGGTTGAAGATGTTAGAGCTTTTGTCATGATGTCTGCAATCTGAGAGTGTGAAGACATATAAGCAGTGGAAATCATCTTTTCTTGTAACTTCTCTCGAATTAGATGACAATCTAATTCAATGTGCTTCGTTCTCTCATGGAATACAGGGTTTGCTGCAATGTGAAGTGCTAACTGGTTGTCACAATAAAGAATGGCTGGTGTTTCAAGAGATATAGAAAGGTCATTGAGCAAATATCTGATCCAGGTGATTTCACAGCAGGCTGCAGCCATTGATCTATACTTTGCTTCAGCTAAACTTCTTGAGACTGTAGTTTGCTTCTTGGATTTCCATGAGACAAGTGACTGACCAATGAAGATACAATAGCCTGTTGTAGACCTTCTAGTATCTGGACATGAGGCCCAGTCAGAATCACAGTAAGCTGTTACCTGTGGGGATGTATTGGTAGGGAAGAAAAGTCTCTGAGTTGGAGATCTCTTGATGTATTTAAGTATCTTGGTCACATCATTAAGATGAGGAACACGAGGGGCTGCCATGAACTGACTCAACAAATTCACTGAATAGGAAAGGTCAGGTCTAGTGATGGTTAAGTAGAGTAGTCTGCCAATAGCTCTTCTATATACAGATGGGTCACTTAGAAGTTCTCCATCATCTTTGGAGAGCCTGTTGTTCTATTCCATGGGCACCTTAGCAGGCTTACATCCAATTAAACCAGAATCTGCAAGAATGTCCAATGCATACTTCCTTTGACAGACTTGTATTCCATGAGAATTCCTGGCTACTTCTAAACCAAGAAAATATTTTAGAGATCCCAAGTCTTTAATCTTGAATTGTGCACTCAAGAACTCCTTCAATTGTGATATGGCATCGTTATGATTGGAAGCAACTATAATATCATCCACATAAACCAACAATGCCATGAAAGAAGTGTCTGTCTTCTTGACAAACAAACTGTAATCTGAATGAGATTGAGTGAACCCATAACTGGGCAAGGATGATGAGAACTTAGCATACCATTTTCTGGATGCTTGCTTCAATCCATACAAAATTTTCTTTAACTTGCAAACTTTGGTTTCTCCTTTAACAGAATACCCAGGGGTGGTTGCATATACACTTCTTCTTCTAGTTCCCCATGTAGAAATGCATTGTTTACATCGAATTGATTCAGAAGCCAGCCCTTGATTACAGCCAATGCTAACAAAATTCTGACTGTTCCAAGCTTTACCACTGGAGAAAAAGTCTCATGGCAGTCAAGTTTCTCTTGTTGGGTATACCACTAATCGTGCTTTTTACCTTTCCACAGTCTCATCTGAATTATATTTTATCTTGTATACCCATTTTGAGCCAATAGGATGTTTTCCTTTTGGCAAGTCTGTGAGTTCCCAAGTATTGTTATATTCCAAAGATTCATGATGGTTTCTTATCTAAATAGCCACTATCACCGCCAGTCACTATCATCCACCCCCCACCACACCTACCACTAGTACCAAAATCGCCGTTTGCCACCACTCATTACACTGTCTTCTAGAAACACCTATCGTTGCCCACTACCACTATCGTCACCGCTTACTACCACAACCTACACTGTCAACCACCATTATCTTCACCAACTACCACCCACACATACATCCCCCACTATTATCGTTGCCACCCATGATTGTTACCATCACCATGCTCATCGCTATCCATTACAATTATCACCGTCTCCTACCACTATCACTACCGCTCACTACCACTACCACCACTAATCTCTATTATAACCTGTGTTTAAATTCCTTTCTCTCTTTTTTATGTTTGTAATTTGATTTTAGGTGTGAATATAAACATTTTTTTATTACTCCGTACTTTCTGGCACAATCAATAACTAGTATTAGTTATAAAACACATCAAAGCAACACTCACATCAAATCGAGAATATTTTCAAAAGCCCCTAGTCATTCAAAAGCCTATAGATTCATCAACTTTTTGCAAGATGGAATTCAGTTCTGGATTGTTCATTAAACATTTACTCCATTTTTTAGGGGTTTGGGTAACAATAACCTTCTATTGGACATTCCTTTTTAGATTGCTGATCATTGTGCTTTGTTAATATCAGCATGACTGCTCATTCCCCCATAGCCACCACTGTCAGATGGCCTCAATTATGCTATTTCTTCTTCTTGTTCGTGTTCTGCATCTGTTGCATTGTAGCTGCTTCCCCTTCTACTTCTGTTGCTTCTTCTTTTTATTATTTTTCATCCTTTTCCTCTTTTGCTTCATATTCTTCTTCTTTTTCTACCTCCTTCTCTTTTTCCAGGCTGTATCCAATACAAGCTCTTTCTTCTTCTTCTTCTTCTTCTTCTTCTTCATCTTTTGCATATGTTGTTGCTGTTTCCCCTTTTACTTCTGCTTCTGGTGCTTCTTCTTTTTCTTGTTCTTCATCCTCTTCCTCTACTTCCTTTTCTTTACGCTTTCTACCTCCTTGTCTTCTTTCCATTCTGCGTTCAATACAAATCACAGAACATATAATCATACAGACTAGAAGGAATTTTCCTAAAGATAACTACATTGTTTGGGTGTTTCTTGACAGTAAAGCAGCCTCAATCAACAGAATTTTATAGTGATCATTGCCCAAAGGTTTCATTCCTACTCTACGCAAAATTATATAAATTAAAATTTTGGGCAAAACTAGAGAGTTCTACCGGGTCTATCATCTATGGGTCATTTCATGATCATAAAAACCCGAGCCAACATTCTTATTTGTGTTTTATATTCATAGTTGTTGTAAAGCATGATTGGAGAGGAGATACCTACCTAATAGGAAATGGGTAATTCGAATCCCAACCACGCTGCAGAGTATTAGAGTATTGCATTATTTCTTCTACCTCTTCATAGTACAAAAGGTGGGCTCCACACTCCTTTATTTTTCCCTCAACCTTCATCTCAAACAAAACCTCCACTTCATCACCTTCTTGAAGTGGAACCCAAAACCCCAAGTGGCATAACCATACAATATATCCATCTGCTTCTGGGACACCGTAGCACCTAGGTCCATAGGGCAACACAAAATGCTTACTCTTGTTATGGACTTTAACCTCTATTGAAAATTGTAACCAATTTACGATGTCGGAAGTGTGTACACTACACACACATTTAAGCCTCGTATTTGGTGATTGGAAGACACATTTAATGTGATTCTGGGTCCATTAGTCTTATACATAAACCAGCATGGAACTTCTTGTCCAGGAAAATATGTGCTAAATAATCCACTTTCTCATGGACTCTGTAAAATAAAACTCACAGTTTAGCCTTTAATCATTAATGAATAAAATAAGAAGAGAGAGAGAGAGAGAAAACCTCAACTGGACGCTTCACTCTGCTCCACACAATACAATTTGCAATCATCACTTCAACATCTGCCATGGAGTCCAAGCTGAAGAAGCCAACATTGTTGATCAATCTTACATCAACTTCTCTTACAGGTTTTGTCTTGAAGCCATATTGAACGTAACATAGCCTCATGCAAGCACCATGTTGAATTCTTAGTGGACTGGCCCTCAGTATCATAAGTTATTTGTTGCAAAGATCTGCACTCAGTAACATTCAATTCCTCAACTTCTATTGCTGGCTTTGGACACCAAGATAAATCTAGCATCTGGAGTCTTGATAAATTTCCAACACAATCTGGTAGCCTACGAATCTGATTTCCTAAAAGAGATAAGGACTCCAACATATTGAGCCTACCAAAATTCGTGCCAAAAGCATCATCGATGAGATTGCAATTCGCAAGGCTTAAGTTTACTAAAGAACTTGGGAAAGAGGTCCATAATGTGTTTTGGTTTATCATTTGTTATCGTACCCAAGGCCAAATGAATTCATTCCCTACTGGTACAACATCGTTGGTCACACTGAGAGCTTTATTTATATCAATTATGTCAGCTCGAAATACTCTCATTGACTCCATCTGCTTGCACTCATCTACCGACAATATAAGATTTGAGCAATCGGAAATATCGATCTCTTGAAGGGATGTTACCTTACTAATGTTTCTTGGAAGTGCCCTCAGACCAATGCAACCTCTAAGATTCAAGAGACAAAGTTTATGTAGGTTCACAATGGATTCATCAATCCTAACCAATCTTTTACAATCTTTCAGAATCAACTTCTGTAAATTGGGGGGTTTTGTGAAGTCTGGAGTTTTGTTAAGATAATGGGAATGACTGAGGTTTAGAATTTTCAACCGTCCAAGAACCTATTTTAGAACATAGAGAGAGAGAGAGAGGGTTAAAGGTTGCCTACTCACACAAATAATTAAACACTAGAATCCATTAAAACGGAAAAAACAAATTAGGTTACATACCTTAATTGCTCCTTCCAAAGTTGTTCCAATTTGCTATTGCGCATGTCAAGAACTACTAAGTTATTTAGAGGAAGGTCACTGGGCAAAAATCTTAAACGAGAACCACGTCAATACAAGAATCGTAAATTTTGCGAAAATAGCCCATCATTTTTAGAGGATTGTACGTAACTGAGCTTGAGTAATATAAGGTTGAGCATCCTTTCAAATGCACTAACTTCTAAGTCACTCTCACTTGAATTTCTTGAAGCTGGATCTATGCAGTGCCAAAACAATTTGAAAACATTATGACCAAAATTTGTTGTAGCAGAATCATCTTCCTTCAACCTCTCCATGTCAAGAATGAGGCCTTCAATTTTTTCTGTGCCCTTATGAAGACAAATACAACAAGAGAAAATTGGATATTTGAGTAACTACATGGACCAAACCTATTGCAGGCACATGAGAAAGAATATTCTTACAGTTTTGTCTATCAAAATTTTGAAGGATTCCTCGTGACGCCAGAGTCTGCTACCCTCCTTAGGGTGTGTAGATTCCTCCTCAACTATTGCTTTTCCCATGCTTTGCAGCAGTGGATGCATTGACAACTTACCATTTTCAATTTTTAAGAGATATCTTTCAATAAGATTTTGAATCCCAGCCACAACAAAACAATCACATCCATCCTGGGTAATAACCATATCAGTTTTTTTCTTTCCAAGGAAGAAAAAAGCAATATCGAGGAATAGTTTTCTATCATGCCAATCTAAGTCATCATAGCTTATTCTGAGTTTTTCTACAATTTCAGAGTCAAGGAACCAGCTTCCTGGAAAGGGCAAGGCCCTGGAGGCTAAGCCCTAGGGACTCCTGCCTCCGAAAGATCAACAGGAACCGGCTTCCTGGAAAGGGCAAGGCAATGGAGGCAGAGCCCAGGGGACTCCCGCCTCCGAAAGAATCAACGGATACTGGCGCCCTGGATGGTAAGGCTTAGAGGTTAGGTCCGAGGGGATACTAAAGTAATGTGGCAAGAACGGGGACGCACTAATCTTGACCCAAGTCAACCCATCCGGAGATGGCGGCTTCGCGAGTAAGCCTGTGGACTTAGCGTATTATACCCTGGGAACAATAGTCGTATCCTCGGCCCCCGAAAAACCATAGGCCCCGAGGAAAGTTACTTCGGAAGAAAAGAAGTTCAAATCCTAATCTAGCCAGGAATTAAACATTCATCATGCAATGACAATACATCAAGAAAAGAAATATTAGAGGTTTCATATATCAAAATACGGGGCTTTGCGTCCCCGGAGGCTACAAAAGAAGGAAAAGAACAACTTTAAGGAATCCTAGGAAACAAAAACCAAAAAAAAAAAGGGGGAGCGCTGATCATCTTGCCCCCGGCACCTCTACGACGTCACTGGCCGAAGAGTCGACGTTGAAAAGGTCAATGGTAATAGCCGCTGGCAGAGTTACGATAGGCACTGCCACGGAAGTGTCCGGAGGAGCTTCTGTTCCGGAAGCGGGAAGAATAGCCAGCAGGGCATTGTCGGTCGCATTCGAGGTAACCACTTCAGATGACTCCCCCAAAGGTTGTGCAGGGAGCCGAGTCATGTCATCAGTAGCTACCTCCGACACGACCTGCTGCATCGCCACCGAGGGCTCATAGGGATGCATTTGAAAGAGAGGAGAGTCCGAGGAGACGCCGGCGGCCCGAAGTGCCTCGTCCCAACCCTTCTTGAAAAATTCCTGATCGTTCTCCTCAAGGGCAGGAAGCACGTTGTCGGCAAACTCTTCTTTCAGCTTTTCTGCCGACTTTCTGTTACTCTTCATCTCGGCCCTCACCCTGTCGAGCTCTTGAGTGAGCGCCAAGCAAGCCTCCTCGGACCCAGCAGCTCTCTCCTCGGCCGCCGACAAGCGTTGCATCTGCTCGGTCAGCTTTCTCTCGGAGTCAATGAGGGCGGCACTCAGCTTTTCAGTGCTGCCCCTCGCCGACTCAGCGTCCTCAAGAGTTGTTCTATTTGAGTGGCTTGATGCGCGAGAATGGCGTCCCGAGTAGCCACAGCCTCCCTGGAGGCGGCAAGATCCTCCTCAGCCTTCCTCCTCCCTCTGATGCCTCGTTGAGCTGCACCCTGTTCCCATGGTAGCGAGCAGCGATCACGGATACTTGTTGAGTAATCTGCAAAAAAAGGAAGAGAATCTTAGAAAACCTCATGAAAATAAGAAGTCTAAAACGAAAGTCAAGAAGACTTACCCCCAAGCAGCTCTGGATGATATCGCGAAACAGAGGATTTGTGTTTCGCGCCCGATGGACCGTCATGTCGGCCCCAAAATGCAGTGTTTCACTCACTACATAGGCGACATGGGGGTCTCGGACGATGGAGTCACTGACCAGAACCTCCCTGCCGTTATGATCAATAGCCCGGGGGTTCCAGACAACCTTAGCGTCTGCGGGCGGAGTTCGTTGTTGCTGCTGTTGGGAAGATTGCTCAGGAGTTGGTGTACCCCAACCCCGACCACTATGTTGTTGAGTGGCAGGGGCCCTACTGCGGCTGGGGCTGTCTTGCCTCTGCTTAGTCCTCCTCTCCTCTTCCACCGAGGGGTCCCTCTCCCTAATTAGGCTCCGACCGGTGGTCCTCGGAGGCGGTGGAGGAATGTTTGAGGTCGGAGGAGGCGGAGGCACAGAACTGGTGGACCCCCTGCCCCTCCCGGCGGCGAGGGCCTGTCTCTACCTCAAGAAGCGAAGGTCGATCCCAGACATCGCGACTTCAAGGGCGTCTTCCTCGTCTAAGTTCTGGAGGATTGTGAAATCTAGCCACGCCGAGGTACTGGCCTCAAGTAAATCTGGAGGAGCGACCTGCCTAGCCTCGACCTCTTCCACTCCAGGATCCTCAGCAAGCTGTTCTTCAACCGGCCCTTTAACCTCAGCGTCGGGGGCTCTGTCAGGATGCTCTTCTAAGTTCGGCTCAAGCTCCTGTCCCTCGGCTTGGTCGAAAAGTTCAGACCACCTTGATGGATCAAAAGGGATGGGAACTTGAGAAAACTTCTTGTAACCAGGCGCGTAACCCAGAAGCCTATGTGCTGCCCGGCCAAACCCATCACCAAGGTAGCTCCAGACGGTGACAAGGACGGGAAAATTTACTAGATGCCGAAGCGGTGGAGCACTCTCCCGAGAAGAGACGTCTGAGAATGATAAGAAGAATGTTAGCACTTTCATAGATAAGACGAAACAAGAAAATTAAAGGAACACACAAAGAGGGCCGACGTACTCATCGTTCTCCACTGCAGGGGGCACCTAAGACCCTCGTACTCGGGTCCAGCACCCCTCTCCCAGGCTCCGCTAAAGATCTGCAGGTCGTCTCTGTACCCTTTATCCGAGTCTGGGAGGTGGGTCACTAGGTACATGGAGGGGTCCCTAGCTTTGAGGTAGAAATTTTGCTGGGGCATCACCCTCAGCAAAGTATAGCAGAAGAGGAGGTCGTCTAGGCCAATGTTCACCTCTAGACGCCTATTGATTTCTAACACCCCCATGATGATCCTAAAAACGTTCAAGCAACACTGCCTGGGAAACAGATGGAACCGAGAGAGAAATTGAAGGAGTAGAGAAGGCAGGGGGAACTTGATTCCCCCCTCTATGATGGCTTAGGTAAAAAAAGGCATTTCGTTCTCGGTCCCGACTAATCTAGAATGAAGCTCGGGGTCGAAGTCCTCTATACCAACGCTAGGAGGGATGCCGTGCCGTGACCTAAACCTAAAAATTTGTTCGGCCCCCCTCACCTTGTATTTCTCAAGCCTCGAGGTACTGGCCTCTTGGCCCTCGGCGTCGGAACGTCGTCGGGGCATTTTCTACTGCAGATTAAGGGTCCTTTCGAATTTGAGGAAGCTGGGGGCTCTCTCACTCGTCAAGGCAAACGAAGGGGCAATACTTAGTGACAAGAATGCCACCAGTCACCGAAAAGAGAGAGAAACAACGGAAGGAATACAGGAACGGCAATGTGCCGAAAAAAACTAGGAAAAGAAGAATAGGAGGCTGACTCACCGTAAAAAGGAGTTGGAACGCTGGAAGCCTAGGAGGACCGATTCTTCGTCAAAAGAACTTGGGCTAGAAAGTGCACTGTTACTCCGGTTGCTGTGGGGTGGACGATGGAAGCCTGAATCTTCTGTTGAAGAGTGAGGAACTCCGGCGATTGCTCCGGTGATTTTCTCTGAGTATTCGAGGAAGACGAAAGTGAAGAAAGGGGGAGAGCCATGGTTTATATAGTGGCTGACCCCCCTCATCATTGGGCACCAGACACGAGGAGAGGCGCATTTAATGAGCACGTTCCCTAAGAGACGGAAAGCGGCTGGAACAATAAATGAGGGTGGTTGAGATAATTGGTTAAAACCCTTTTTATCTTCTGACGACACGTCTCCCCTGCGTAAGAAGAACAAAAGGCTGGGGGCAGTTGAGGGGACTATTTACTGAGACTTCGGGGATTATGACACGTGTCCTCGGCATTCTTTATTGTGACGTCGGGGATCACGACACGTGTCCTTCGGCATCAACGCCTCGAAGGCAGGGCATCTCTGGTCCTAGGAGCCAGACGCGTGTCTCTCGGTATCCTTTTACCCCATCGGCCCCGAGGAAGTCAGACTGCCTTCTGACTCCTTAAGACAACTGCCGTCTGGAGGATTTGACAATCTAGTCATTATGAGTAGGTTTTGCTCAGACGAGTCAGGTGAGTCAGACGAATGAGACATAAGACCTATAAGAGGTCAACACGTGGCATCAAATGTCAGAGAAGGTGATGATGAAGATTGCAGAAACCACTGGAACAACACTGACACAAGCAAACATTTAATGAATCCCTCTTCTGATGGGACCCCGTGATGGGCTTTGGAGGCCGAGGAGTAATAGCCTTAAATGCTCTTTCGCCAGGACATTTAATGCCCCAGTGCCGAGGGAAAAACATTGATTGTTCTTCCTCAGCGCATTTATGAGGACTAGCGTCGAGCGGGTACTATTGAGCCCTCGGTAAGCCGAACAATCAGTAGTGGGGGATTCCTAATGTTGAATCATGGGCACGCTGTTCCATTCCTGACAACACCTACTAATCAAATCACTAGCAATGATGAGTATAGAGGGGTATAAATACACCACAAAAACATGCAGCAAAGGTACGAAAAACCTCCCCACTACAGCCGTACAGTGTTTTCTTCTTCCTCTCTCACATATACTGACTTAATCGTCGGAGGGGATACGCCGAAAAACACTCCGGCGCCCTTCTAACCCCCTTTTCTGTGGTTCAGGTATTGTTAGCGTCCTTCCAGGACCGGTCAGGCGACCCTAAGAACAATTCATCACCACTCCTTAGGCCCATTTTGGCCCTCTCAACCTATTCCAGGTGGTACAAACAACCGTATCCTCGACTGACTCGTGTTTGCTAAGGGAAAAATCTGTTCTCATATACATTGTGCGTGAATTTGTCCGCACACATTCCCTACTGGTACAACATCGTTGGTCACACTGAGAGCTTTATTTATATCAATTCTGTCAGCTCGAAGTACTCTCATTGACTCCATCTGCTTGAACTCATCTACCGACAATATAAGATTTGAGCAATCGGAAATATCGATCTCTTGAAGGGATGTTACCTTACTAATGTTTCTTGGAAGTGCCCTCAGACCAATGCAACCTCTAAGATTCAAGAGACAAAGTTTATGTAGGTTCACAATGGATTCATCAATCCCAACCAATCTTTTACAATCTTTCAGAATCAACTTCTGTAAATTGGGGGGTTTTGTGAAGTCTAGAGTTTTGTTAAGTTAATGGGAATGACTGAGGTTTAGAATTTTCAACCGTCCAAGAACCTATTTTAGAACATAGAGAGAGAGAGAGAGAGAGAGGGTTAAAGGTTTCCTACTCACACAAATAATTAAACACTAGAATCCTTTAAAACGGAAAAAACCAATTAGGTTACATACCTTAATTGCTCCTTCCAAAGTTGTTCCAATTTGCTATTGCGCATGTCAAGAACTACTAAGTTATTTAGAGGAAGGTCACTCGGCAAAAATCTTAAACAAGAACCACGTCAATACAAGAATCGTAAACTTTGCGAAAATAGCCCATCATTTTTAGAGAATTGTACGTAACTGAGCTTGAGTAATATAAGGTTGAGCATCCTTTCAAATGCACTAACTTCTAAGTCACTCTCACTTGAATTTCTTGAAGCTGGATCTATGCGGTGCCAAAACAATTTGAAAACATTATGACCAAAATTTGTTGTAGCAGAATCATCTTCCTTCAACCTCTCCACGTCAAGAATGAGGCCTTCAATTTTTTCTGTGCCCTTATGAAGACAAATACAACAAGAGAAAATTGGATAATTGAGTAACTACATGGACCTGTTGAAAAAAATATAATAAACATGACTTTTCATGTTCTAGGAGTTATTTTTATGCATTTAGTTTTTTGTATTAGTGGGTCATTAATTTAGTATTAGTGGGGGACAAAGTAATTGTGGTATTTTAATTCTCCAAGTAATGGAGGAGTGGGGTCTTTATTATTTTTATTATTGCATTATGTAGTGGGGTTATTTTGTAGGTCATGTGTTATATATGAGAGTCTATATATATGTTATGTAATACACCAATTTGGATATGAGTGAATAACAAGAGTTCTTCCTATCTTTAATAGTGACTTCCAAAATATTATTTTTTGTGAGTGTGTGATAGTCCTCTAGATTCCAACAAAGTGGTATCAGAGCTAGGCTTGAGTGTTGAAAAAGAGAGAGTGAGATAGAGATGGCGAATGGAAATCTTCCATTTCAAATGCCTCGATTCACCAAAGATAACCATGAGAATTGGTGTATCTGCATGAAGGCAATTCTTGGATCTCAAGACTTATGGGAGATTGTAACAATTGGTTACACGGCACCGCAAGATGAAGCTTCCTTAAGTCAAGCCCAAAAGGAAGTCTTGCAAGCTACAAAGAAGAAGGATCAAAAGGCTCTTTCATTCATCCATCAATGTTTGGATGATGCTATATTACAGAAGGTTGCTAGTGCAACCACATCCAAGCAAACATGGGATGTTTTGAAGACCGCTCATAGTGGAGTGGAGAAAGTCAAGAAAATTCGCCTCCAAACTTTACGAGGTGAATTTGAGGCTTTATGTATGAAGGAATCCGAATTAGTTTCAGATTATTTCACAAGAATCTTGGTGGTTATGAATAATTTGAGAACTTATGGTGATGATCACTATGATGATACCCGGGTTATAGAAAAAATCCTCCGTTCATTGGACCCCAAGTTTGACTACATTGCTATAGCCATTGAAGAGTCTAAAGATTTAGACACAATGACGATTGACGAACTCATGGGATCGTTGTTAGCTCATGAAGAACGACTAGGCAAGAAGAAGCAAGAGTCGTTGGAACAAGTGCTACAAACCAAGCTCTCTTTCAAAAAAAAGAAAGAAGGCAAGAAGGAAGTCAAAGAGGTAGAGGGCGTGGACGTGGACGTGGAGGTCGTGGTGGACGTGATCGAGGTAGAGGAGAAAATTTTGGTCAAAATGCGTCCAACAAAGAAGAAAGAGGCCAAGAATCACATCGTGGTAGAGGACGTGGAAGAGGCAACAATTCAAAGTCATATGGAGGGAGGTATGACAAATCTCATATTCAATGTTATAATTGTCATCGATATGGCCATTTTGCTTCCGAGTGTAGAAATGATTTTGTGGAAGAAAGAGCACACTTTGTTGAAGACAAAGTTGAAGAGGTAGAGCCGACCTTGTTGTTGGCATACAAAGAAGAGCAAAAGGGAGACAAGAACGTGTGGTACCTTGACTCCGGTGCAAGTAATCATATGTGTGGAAATAAAGAAATGTTTGTGGAGCTTGATGAATCGGTGAGTGAAAAAGTTACTTTTGGAGATTCTTCTCAAATTCCGGTCATGGGAAGAGGTAATATTTTGATTCGTTTGAAGGATGGAAGGCACCAAGTTATTTCTAATATTTTTTATGTACCAAACATGAAAAATAATATTTTGAGCTTGGGACAACTCTTAGAGAAAGGTTATGATATTTTCATGAAAAATCATAATCTTTCATTAAGAGATGGAAATGGGATTTTGGTTGCTAAAGTGCCAATGACAAGAAATAGAATGTTTTTGTTAAATATTCAAAGTGATGTGGCAAAATGCTTGAAAGCATGTGTTAAAGATTCTTCTTGGTTATGGCACTTGAGATTTGGACACTTGAATTTTGGAGGACTAACTTTGTTGTCTAGAAAGAAGATGGTGAAAGGATTGTCTTCTATCAACCACCCGGATCAACTTTGTGAGGGATGTCTAATTGGAAAGCAAGCTAGAAAAAGCTTTCCCAAAGAATTCATTTCAAGAGCAACCAAACCACTTCAACTTGTTCACTCGGATGTTTGCGGCCCTATAGACCCACCATCGTTTGGTAAGAACCGGTATTTTTTTCTCTTTATTGATGATTTTAGCCGAAAAACGTGGGTTTATTTTCTAAAACAAAAATCGGAGGTGTTTGGTGTTTTCAAAAAGTTTAAGACTTTGATTGAAAAACAAAGTGGGTATGAAGTTAAGGCAATTAGATCCGATAGAGGAGGTGAATTCACATCAAATAAATTCAAAATTTTTTGTGAAGAAAATGGAATTCACCATCCTCTAACGGTTCCAAGATCACCACAACAAAATGGTATTGCCGAAAGGAAGAACCGAACCAGTCTTGACATGGCTCGGAGTATGTTGAAGAGTAAAAAAATGCCCAAGGAGTTTTGGGCGAAAGCTATTGATTGTGCCATCTACTTGTTAAATCGGTGTCCCACTAGAAGTGTTCAAGACAAAACACCGCAAGAAGCATGGGGAGGAATCAAACCAAATGTTTCTTATTTGCGGGTCTTTGGAAGTGTATGCTATGCACATGTGCCGGATGAAAAACGGACCAAGCTAGACGACAAGAGTGAAAAGTTTGTCTTCATTGGCTATGATTCAAGAAGCAAAGATTACAAGCTTTACAACCCAAGTAATGGCAAGATAATCATTAGTAGAGATGTTGAGTTTGATGAAGAAGATGAATGGGATTGGAACACTCCACAAGAAGACTATGATTTTTTTTCCATTCCTTGAAGAAGAGGAGGAACCCAATGAGATCATGGAGCAGCCCATTTATTCTCCTCCACCATCACCACCATCACCACCATCACCCACCAATGTGCAAGCATCTCCATCATCATCCGAAGCAAGTTCAAGTGAAAGGCCACCTCGCATGAGAAGTCTTCGAGATATCTATGAAGAAACTAAAGAGGTAACTCAAAGATTTAGTGATCTAACATTATTTTATCTATTTGCCGATTGTGATCCCATAGACTATGAGAAAGCGGCACAAGACAAGAAGTGGAGAAGTGTCATGAATGAAGAAATTGAAGCTATTGAAAGAAATGGAACATGGGAACTTGCCACACTCCCTAGAGGACAAAAGGCCATTGGAGTGAAGTGGGTGTACAAGACAAAGAAAAATGCCAATGGTGAAGTGGAGAGGTACAAAGCAAGGTTAGTTGCAAAAGGCTATAGTCAAAGATCGGGTATTGACTATGATGAGGTATTTGCACCCGTTGCTCGTTTGGAAACAATTAGATTGATTATTTCTTTAGCCGCTCTAAATGATTGGAAAATTCATCAAATGGATGTAAAGTCCGCTTTTTTGAATGGTTTTCTTGATGAAGAGGTGTATGTTGAACAACCTTTGGGTTATGTTGTGAAAGGGCAAGGAGAGAAAGTCTTAAAATTAAAAAGGCTTTGTATGGTTTGAAGCAAGCACCAAGGGCTTGGAATAGTAAACTTGACAAGTATTTTTAAGCAAATCATTTCACCAAGTGTCCCCATGAACATGCTCTTTATGCAAAGGTGAATGATAATGGTGATATACTCTATGCTTGTTTGTATGTGGATGACTTGATATTCACAGGAAATTGTCCAAGAATGTTTGAAGATTTCAAGAGAGCAATGGCTAAAGAATTTGAGATGACCGATATTGGGCTTATGTCATACTACCTTGGCATTGAAGTGAAGCAAATGAAGGAAGGTATTTTCATCTCTCAAGAAGGTTATATTAAAGAAATTTTGGCAAAATTCAAGATGCAAGATTGTAAGCCGGTATGCACACCCGTTGAATGTGGTGTAAAATTGTCAAAGTATGAAGATGGAGAGCATGTGGATTCCACCCATTTCAAGAGCCTAGTGGGAAGCTTGAGGTACTTAACATGCACAAGGCCGGATATTCTTTTTGGTGTTGGTCTTGTAAGTTGTTATATGGAAGCTCCTAACATGACCCATTTGAAGGCGGCGAAAAAAATTCTTAGATACATCAAAGGTACACTTGATTATGGATTGTTTTATTCTTGTTCTAACAATTCCAAACTTTCGGGTTATTGTGATAGTGATTGGGCCGGAGATATGGATGATAGAAAAAGTACTACCGGGTATGTTTACTTCATGGGAGATATTGCATTTGCTTGGAGTTCAAAGAAGCAACCCATTGTGACTCTTTCAACTTGTGAAGCCGAGTATGTGGCGGTTACATCATGTGTTTGTCAAGCCATTTGGCTTAGAAATTTGTTGAAGGAGCTTCATTTGCCTCAAGAAGAATCAACGGAGATCTTTATTGACAACAAATCGGCACTAGCGTTGGCAAAGAATCCGGTGTTTCATGATCGTAGTAACCATATTGACACAAGGTTCCATTTCATTAGAGAATATGTGACCAAGAAAGAGGTGGAGCTCAAGTTTGTGAAGTCTCAAGATCAAATTGCCGATATTTTCACTAAGCCCCTCAAAGAAGATGTCTTTTGCAAATTGAGAAGTTTGCTTGGAGTTGAGAAGAAAAATCATGTTTAAGGGGGGTGTTGAAAAAAAAATAATAAACATGACTTTTCATGTTCTAGAAGTTATTTTTATGCATTTAGTTTTTTGTATTAGTGGGTCATTAATTTAGTATTAGTGGGGGACAAAGTAATTGTGGTATTTTAATTCTCCAAGTAATGGAGGAGTGGGGTCTTTATTATTTTTATTATTGCATTATGTAGTGGGGTTATTTTGTAGGTCATGTGTTATATATGAGAGTCTATATATATGCTATGTAATACACCAATTTGGATATGAGTGAATAACAAGAGTTCTTCCTATCTTCAATAGTCTCTTCCAAAATATTATTTTTTGTGAGTGTGTGATAGTCCTCTAGATTCCAACAGGACCAAACCTATTACAGGCACATGAGAAAGAATATTCTTACAGTTTTGTCTATCAACGTTTTGAAGGATTCCTCATGACGTCAGAGTCTGCTACCCTCCTTAGGGTGTGTAGATTCCTCCTCAACTATTGCTTTTCCCATGCTTTGCAGCAGTGGATCCATTGACAACTTACCATTTTCAATTTTTAAGAGATATCTTTCAATAAGATTTTGAATCCCAGCCACAACAAAACAATCACATCCATCCAGGGTAATAACCATATCAGTTTTTTTCTTTCCAAGGAAGAAAAAAGCAATATCGAGGAATAGTTTTCTATCATGCCAATCTAAGTCATCATAGCTTATTCTGAGTTTTTCTACAATTTCAGAGTCAAGAATAGCTTCCAATTTCTTTAATTTGCTCTCCCATATCGCCAAACTTTGCCCTCTTACAGAAGAACCTAAAACTTCAAGAGCTAAAGGAAGCCCATTGTAGTGATGTAGAAATCTCTTTGCATGTTCTGTGTAACCATCAACAAGAAGTTTGCATCCAAAAGCATGCCAACTGAAAAGTTGAAGTGATTCAATGTCGCTCAGTGTTTCAATGTCATGATAAGTGACATCAATTTTGATAATTTTCTTTAGCAGGCCCTCCTTCCTAGCTGTTATGATAATTTTGCTTTCTGGGAAAAACAAATCCCTTTCTTCACCTAGTCTTGCCTTTATTTGGTCCTCGTTTTCAACATCATCGAGAACAAGAACTCTTTTTCTTGGCAAGACAAATTTAAACCTCCTGCGACCATCATAAACATCATGTACTTTATGCTCTCTTTTATTTTGAAGATTAGAAAGAAGTTGTCATTGCAAATGAAGCAAACTATTGGGTTCTTGGAAACTTGTCTAAGATTTTCAAGAAAACTGTTTCCGTTGAATGTGCCACAGTGCTCATTGTATAGAACTTTGGCAATAGTAGTCTTTCCTATCCCTCCCATCCCGCATATCACGAGTTTGTGGACAGGGGCTGAACAATTCTTGAACCACCAATCAATTTTATTGACTCTACACTCCATTCCAACTAGGTGGGTAGCAACACTTACGGCTTGCCAAGGTTTTTTCGTATCTTTAACCCATTGACCGACTTTCTAGATGAACTTCGCTTCATGCCTAAAAATTCAAATCAACAAAATCACATGTAAATATCTAAAAAAGCAATATACGTATTAAAAAAATAACAAAATCACATGTAAATAGCTAAAAGAGTGATGATGTCCTGCAACCATTACACCCAATATTTTGTCACGAAGAATCTACTTCTCTCTTTTTTGTCAAAAAATAGGTGTTGAAAACTGTGTCCAATAACCCAAAATGAAATAAAAAAATAAATAAACATAGAGCACCTCGACAAATGAGTTATTTATTCAAATATAGTCTTTTTTAAACTTATTTACTGATATACGATATTTTTAAATTTATTTACTAAATTATGATATTTTTTAAAATAAAATCAATAAATCCGCTTTTGTTAAAAAACGAATTCAACAACCCTGTAGTTATTGACTCCCATCAATCTGTTTTAACAAAAAACGGAGTCAACAACTCCGTTATAACAAAAAGAGGTTATTGATTCTATTTGTAAAAAATATAATAATTTGATAAATAAGTTTAAAAATATCGTATATCAGTAAATAAATTTAAAAAAGATTATATTTTGATAAATAACTCCCCGACAGATATTTTGTACCATTTATGTGATGTGACTAATGGACATGCTAATAGCACATGATTCTGATATGTTTTGGTAAAAAAAAAAAATAATATCTACATTTCAAACTTGCTAAAACAAAACTTTCGTTTGAATTTTAAATTTATTTTAAATGCTCTAATTTTTATTTTTTTTTCATGCTGTTAAATGGTGGAGACAAATATGGGATTGTTAAAAAAATATATTTATGCTCCGTTTGGTACAATAAATGAAAAATAGGAGGGATGAAAAATATGAATAATACATTTTTTATCTTTCAATAAAAGAAAATAAGAATGATATATTTTCATTCCTTTGTGTTTGGTAGGATGGGTATAAAATAAAAATAATAATTTTTTTGTGTTTGGTAAGATGGAAAAAATATTTTTTTAAAATTTTTAAAAATTTTAATTTTAAATTCTTTTAAAAAAATATATAAGTATATATTTTATCATTGTATTTATATATGAAATTAATGTATATATCAAATGATATATAGACAAATAATTAATTTTTTATCCACTTTTCTTCTAATTTTGAAGGGATTAATTTTGGTGAGTTAGAAGGAAAGTTCATTCATCCACTTTTTCATCTTTTTTATTTTTTTTTTTACAAAACATAATGTTTTATCTATCCCTACAACTTTCATTCTTGCAACTTTTCATCTTTCTATTTTTTTATTGTAACAAACATACCATTAAACAATAGTTCTACATGATTTCTCAAAAGATTTTATCGAAACATAATGACTAATGAGCTCCGCGGTTGGGTTGAAATAAAAATTAAAAATGTCTCAAATATGATCCCACATTCCAGGAGGAAGTAATGAAGAATCTGTCAATCATTAAAAAAAAAAAAAACTGACACAACGTATGTACAGACAAAAAACTATGATCTTCAGTTAAGGTTATGGTGTATAATCACAAAAAGTTATGGGTATTTAAGCAATAAAATATAACAATGAAAAGTTGTGAGAGCAATTTATAATATTGAAAAAGTTGAGCAATAAGGGGATCTCCTTGATAAAACATGTTTAGCACCAAATAAAACAAATTGGAGACCAAAAAAGGCCAAAATAGGATACCATGAAATAAAAAACAGAGCACAGACGGAAACCCTTGTTGCCCGTCGTCTGCTCATATCAAAGGAGAGATGCTACAGTGCTCAAACTAAAAAATAGAAATAGAAAATGGATATAGGATGCAATGAGAATTATTGGAAGGTATAGATCTGATGGTGCTCGAAAATGTTGGCCCAAGTCTAGATCCACAATCAAATGGTTCAGAAAAGGGATAGAGCAACAATATGAACTAAAATGAATAAAGCAGGGAGAGAAGAGCTAAGACACTATGTAAGTGGTTCACTCTAATTGAAAAACTAAGACTACATCCACTATAACGGAGTCTCTTGCTCATTGAGAGTGAATATTGCTTGAAGAAGACAGGTTACAGTAGTTTGTTTGGCTTAGAGCCTTTACAAAAAAATGCTTAGAGAATACAATTTTTTTTTTTGAATAGTGAGTGAAGAGGATGATGATCGTATCCTTTTGTAGTGTAATAGTGTCCTATTTCTACAAGTAATCCTTCTAGGGTTTTCTGCAGTTCCTTCCTCCTTTTTTGTTGATTCTGTGAGCCTCTCTATTTTTGTCCTATAGTGACCTCTGTCATATGACGCCACTGCACCCACGTCCTTGAGTGGTTATCCTCACTAATATTCTCTGTGGCACAAAATGCGTGTTCATTATGGATGTCAGAAGTGATCCTTCTGCCATCTGGACACGTGGAACGATGAGAATGGTTCAGGATCGACAAGGGGGCCGAGTTCCTTACTCCCAAGCTAATCTCCTGTTGGGTTGGATTAGGGCTGGGCTGAACTTCAAACCTTTAGGCATTGTCGGGCTTTATCCTCTAGGTGCAGTCCATTCTAATCTTGGAGTGGACTTTTGGTACCGTTTTCTTTGCACGCTCTGTTCTACGTCCTGTCACAAAATAATGCTATGTATAAAAGAGGGAAATCCCTTCGTCTTTCCTACTTCATGCTTTTGAATTCCCATATCTTCGTGCACTCTTTCTTCCTCCGACTTCTGAGGTGCTTGTTCCAAGCTCTTCTACAATCTAGGGTTTCTTTGCTACCAGTTCCCCTTCGCTTTTAGCGTCTGGCTAGGTACATTCTTCTTTCTTCCTTCTTTTTGTTCGATTTGGATCCCTTCAACCCTCCCTGGTGGGGTTTTGAGTTTCGTTTCCGAGTTTGGAAGTTTAGCTATGCTAGGAGCCATTCCAGTGATTTCTCTTTCCTTTCGCGATTCGTAGACCGCTCTCTATTGTTGAGGCTATCCTTTCTTAGGACTTGGTGCCTGAGTCCTTTATTCTTAAAGGATTGCGTCCTACACTTGCCCTCTCTACATTCTGGTTTGCGATTTGAGCCAACAATGAGGAGGGTTGTTTCTTCTTTTGATTTAGAATTCGAGGGGGAGGTTTTCGTGACTTCTACTAGTGGTCGTTTCGAGTTGGTTCCCACATCGGACCCTATGGTGGCAATGTGAGTTCTTTTCAAGAAGAAGACCCAACAGGCCATCCAGGGTTTGGCCGAGGTATCTCGTGTCCTTTCTTGCATTTTTTCTCCAAAATATTCCTTCTGAGGCATTTTAGTCATTTTGTCGGGCTAACTGATTCTTCTTTTTGTTAGTCGCTTGCTTGTGTGAGGATGATGGACTTCTACCATGAGCAGGAGCTAATGAAGGCCAGGGCATCCGTCGATGCTGCGATGGTGGGAAAGGAAGTTGCTGAAGGGAAAGTGAAAATTCTGTCGGCGGAGGTGGATGAGCTAAAGAGGATTTACGATGAGTTGAACATCCGCTATCAAGACCTCACCAAGCTTAAGGACTCCCAGCTGGAAGCTAAAGAAGCCGAGCTCAAAGCCAACTACACCGAGTTGGCAGAAAAGGATGCAGAGGTGGCTTCTATGAAGGCCAAAATATCTGAACTCCTCAAAAAGAGCGTCGCCACCTTCGTGAAGTGGTTCATGAATTTCTAGGAGCAAGTTGAAGATGTTTATCCCAACCTCGATCTGGACTCATTCGGTTGAAGAAAATGGCTGAAATGGTTGAAAAGACCAGCCAAGACGTGGAAGCTGAGGGATTTGGTACGGAGAAGGAAACTGTGGCTGAGGTGGCTGGGGCCGAGGAGTCTGGTGCTTAGAAGGAAACAATCTCCGAGGAGGCCGGTGGTGGCGGGGAGTTTGTTATTTGAGCTTGGCTTGTTGTTATCCCTTTTTCTTTACATTGTAATTATAACTTGTTGACGATCCTTATTTTGTACTATTTTTTGTTCATTAATGACACTGTTCCTGATTCTGCTCACTAGCCTTTTGTCTTCCATGAATGTGTTGTGATTCACTCTACCTCTTTTTGGCTCTAATAGACGAAGGTGTTTGCTTTTGGCTAGGTTGTCATAGGACTTATCACCAAGTCTGGTGACAATAAGCTACGACCATTGAGTTACCTTTGAGGGTAACTTTGATAGGAACGAAAGTGGAGCTGCCCATTTTACTTAACAGACCCCATCAATTAACTGTGTTGACTCTACCCATTGATCATGATGACCTTACCCATTTGCCGACCTGGCTTAACCAAGTTGAGTGGGGTTATTTTTGACTTTTCTCATTCTTTTTCGTGTACTGCAAACTTAACAGTTTTGTTCAGTTAGGGACGAGGGCTGTCAGTGGTGGTAGTGGCTCCTCAAAAGTTGTGCCCTAAGGCTCTTATAGTCGTCACGTGTCCCTCGTCATAAATGTGATGGACGTACATTAGTTGCACCTTGTAGAGGCGACGCATGCACGTCTGCTTCTCCTATAAATAGGCCACTTCAGTGAATGATTACTCTACTTTAAGCACCAAAGTTTTCCATTGTTCCTTCCTGGTGTGAGACTTCTTCTCTGGTGTTGAAAACCCTTCCTATCTTGTTCCCATGGCTAGGATTCCTTCTTTACTCTACGAAACTTTGGAGCGAATCTTCCCAAATGCTGATGCTAGTGAAATCAATGAAGAAGAGGCTCATGCTATCGCCAGGCGCTTCAAATTTCCCAACAGGGTGATTGTTCGCAACACCGAGTGGCGTCTATTTCATAGCTCCCTAAGGGGCTCAATCTTCTTCTTTGAAATTTCTTTTCTGTTGGGGCTTCGGTTTCCTATCCCCCTTTCATCTGAGAGATTTTGCACTTTTTTAGTTTTTGCCCTGCCATACTTCTTCCATCCGGGTGGGCTGTCTTACTGACATTTATGGCAATGTGGGAGAGGCTATTTCCCCAGTCCATGGTCAATTTGGCTGAGTTTCTCAACTTTTTCCACCCAGTAGAAATATATGAGTTCTACCACTTTGTCCCTAGACGGGGCGAGGGGGAGAAATTCCTATCATCGACCTCACTTCGGAGCCGAAAGGATGGAAAATGAGATATTTCTTTGTTTCTAGAGATGGTTGGGAGTTTGCGCCTCACACTTCATCGTCAGTTAGAGTTCTCATGGCTTGGGGAGAACGCAGGCATTTTGGTAAGCTTTACTTCTATTGGTTTGCTCTTGCGACGTTTACTGTTGTTTCTTTTTGTTGACGACATTGTTTCTTTCTTTTGTTACAGATGAGCTCCCGGCCTTATCTGGTGAGGAGCAAGCTCAAGTCAATCAAGTTTGAGCTCGCTTGCTATTTTCTTTTACTGCTCAAATGCATCATGAGTTTGCTTCAGTGCCAAGCAACCATGAGTGTTTGCTGCTCTTTTCCTTACCATCCTATTTTTATTGTGCTCAAAAGAGCTTATTCTCTTATCTGTCTTTCTTGTTCAGTCCTTACGTACCTGGTCAGCCAATGAAATGTGATCATGGAGCATATTGGCCGAAGAAGGTGAGCCCAGGGTTCAAAGTCTTTGGCAAAAAGGGCTAGGCTATGGGAGAGTAGCTGAGACCCAGCCTCAAGTTTAGGTGCCGAGCCCGAGGTTCGAGGTGTTGTTGCCGAGACATCGACGACCTCCTTCAAAGAGCTCAGTTTCCAGTAGGTACGAGCTCCTATGAAGTGTGAGACAAAGGATATGGAGAGCTCTTTAAAGGAGGAGATAAACATTGGGGCTAGCCTGTTGAACCATGTTAAGATTAAGCTCTTTAGTGTGATGACGAAAGCTCGGCATCGTACATGGTCTTGGTATCCATGCAACTCCATTTGGTTCTTGTAGATATTGAGGTGATCCATGAGATCCTTCATCCCATCAAAGGCCTCCATCTAAGTCATTCTGAACTTTGGAGGGAGGGGGAAGTGCAGTAGGTCAGCCGTAAAAAGAGACTCAGTCTGCTGCATCAGGACGTCCATAGTTATCGGAGTCTTTCCTCTCACAGCTTCCTTCATGTTGCTGAGTTCCTGCTGGATATCTTTAAAATATTGTTCCTAGTATTGTTCTCTTATTTCATGCAAGAAAGGGAGAAACTCATTTCTCTTAGTCCCCGCATTCTGGCTCTGTACTTCTTCATTGTCTCCGTTTCTGGGAGGTGGATAGGGAGCATGGCCCATGGTCTAGCTATGCTCGCATCTTTCATTTTCCTCCCTTAACAGATCGAAACGCTGATGCTCCCCTTGTGGGGGATCATTTGGGGCTGGTCGGGTCTTCTGGGCAACTTGTAGAAGCTTCAAGAGCTCCTCGTTCTGTTGGAGCAGACGTTGGTTGACTAGGCATAGAACTTCCAACTCGTTATTTGGGGGTGGATCTGTCATGGGAGGATTATTCTCAGTGGTGGGCAAGAAGTCTTGAAAGTTCTCTTGTTGTCTTCCACTGGTGACTTCATGCTGATTCTACATCCGCTGAAGATTCATCTGGCTTCTGTTCATATTACACGTAGAGACCATCAATTACTAAAAAAAATCAGTATTTTTGTGACAGAAACAGTCGTTCTCACAGACGGCACTAAACTGATAGTGTGTAATGTACTACTAAACAGATTATGTATGCTATGGAGTTTAATTTGAGCTTCAAGGCTCTACGGAATAATGTGATGATTCTGGGATAGGAGATGGATTACACAGGAGAGTTATAGTGGTTCATCAGCTCGGAGCTCGGCTAATCCACTCTTTAATGGAGTCTCTTGTTCTTGGGATCTATAATGATGGTTTTGAGAGAGTTACATTGTATATCGTTACAGCTTGCATTCCCTCCTTTTGTAGTGAGGACATTGTGCAATATTTATAGCGTAATTTCTAATTCTATGGGGACTATGGCGAGATCCTCGCCTTCTTTCCGCAATATCCCTCTTGATTTCAACAGGTGATTCGGGCAATTGAGGATCCTGTGCCTAGACAAGGGCTCGCCGCTGCTGAGGGAGTCCTTGTGGCTCCCAGCTGTCTTCCACTAATTTCCCTTGAGATGCAGCCCAGTGGAGTCTAGGGTCTAGACCTTTGAGCTCAAGCTCTCTTGACTGAACTCCTTTCCTGACCTCAAGTCCCGAGCTCAAACTTGTAATTTCTTTTAGGTATCATCAAGGGGCAAGATTTTTGTCCTCCCCAATTATTATTATTATTATAATAAATTTTACCCTAATTGAGTTTAACTTAAAAAAAAATTAAAATGTATAATTTAACCTCACAAAATAATAATTTTACTTTTAAAAATTATAACTTCTATCATTTTTACAGTTGCACCCCTACTTTAAGAATGTTTAACTTAACCTAAAATAAATTATAATTTCTGATATAATACGGTACCGAAATCGATACCCTATTCTTTCTCAACTTAAAAAAATATGTAATTTGATCAAAAAAATAATAGACGGGCCTAGTTCTGAAGTCGGTCCAGGCTTTGGTCCGGGTTGTGAATTTTATGGTTGTCCTTGGAACCTTACTGCATATTTCCACAAAATCAAACAGCAAATCAGTCCAAACAAGACACATGTCCAGCCTCCATTATGAAACAACACGTGTACATCTTAAGGCTCTCACAAGACAACGCGTAGCAGCCAAACTTCTTTTACAACCGCCCAATATCATTCATTCCCTCCTTCAAGTGCATATAAAAATACATTTTAGCCCCCACAATCTTCATGCTTCGTTTGGTAAACACCCTGCAATTCTTCATCTTCCTCCTCCTTCAATCTCTGCAATTCTTCTACACTAAGTCCAAATATTAGTACATAAAAACACACACACACGCGCGGACTATCATGGGAGTTGGATTTCCGATATGTGTGCAGTGTGGCACGACTAGCAACCCTTGCCGGTGCAAGGTGGTCGGCCCAACACTTGGGTTCCTGGCGTTTGTGGCGACGGCGATTGTGGAGTGGCCGGTGGGTGCTCTGGTGTACTGCTTTCGCCGGACGAAGGGTCGCCGCGTCATGGCTCATCCGGCCACCGTGGTTTATCCGACCGTTGCTAGTGCAATTCCCATTTGAATTCCCAAGGAGAAAGTTGTGTAATTCCCACCGTTGTTTTGTGTAATGTTGGTTTTCTGTTTTTTTGACACTGAAATATTTCCTTTTCTTTGATTTTCTCTTGGAATAAATGGAAGTGTCTTTAACTATCTGTAGGCCAAAGGCATGGTAGCATTGGCAATGATGTATTTGCTAGAGAAATAAGAGAAGTTTAATGGTATCCCTTGTATTGGCTTAATGGTTCAGATCTAATTTATGATCTAACTTTATAACCAGGCGTTGTTGGATTAACAGCAAAACGTTACAGACTTATAGTAATGAATTAGATGAATAAATTATGTATAAATAACATTATTCGAGATGAATTTAAAGACAAAAGGGGAAGAACAAATGCTGCTAGCGGAATCTTGACAATTCCTTGGGTATACCATTAGAGATTTATCATTAGTGTTGTGGATGGTTTATTTTTAGCTGAACTGAATAGATGATACATGGCCATGGGACAAAAATTCGGATAGCCTGGGTAGGAGCGGGTTTTCATGGGCCAAACACTACCACAAAGGTCCCGAGGATTTATGTCTATGTTCATTAGTTTAGGAGTTGTCTGTTATACTCACATGTATTATATTAGTTGGTGCATACGTGCGTTGCACGTGAATCATTTTGATTTATAGTTTTGATTGTGATTTTTTGTTTCTATTTTGTAGACATGTTTGTTCAAGATTGGAGCATTTGGATATATATCATCAATTTAACATTATCATACAAACAAAACAAATATAATTATCGAAGTAATAAGTCCATTTATCCAATGATGGCCTATAAAGAAATAAAAATTAGACAACAAAAACTTTATGTAAAATGTGAAATTAAAAATTGCAAGTAGATATGGAGTTTTGTTACTACAACAAACTAATGAGGAAATACAAATTATAGGAATGATGAAACCATTGCTTTGAAAAGGGGAGCATGACAACGGAGTAAAGTTTGAATAGTTTAGTAACTATATAGAGAAATTCAAGTTGGCATGATCAAGTGTGCTTCGTGATTGTGAATTCTTGAGAATACTTGCCATTATAGTATGGCAGAAACATTTGATATTGACCCATCCTCATCATCTCAATAAGATGAATACCTCAATAAGATAAATTTTTGTGTGTGTAAGAGAGAGAGAGAGAGATGAAGATAGTGTGTGTGATTTTACGACATCACATTTCATTCTTTTTTATCCTCTCCTTTAATTCGTACTACTTTATTTGAGTACTCAAAATACAAAAGCATCAACAAAAAGCAAGAAGCTAACTAAGTGACAACGCATAAGAATTTATTGAGCCTCATGCAAGAACAAATTTGAATCAAAGATTTAAATAAATGGTTCCAAATAAATCAACTATTAACAATTAATACTAAAGCGATGTATGCTGCCTTCCCTCTAGCATAATGTATTACTTCTTTGACTTTAATCAAATTCTTTTTCTTGCTTGACAAAAACATTTAATACCAAACCAAGCTAAATGAAACTCGAGAACTACACTTCAGTTTTCTATAATAATAAAGGAAAAAGTCAATGCAAAATGGAGAAAAAAAGGTCTTAAAGCACACGCGTCATAAGATTGCATGTGAGGAGCTTATGATGCCTAGATTGCTACAATTTCCTACACCACCACCACCATCAAATGGAAGAAGCTTATGATGTTTTGGGTCAAGGGGGATAAGCATGAAAAGGCATGGCCTTGAATAACTACACACAAATTATTAAAGAAATCAAAATTAAAGTGGAGAATGATAATAACAAAATATGCACATATCATTTAAACAACATAAACAAATGGTATAAATCTCAAAAACGAGTAGTAAAAAATTAAATTAAACACCCATCTTTAATATAAGTAACTATAACATTTGCTTTGAAACACTTTGTTTCCTACATAGCAATAGAGAAGGAGGTTGTAACTCCAAAAGAATTGTATTATGAGGTGGTCTTAAAAAAAATGCCTAAAACCCTCCTTAACTCGCTTGATAGTATATATTTTTCTTTTTTGGTGAACCTCGACGGTGAGGAAATTTTATTAATTAAAAATTAAATAACGCCTAACTAGGAGAGACGTATGTACCTTACCACTCGATGCAATCTAACTACAATGGAAGAAGGAATTAAAAAATTCTATTGCATGATTTTACATGGAAAAACTAAAAAATATTCAAGAAATCATAATATTCTAAAAAGTTTCTATCCAATGTAGCCTGTTTGAATCCAGCTGAAACCAACTACTAAAACCACTTGTTGGGCTTGAGTTGGTGTGTTGAACAGTCCAGTTGTAGCATAAAATTCCAACTGAAGATACTTTCTTGCTTCGAACCCGGTTGAAGGTGAATATCTAGCAACTGAAGATAGATAAAATGCAAGCCTGTGGTGGATGAGTCCAATGCAGAAGACAACTAGAGTTTGAGACTGAATAGCCTTTGTATAACGATTGAAACCAATATACATTGTAAAACCCAGGAAAATTTTAAATTTTTTTTTTTAAAAAAAGGCAAAATGGTCATTTTGTCACTAAATGCAAAATTAAAATACATACTCTTTAGAGCTTGTATGACACAACGGACTTCACAGTTGAATTCGTATCGCGAAATCTTGTCACTCTGTCGAATTTCAAGATAGTCGAATTTTGCACATAGTTCAAGGCAACTAGATGGCAGATGACCTCACAAAGGTCCTCAATAACGAAAATTTTAAAATTTTCTTAAAATTGAATAAAATTTTAAATAAAATTAATTTGAACTTAAATCGAGATGAAATAAATCGTTTCAGGGCAAAAAACAGACCAGAACAAGTGAGGGGCGTGTGACGCGATGTAGGTTGAGTATCAGAAATTATAAATAGTGCTAAAAATCAAATTTTTAGCACAAATATCTTCCCTAAATCATCTGGTCTTCAACGTGTGGGAGAAAGAGGGAGAAAAGAGAGAAACCAAAAGCTCTTTCGCTGATTCTCGAACTTCCGCCGGTCGAAATCTATTGAGCCAACACTTAAAGTTCATCTCCTCGATGAGAGCTACGCAGCCATACCAAGAACGAGAGATTTTACCGAAGATCCAAAGAGAAAAATTTGGAAAATCAAGAGTTTTGAGCTTGTTTGGTGTTATAGAAATTTTCTACATTTCTATTGAGGTAGGTTTTTTTCTACTTGGGTTTTATTCCTAACCTTTGATGTTATAGAAAAGGGTTTAATATTGAAATTGACCTAAGGTGTATCTATGGTCATGGAATGAGGAAATTTGGTATTGAAATGTCTAAAGACTAATTTTTGCTTGAATTTGGTACATGAAAGTTACATGTGTTTATTATTGTAACTTAGTGAAATTTGAGGCATGTCATGTGTTTCATAAATTGTACCTTGAAGGTGTTTGATTTAATGTCTTGGATAATTACATGTTGTTATTTTAATGAAATTGAAATAATATGTTTGAGGTTATTGTTATATGTGGACATATGCTTATTGATATGTTGAGCATAATGATGTTTTATGGAAGTTATATGCATATAATATAAATTTTCATAGAATATGTTGATATGTGGTTTAATTGATCCATATGGCATTCATACATATGGGACATGATTATTATTGCAATGGTGCATCACATTGTATATGCACGAAAATATATCATCACATGGGTGTGTGCATGGTTGTTGTCAACACCACACTTGGTGATTGACTGAAGGCTTAAGAAAGTTAGGATGAAGGCCTAGTTGAGCCGTATGGTTGCATGATAAATTGGGTTGGGATAGCAAAAAGGGGCTAGAAGATCCCTCGGGTGAAAAACTTGGTGCTTGGATACACACCTTGTTTGTATAAAAACCAATAAAGTGTGTCGGTGTACTCGAAACCATTGGTGGAAGTCCATGAATTCTGTATAGGTTGGGTCACCTTTGGTGTAAATCTATGAATATCCACCCCAAGAAAGACCCTAGATTGTAAATGTCATTCGATATGTAACATAGATGACGGATTCATACACATTGGCACTTGCATGTGTTGAGGAGCCGAGAAGGGTTCGGGTTGAATTGCATAAGTGAGTCATATCTCATTTCAGTCATGACATGAAAATTTTCAACATTAAATGCATATTCTTGTTTGGAATGTGATGTATTGTTGAATATTGCATATGTGCATTCCATGTGTATCTTGGTACGGAGTAGCCTCTATAGGAATTATTCTACTGAGCGTGACTCACCCTATACGGGAAAACATTTAAGGTGTGGATCATACGCTGGTGAACGGCTCCTATTTCGAGCCTCAAGAATGAAGAGGGCCGACATGTGGCCTTTAAAACCATATTTTGTAATCATTTGTGAAAATGATGTTTTGGACATATAAATATGTGTAAATAAGTGTAATAGAACTTCTACATATCAAGTTTTATGTGAGAAATTGTGTTAAACATGTCTTTGGTGATTTGGATATGATTTGGAATGGGAAATGAAAAACCGGTGAAACAAGCAAATATCGGCAGAATGTACCGGTACGCTAATGTATAGAGAGTTAATCGTACCGGTACGCGTACTAGTATGCCTAACTCCAGTGAGAACCCCGTACCGGTACGGTTTTCAAAATTCTAAAATTTTAAGGTCTTTTTGCTATGCTTTTGGACTTTAATTTCTTTAGTCCCAATGATACAAATGGGCCTTAAATGATGTACATTGAGGTACATTGGACTTCGGTTAAATTAAATGATTAAGGAACAAGGATCACAATTGTGGACAATATTTTCGGCTATAAGGAATGTTATCGACGTGGTGTTGGATTAAGCGATATCCACGGCTACTTCGCAGGTTGACGGGTTGTCAACAGTTGATTAATGACCCCCTCCCCCCGATTTTGGGGCGTCACAGGCATGTGAAGACCTTTGAACAACAAACAAACCTAGTTAAGGATGAATATCCAGCGATTGAAGATCTATCAAGTGCAAGCCCATTGCAGAGGAGTCTAACACAGAAGACGAAGCAGATAACCCCACAGAGCTCTTGTCTTTGACTTCTAAAGAGAAGGGAATGCATAGGAGAATGTCGAGCCATTAAACAGAAGCAGAAGAGTCACCATAAACAATTTCTAGCATACAGTGGAGTTGATCTAACTCAGAAAAATAGATGAACAGGTTGCTGAGAATGGATAGTGGGCAATGAAAAGAATGAGATTCTCCTCCAGCCTTGGAATACAAAGGTATATTGACAATCCCCCACCTTGAATACCTATCATTACTGTCATTACTAGAAGATGTGTCATAGTCTTTGTGTCTTGAATATTTCTTCCAATAATGCCAAATCTCTTTGCTTATGATGATTTCTCAAAACAGAACAATAATGCTTCTTTAGAACTCGTAATTGCAAATCCTCCTAGATAGCAGACTAAGGTTGCACTTATAAGATCTTTTTTATCATAAAATCAGTAGATGCTTCCTTAGAACTCGTAGTTGTCTAGAATCCTGCAATATAAGCTGCTTGGTTGTCATTGGGAGACTATTTGCAGAAGTATAGGTTAAAGAATTGCCATCCATCACCCCTTTGTTGGTCAAAGAGTCCGCTACTGAATTACCTTCTCTATAAGTAAGCTTGATTTGGAATAAGAAACTCTGAAGATGAGAAAATATTTTATCCAATAGGTTCTAGAAGCACCACGAAGCTTGGATACTCTTTGAGACCATGTTCACCAACACTTCTGAATCTGTTTCAATTACCAATGAATAATCTTGCAAACCATAGTCCTGTAAGAAACACAAACCATCCACCCTCATCTCTACTTCCATATTTGTACAAAGACCATAGTAGTATGAACCAGCGAGGACTAGCTAACCTCTAGAATTCCTGAGTATTACACCTCCACCTAATGGACATGGGTTGCCTTTAGAGGCTTCATCAATGTTAAGCTTCAAAAAGCCTTCAACTAGATATTCTCAATCAATCCATCATGTATGGATTTGAGCTCTGTTAGAGTTAACCACATTCAGGCTATTAAGTGTCTCTAGCTCCTGAACAATGTCCAGTGCCTTGGGCCTAATGTTATATGTCTGCAACCTCCAGAAATGCATGACTAGTCGAAATAGAGAGGTAGAATGTGGCGCTTAGCCTTTAAAGAGCCTTCTAAACCATTCCTTCCATAACTGCCAATAGATCAATAAAGGAATTCCTCTAATTAAAAAGTGACTAACTGAAAGATTCTTATAAATTCTAACAAGTCTCATAAATCTAGCAATAGGTTCCTCGTGTGCAATTAATTGAATTCCCAATCTTGCTAAGAGCCTTCCCACACTACCTGTGCATACTTATATTGGACAAAGATATGTGTAGGTGATTCACAAGCCTTGTAACAAGAGATACATCTACTACCGAGTGAGACCCCTATTGTTTGAAATAAAAAATCCATAGGCAATGATTTCTGCAAGTAGCTTCCAACCAATCAACTGTGCACTTGGAGGCACCTTCTATTTCCAAATTGCTGCATCTTGAGCATTAAAATGTCCTTCTGATCTTATAATATTCCAAGCAAATTTAAGAGTGAAGTTTCCATTTGAAGTGGGTTGCCAAATAATCTTGTCCTCTCCTGTTGTAAATTCCAACTACATATTTGTAATCTCCTACAACAGTTGTTCATCCATTAATTGATAAACCGCCCCCAATTCCCAATGTCCTTCTACAAACAATTGAAAAAGCTTTTGGAAAACAGTAGGCATCAAAGAATTCCTAAGTTCTCAAATATTTAGCAGAAAAATATTTGGACCAGATAGACTGACCATTAAGCAAACTCCATACTCGTTTCATTCTGAATGTTTGTTGCACATCCTCAAATTTTCTTATTTCCAATCGTCCTTCCTCCTTAGGCATAGTAATATCTTTGCCAAGATCATCGGTGTCTTTTGTTGATATTTGTTTTACCAGACCAAAGAAATGAGGCCATAACAGAATTCAGCTTAGAGATAATTCCTTTAGGCAAATTTAGTGAAACAAATAAATGGATAGGAATAGAGCTCAAAATTGATTGAATTAATACTATTCTGCCCATGTTAGACAACATCCTTGTATACCATCCTTCAAGCTTCAACTAGAACTTCCTCAGCAATTCTTCAAAATTAATCAGTTTAATTCTACCTCTGATAACGGGGCAACCCAAGTATGTAAAGGAACAATTCTTTAGGGGGATTTGAGCAAAATGGGAGAATGTATGCTTCCTTGCTGAAGAGATCTTAGCAGAACAATATAAAAAACTCTTGGACTTATTAACTTGTTGCCCTGATGAAATTTCGTATCTTCTCACAAATTTTAATAGGTTAATCATTAACTTCTAGTTACCTTTCAAAAATATTAAGAGTATCATCTGCAAATAGCAGATGGGTCAGTTCCATTGATCCTCTTCTTGTATGGTAGTAGTGAACCAGCCCCTGTTCATATATGAAGTTTAATCCCTTGCTCAATACCTCTTCTACAAGTATGAATAGATTGGGAGACAAAGGATCTCCCTATCTAAGTCCTCTTGATTTGGGGAAGAAACCGTGTCTTGTACCATTGATAGCTAAAGTCACATATTGGTTATGAAGACAATTGGAGATCATGCCCATAAATATACCCAAAAAACCAAAACTTATTAAGGTTTGAAACAGAAAATCTCATTCCAATCTATCAAAGGATTTCATCTTGTCCAATTTTACTATTACATTTCCAGCTTCCACCTTCCTGTTAAGTTCATTTACAATAAATTAAGACAGTGCTATGTTATCCTAAATGTTCCTCCCCTTCACAAAGCATTGTTGTTCCTATGAAATGAGCTTAGGCAATAATGTACTTAACCTTGAGGTTAAAATTTTTGTAAAGATCTTATATAGAAATTTACAAAGGCTTATTGGTCTAAAATCTGCAAAGGAATCTAGGTTCTCCTTCTTTGGAATAAGAGACAATAAGGTGGCATCAACTGACTTAGGCACCTCTCCACATTTAAAGAAAAATTGGTGGCAGCTAATAAGTCAACCTTAATAATATGCCAAGCAATCTGAAAAAACTAACCTGAGTACCCATCTGGGTCTGGAGCACTGTAGACAGACATAGAGAAGATAGTCTACTTCAGTTCTACAATGGTGACTGGAGAGGTGAGCATACAATTATCCTCATCAATTACCAGTTTTAGTATGAAAGAAAACAAGTCCACATCCATATTATGTCTTTCCAAAGCATATTGCTGTAAAATTCCATTGCACAATCCGCTTCATCCATTACAATTGGTACGTAATTTTGAATAGCATAGTCATGAATCCGATGCAATTTTAGCAATCTTACAAGAAACTCTATCACTCAACTACATAAATATTAGTGTAAAGTAAATGAAGCAACTTACAGAAATGTTTAAAAAAAAGATTAAAACTGTAATTCAAAACCTCAAAATAATAATGAGAGAGGAAAAGAGAGTTCTTTTTGCTATATTTCTTTTCTTCTATTATAGGGCTCGGTTATGATAAAAATAAATGACATTTATTAAAACTAATATATGGAAAACAAAATTCAAAAATTTTAATTACAGATATAGAAAAGAACTTTGAGTGCATGCTCCCATGAATAGACATCATCTCATGGGGGATTAGGGGGTCTCATCAATGGAAATTTGAAATTGTAGCTATATTTATGGAAATTGTAGTTGTTATTTCAATGAAAGATGTTTAAGCTTCAAGAACATTTATATATTTACAACCTCAATCATACCAAATAAATTTGAGTTTATATGACCACAAAAGTTGAAAGCTTACATCACTACAAGAAATATCAAAAAGCTGATATTTAATTGCCGGCGTTTAGATAAAACTGGATGAGTTTTCATTTTGGATTGGAGAGATTCATGTTATGTATAAATTTAATTTCTGACACATTTTCTTTAAATGCTTGTTTAGTAGTTTCTGATATGTATTATGTATATGGTGGATACTGTGATGTGAATTTGACTTATATTTTTATACCTAGTATAATGGGAGGTGGAAATCAATTACACAGGCCTTATTGAAGAGGAAAGAATTTTAAAAATTAAAAAATTATAATTCTCGACACTTGTAAAGAAGGCTAGAAAATAAAAAAATAGAATTCAAATTAAAAAAATATACATTTGTTGGCATTTCGCAAATAGAAAAAGCAATTTTTTCGATGCCAGCCACAAGCACCATCAATCAAGTTGGCATTTATCTTCTGTCAGGAAATGCGTCGATGAACATTCTTGGTGTTGGGTAAACGTTGCAGATTTACCAACACCGTTTTAAACGTCATTTGTCTTAGACATCGGTAACTACTTTTTCTGCCATTTGTTTGGCTATGTCCGGTGTTTGGTTTAGACATTGTTTGTGAAACATCTGGGATTCTGTTTTTTTCTTGTAGTGCATGTAATTTCAAATGTCTCTTATATTGTAGTTAAAGGGCTTAATCAATATAGTCCTCACACTTGATATAAACTTTGTCACATGCTAACTCTTTTTTGTCAAGAAAATAAAAAAAACACACAAATATACATCAATAACACAAATTCCATGAAATAAATAGTGTGGCTCAACATAGTTGAAATGGTGAAAAGGGATTAACATAGTTGCCAACTTGTTGGTTTTAAGCCTATTAAACTATTCAACACAATTCAACATCTTGGTATGACTTTTAATTGCTATAAAACAAACTAAACCATGTACCGTCTTTTCCAAGAAATGTCTATAGAGCTTATGCATATATTGTTCATCAATACCTAACATTGTACATAACAGTCTGTCAAAATCTCTAGCTTGATAAGTGGTCGAATTCCAAGTGTTTAACCATGTCACAACTAATGACAACAACAACAAAAACCTTGCTACAACTGGAAAAAAAGACAGACAGATACTCGCATGCACAATAAGTATTTGAACATAAATAAAATAAATAAGGATTTTTTCGGCTCATTTTTAAAAGCCCGTATTGAAGCAATAATTCTCATTTTTTGGTTCTTCACTTTTGAAGCATTGAACATTATTAGTTCCTCCATTAGTTATTCTGACATGCTTGTGCACTCCATTAGTTTCTCTAATGATTGTGAGATGTTAGTTTTAAATCTTGACCTATTTTTATTTTTTTTCATATAGTTTCTATTTGTTATATGCTACAAATACATTTTTGACAGATCTGTTCACAGACAATGATACTATGCAGATTGAGAACAATAATAGTGATTGCCACTTGGGGTTAATACACACCACTTATTTCAGTAATCATTGAAATTTTTGCTTGGTATGTTCAACCGCAACAAGATTCCATGAGAGACATGTTGCAGTACATAGAATTGGTTTTGATCAAATATTACTTAGTACATGTGAATTTGCTCGTGCTAAAAAAATTGCAACTAACCAAATCAAAAGGACATTCTTGCAATTGTTTACGGGAAAATATATTCTCACGATCGAGAACCGCAAAAACTTTTAAGAAAGGGGTTGATCTTTAACACAATTAGAATAGTGTTGTGAAAAATATTGCTTGAAAGTTTTTTATTAATGTCATGGGAATGAAAACATGTGAACATTTAAAATTTGGAAATTATAGTGAATTTTTTTAATTTTATCTATATGTAACTACGGAGCTAAAACTTCATATCGTAGCTAACCATAATTGTCACATTCACAAACAAAAATCTTTAATTTTATTCAGAAACGTATTAAGAAATTTAGATGAAATATATATAATATGTTGTATGTAAAAAACAATGGTTATACATATATTGGCTCCAACAACGGGAATCCCTCCAGCTCCTGCATATACACCTATATATTTGTACCACTGTCCTATACATAGGTCTATAGTTATCTCTAGATACATCTTTTGTAACATCTTTACTATCCCTACATGATAAGGAACATTGTGGATTGAAACGTGGAATTTTGAATGAAAATTCTTTCAATTTATGGCACAAGAGATTAGGACACAACTCCATAAGGAGAATCAAGGGATTGGTAAATGATGAGATCTTACCAAACCTTGAATTCACAAATTTTGATACATGTGGAGACTGTATTAAGGGTAAATAGCCTAACAAGTTCAAGAAGGGTGTCATAAGAGGCTTGAATATGTTGGATATCATACATACATATATTTGTGGGCCATTCATGCCCCCATGTTTTACAAGCCATAAATATTTTATCACTTTCATAGATGATTTCTCACGATACGGTTGTCTTTGCCGCTTGTTTATAAGGACCAAACCTTAGTTGTTGTCAAGATTTTTAAAACAAAAGTAGAGCTATAGCTTGATAAAAGGATCAAAACTATGAGGTTGGATAGGGATGGTAAGTATTATGGTAGGTACATTGAATCCGGACAACACTTATATCCATTTTCTCGATTCCTTCAGGAACAAGGTATAGTGGCACAATATACCATGTCGGGTACTCTTGATCAAAATGGAGTAGTTGAAAGGCGGAATCGAACACTAATAGATATGGCTAGGAGTATGATTAGTTACTCCACTCTCCTAGTTTTTTTTGGGGGGGGGTGATGCCTTGAAAACCGTCTTATACATTCTAAACAGGATTCCTACTAAAGTTGTCCCTAAAACACCTTTTAAGTTATGGAGGTAGAAAACCTAGTTTAGCACATTTACACATCTGGGTTTATCAAGCTGAGGTTTTAGTGTATAACCCCCAAGAGAAAAAGTTGGACCCTAGAACCAAAAATGGCTATTTCATTGATTATTCAGAGAAGTCCAAGGGATACAGATTTTATTGTGCTGACCATGCTCTACGGATTGTAAAGACACGAAATGCAAAATTTCTTGAAAATGACCTAGTTAGTGAGAGTATACAACCTCAAAATATTATTTTTTAAGAACATCAAACTCCAATTTCTATGCAAAGTTCAGATGAGTTGGCAATGATTTCTCATCTTATTATTCATAATGATTTGATGGAGGATAAGTTAACTATTAATATACCATCTGTAACTGAACTCAGTGTCACTGAAAATCTTGTTTCACTTTCGCATGTAGCAAGACAAGAAGAAACTTTAAGGAGGTCATCAAGGGCTAACAAATATATAATTTCATCAAATTATATTGTGTATCTTCAAGAGTTCGATTTTGATACTGGAAAGTGTGATGATCCAACTACTTTCTCACAAGCCATAAATAATTTGAATTCCTCTAATTGGTATGATGCCATGAAGGAAGAGTTGAATTCAATGGATAAAAGCAATGTTTGGAAATTAGTTGAACTTCTTCCTAGTGCCACTACAGTCAGCTATACATGGATCTACAAAACCAAAAGAGACTCTAAAAGAAAGGTAGAACGACATAAGGCCAGACTTGTTGCCAAGAGGTTCACTCAAAAGGAAGGCATCGATTACAATGAGATTTTCTCACCTGTTTCTAAGAAAGACTCTCTAAGGATAATTATGGCTATGGTGGCTTATTTTTGGCATGGAACTTCACCAGATGGATGTAAGAGCAGTTTTTCTCAATAGTGATTTGGAAGAAAAGGTGTACATGAAACAACCTAAGAGTTTTGTTTCAAAGGGATAGAGTAATATGGTTTGCAAGCTAAATAAGTCTATATATGGACTTAAGCAGTCTTCCCATCAATGGTATCTTAAGTTCAACAATGTGATTTCTTCATTTGGTTTCGTAGAAAATGTCGTTGATTGTTGTATATACCTTAAGATTAGTGGGAGTCGATTCATTGTTCTAGTTCTATACGTAGATGATATTTTACTTGCTAGTAGTGATTTGGCATTGCTTATTGAGACTAAGCATTTTTTCTCCAGTCATTTTGAAATGAAGGATATGGGTGAGGCCTCGTATGTCATAGGCATAGAGGTTCACAGAATAGATCTAGAGAAAAACTTTATCTATCTCAAAAGAATGGAAAACTTCAAACCAAGCCCTGCACCTATGTCTAAAGGTGACAGATTAAGTAAGTCTTAATCTCCAAGAAATGAGCTTGAAAGGGAACAGATGAAAGCATATCCTTACGCATCATTGGTTGGGACTTTAATGCATGCCCAAATTTGCATCAGACTCGATATTGCATTTGTAGTTGGTGTATTGGGTAGATTCCAAAGTGACCCGGATTTGGATCAATATAGAGCTACAAAGAAGGTGCTTAGATATCTGCAAGGAACACAAAATTATATGATTACATACAGCAGATCTGATTCTCTAGAGGTTTTCGAATATACAGATTCTGACTTTGCAGCATGCCCAGATAGCAAACAATCAACATCAGGATATATATTTTTGCTTGTTAATGGTGCAGTCTCTTGGAGAAGTACAAAATAAAAATTAACAGCAGCTTCTACTATAGAAGCTGAGTTAGTTGAATGCTATGAGGTGATTACATAGGCAATTTGGTTAAAGAATTTCGTTGGAATTTTTTTTCAACAAAATTGATAGTTTATTTTGTGTTTGTGAAAAACGGGCTGAATTTATGGTCCAATGAGATGGGTCCAATATTGTTAAATAATCTATTTTGATTGGCGTAAGTACATCTCTTTAATTGATGAGGTTGAAGCGGTTAAGTGTAGGTCTTAATCTAATTACAGCCCGTAATAGAAGAGTCCATTAAATTCATTATAAATAGCAAGGTAAGTCTCTTCTCCACTTTACAAACTAATTTGGCCTGTCCCATTGAGAGCCGTATATTTCTTTGAAGAAAGAGAGGAAGACTTTGTTCTTCCGCGAAGGAAACCTAGAGATTGAGTATCATGGCTCACACAGATATGTTCCAAACTTTGTAATTTAGGTATTCTAAATTTCATATACGAATCATTAAAAATTATTACATGTGATATCAGAAGCTATCCTATGAGTTTAGAATCCAATTTATTTTATTTTTTTATTTATATAATTTGGGGATTTCAAAATTATTTTTTGTGATGTTGATGGCACCAAGTTTCTCAACATAGTCGTCGTTAATGGCCATAGTTGTCACACAGGCATTGACAGAGTAAGTGACAATAATAATTACTCATGTCATATTAAAAAAAAAATCTTTCACGTCATTAGATAGTAGACCTACTTTTCAAGGAGAAAAAAAAAGTTGGGTGTTTAGTTGGCAGCTCAATTGGATATATATATATATATATAGTTTGATTAAAGTCTTTGATTTGATTGGATCTAAATATCAAATAAATTTTATATTTGCAACCCATATAACATTTTTTTAATGTTATAATGGTGGGATTGCTATTTTATTTGATTATGTCATATTCGGTCAACTTATTAAATAATTATTAATTATTTATGAGTCATGTTAATGATAGGCATAAGTTTTATCCATACAAATTACTTATATCAATCAATTATTTTTCATGTTGATGCAATTTTGATTGAATTGTTATAATTTGTAGCAGGTGTTTGTACAACTCCAATCCTAGTCACTACATACTATTTATTAATGTTAGTAGATGTGAATTTAAATTACTTAATTTTAATAGTAAAAATAGAATTGAGACTTGAATGCAACGATAGATGATTGTGATTTATAGAAGTACATATCGGTTAGTACATCATATTGATTGATCACATGATATTTAGTTATGGGCCTTTGTTATAATATCCCGATTTGACAAATTCTATAGATTGGGATAGTTAGTTGCCACCAAAGTGGTTCATTCATTGAAATTTATAGATTGTTCTCATACTTTTGTTGCAGGATGGTATATAAATTATAATATAAAATTATCTGCCCAAAAGGGGTTATTGTATATTATAATTTAATGATATCATGAAAATATCCCGGTTTAAAAAAATTCTATGGGTTAATATAGATGATTGCTACCAAAATGGTACATGATAGAGTTGTATACTAAAAGCTTATTTTGTGTTGTGAAACTCGTTTTATTAATTAATAAAAGTTTGTTCTTTTTATTTTATTGAGAATCTATGTAAGCAAAATGTTTGCATTAAATTTGATATATTGTATGCATATGTGTCTTATATCTTATATTATAGATAATATGGTGTGTAGAGTTTTGCTTATGCATATAAGACTAGATTATCAGATCCTTGTGTAATATAAATATATGTTCAAAAAAATGATAAAATTGGACACACTATCAGTATAATTGTAGTGTAATATTTGGCATAGTTTGTCTTGACTGAAGAAGACTTTTTGATGTATCGAATTATTGCACTAGTACACTTTGTGTATTGAACAGACTCATGTTGAGATTATTATCTTTTACTGATTCAATAAGATAATAAATACCTCATGAGTATTATGATTGCTTATGCACTTAATCCCGAGATATTTAATTGTCACATGCATATAATAATTGTCACTTTAATTCATCAAATAGTAAAATTCATATTGAGTCAATAAGTTAGATGAATTGGGAGACAATATTATTTGTATGGTGAAAATTAATTATTAAGGGATACCACGTCCTAGTATTTAAATGGGTAGATGATGTCCTCTTGAGATAGCTCATAAGTTTTGTCCATGTCAAACCTTACAGGTGGATTTAATTATCTGACATGATAAATAAGTTGAGTGGTAAAGTCTCAATGAATAAAAGAAGTCAATTAAATATAATTATCAGTAATTTATTTAATTGATGGACATCTGTAATCTTAAACGTAAGGAGATTATTAAGCATATAATAATAAATAGTTCAAAACTTAATTTTTAAATAAAGCTCAAGAGATCAGTAATAAGTTTTTAGTAAACTGACTTATTATTAAAGGACTGTAGCATGTTTGTTCTAGGTTGAACATAGGTATCCTAAGCCCATTGGAGGTCCGATCCTTATTTCTCCTTAGGGTTTATGTCGTCGCCTATATATCTAGACGTCTAAACTCTCTAAATCAGCATCACTTTGTTCACCCACATTTTTAGGGAGGCTGAGAGAGAGTGTGTGTGTAAAAATTCGGAGGTCTTTGCAGCCCACATTGTATCTGAATTTTAACGTTGGGGGATATACGATAAAAGGTCGTGAGGTTCATCGAGTTGTCTTTCACGTTTGTTGTTAGTTTCTACGTTCGTGCTAAGATGAGATCAATTCAAAACGATCTCGAAGGTAAACTCTAATTCCGCCTTGTAGAGTTGTATAAAAAAATTTTGTATTCGAGACATACGCACTACCAATGATTCTTTGGATTTCTGTTCCAATAGTCCATTCATTAAAATTTGAAGTTTTTCTCATGCTTTTGTTACGGAGTGGTCTTTAAATTATAAAATATAATTATCTGCCCAAATAGAATTATTGTGTATTATAATTTGGAGATGTCATGAAATATTATGTTAAATGTGCAATATTCTAGAAGATTTATCTGCCCAAAAGAGATAATTTTTTTGAAACTGGAGTATCTTCATTTGTTAGTTTCATAAAAGAGGGGACCTATATCATATTGTATTCTTTACTAAAATGGGAGTTCATAGTGAATTGTATTTAATGATGGGTCACATTGTAACATTAAATAAATTCATTATTATTTTATTGGTAACAACTCATTATGTCCACAAATTATGTCTCAATAGCATTGCTCTTATGTACAAGATCATAAGATACTTTAAAATTCTCAAATCACAAGTTTAATCAAATACACATAACTAAAATCAAACTAGAGTTTCAAACTCATAACACTAAAATCATTTTTATGCATGTGGGTTCACAATTCATGGCACACTCAATACTAAATTAAAGTTTATAACAAGTATTTGGCCATTAAACACATAATAAGATTTAGTTAAAAAAATACGTGAGATGCACAATGTAAATGGAAAAGAGAGAAAAACTCCACCTAAGAATCAAGAATTTCAAACTTAATCTCCAAGATCCTCAAGCTAAACCCAAGCTATATAGTCCTTCTTCTATCTTCATCTCTCTCTAGTTCTAAGGTGGGTGGAGGAGTTTGGGGTGAGAGATATAAGAAAATTGAGGAAAATGGAGGTGAAAATGGGCTTATAAGGGCTGAAATTCGCGACGGGTACGATTCACAGCACCAAAAAAAAATGTATTTTTTTCCAAAATTATGATTTTGCCCCAAAAGTTCTCTAATTTGATCTGTATAACTACCCTAAAATTTTTTGACATTTCGGATCCATTTGTAATGTTATTTTAGCCTAAAAATTTTATTTTTATGAGTTCTATAAAAAACCAAGCCAAAATTATTCACAAAATGTCAAATTTACAATTCTTACTCTTTTAGATCGCAATACCGATTAATGTCTATCCCAACTTTTTTCGCCACTCTCGGATTCAATAGCGATGTTATTTCGACCTATAAACTTTTAAAATGATTATTTAATTACCCTTCGAAAGCTTACATGCCTTCAACTCTATATTTGACTCAAAAGTCATTACGCGCAAACTTAAACCTTGTGATTATTTTATGAATGACGCTTCAAAATTTTTAAGACCATTTTTTATTATTTTATAAACATTCTTAATGTTTAATATATATATATATATTCAAAAATAATACGGCTTATTATATCACATTATTATGTTATTCTACTTATTATATCTTTTGTGGTACGGATATGTTTTTAGCAAAAAAAAAATTGACCAACAAATGGATTTTATGAGAAATCAATTTATAAAGAAAATTAGTCTAAAGTCTTATTTATGAAAGTTTGGTGATATTGTGATCATGGAAGGATGTTTGTTATTTATTGGTGTATATCCATCATGGTTCATATTACTAGGTTCAAGTAATCCAGAATAAAGTTAAGCTCACTTATATTAGGATAATTTGATAAAGTGCACGCATAACTTTACCGAACCCAAGTATTTGCTTATTTTCAAAATATATTAGTATTACTATAATTATTATTATTTGCTTTCAGCTTCTTTTCAGTTTGGTCCATGTGGGAGAATGTTGAAACCTATTTAATGGGACTCACATGTAGACCTTAATTAACAAGGTGCACACTTGGATTTTAGGATAAGGATATCCTAATTAAAGGCCTAACAAATATTGGTTAGATTAGTGGATAGTTTTCTTGTGAAAGTGGTGTCCTAGGTACAAGAAAATATGTTTAACAAATAATCAGTTAGCTTGATGAGAGGGAATGATTATTTTAATGTGAGGTAGTGGTTACCAGTGAGGGGATATAAATTACTTGAGAAACCTCATTTCTTATTCATGCTTACAGTATCTCTCACTCTCTAGAAAAACGTATTTTCAATCTATTGGGAATCAAGTTCGTGATTATAATCAGTATTCTTGGTTTTTTTCTCATGGAGATTTCTGCTACATATCTCTATTAAGAATCGTTGTTATAGATTCCATGAGTCAAAGTTAGTTTTCTATTCGATCCATTTAAGACCATTAAGTCTATCAGAGAGATCTTTCAGAATACAATTTACGATTAACCAGCAAAAAAAAATAATTTTTTAACTCGCCGGAAAGAACATCACAATTTACACCATATTGGTGATATGCACTATTATTATCACATATACATAAATACACTATTTAGGCCTTGTCATCAGAAGCGGCTTGTAATTGCTTGGAAACTATAAGGTGTGGAATGAAAAGTTGGACAATTTAACGTTTCGTCAAGGTTTTTCGATGGAATATTTATTATTTATTGTCATAATGAGAATAAGTGATAAATTCAAAAGTGTGCTAACACTTCTCACTGAGATGAAATTATTTATCAAAAAGTGCATCTTTAAGATACTCATTCTGGAGAAGTCTCTTAGGTAACTTTTCAAAACCATCCTATTTACACTTTGATCTTTAATTTTACCTTACTTTTTAAAATTAGCCTTAATTTTTATAATTAAATATTTGTTTTAATCCTGCTTCATAGATAATTTACATATCTTAGATTTAAATATATATATACACTATCGGAATAATAGTTTTAGATAAACATGACTAGTTGTAAATAGACATTAATTCAATAATTTACCTTTGACAACATTTTTAAGTACTGTTGTGCGTGTTAGGTTTAAACTCTTGACGGTGAAGATTATTTCGCATTTTCACGCTTTATTTTTGTAGGGTTAGCTCTCCTTCCTTCCTTCCTTCCTCCAAGCTTATATCATATGTATAGTAATATACAATATACATATACATAGATAAATGTATAGTACAGATTCACAAAGAAGAGTTTAGCAAACATTCTTCTGCTTTTTTAAAAGAAATTGCTTAGCTCCTAACAAAAGTAAATTAAACACGTCGTACTAAATGTTGAAAGTATATGTTTCAATCCAAAGGTAGCTCAAATGGTAACAAGGACAATTTATAAACCCAAATGCCTTTGAGTTCAAATCTTAACCACCCTTTAAAGTCATGTCATGATAAATTTATCAATCATTAATACCCTAACTCATCGTAAATAACCTACCTTTGACCGACTTAATGAGAAAATTAGTCAAAGTATGCGTCCGTGACTGTTAAAATAAAAATAAAAAATAAAAAGTACACATTTCAAGAATCTGATGACCTATATGTATCAGGTCAAGCTGACTTTTCTCTCTCCCAGCTGAGATCAAGCTGAGTTTAAAGGGCAAGTCCAGGGTTGATGTGTGGAAATTTATCGGTCACTGGACACAACTCTCATGGGTTGAGTCATACTTAATCCACACAGCTTAGCCATAAAGACAAGAGCAATGCTACATATCCTAAATTTGTATCCTAAATTTACATCCCAAATCAATGGAAGTCATTGGATGAGTGAGTCCTGCCAACTTTTTTCATTAGGACCCACTCATCCAATGGTTCCCATCAATTTGAAATGTATTTTTGGGATACAAATTTGAGATATGTAACATTGCTCTAAAGACAATGGCTGGGGTAGAAGGAAACAGAATTCCAAGCGACCTACCTGTACTGTCCACTCTCTAACTAAGGTGAGAGTTTGATACTCGCCCTTGACAAACCTCTGAAGCACTACCCTTTACAAGATGACTGAGAATTACACATCAAGAACGCAATCTGATTCATCATTCCAATTACTTTTCAACAAAGCTCTTTGTATTGCAGCTTATATTCTGGTTGCTTAGAAGGAAATGTTCCTCAGAATGAAAGAAATAGACATTGCGGCAATCATCCACTGTTCTTGGTCCATTCTATTCTGCAGGAAATTATTTCCGAAAAACAAGGCAAAAAAGACCATTTTCAAACAAGAAAGTCAATATGCAATTTGCTCTTAAACAAGATCAGCTCGAGTCTCATTCCAATTTTCCAAATGCAGCCTGTGATTATCATTCTTACATATGTGCAGCGAATAAAAAAGTTATTTACGTAGGCAGACTGAATTGCATTGGCATATCAGGCCAATTTTTATCTTTAAGTAGAATGAAAATCGGGCGTTCAAAAGAATTTAATGAAGTGATCGATTTAGAACTGATAATTGGCCAGAGTCTCCATTCAGAAAGAAAACTTCCAAGGGAATATAAGATGATGAAGATTCCATTGACAATCCAAATCTATATGTGGGTTGCAATATTTTGCTACCTTTTGCACATGGAATAGTCAGAAGACGAGGTCCCGTCCTCATCTGCCAGACCTGCAAGAACAAACTCAAGTTACTGATAGTACAAATTTTTAACCAACTTTTAGAGATGCATTTGAGTTCGTTTTTAATTTTTGGTAATTGCATTGGAGTTCATTAATGTCCATGTATCTGTGCAAGATATCAAAGCAATTGATGGTTATATGAGCCAATACAACAGTCCAGCAAACACAAGTTCATTAATTTATTGGTACCCATGTAAGAGGAAAACAATATATCCTGTTCTCTCATACAACTACAAACCAATCATTTTCTGTTTCTTATTGTGAACAACACCACTATGGCAAGATCTTTTAACATATGAGTATCATTTTTCTTTCATTTAGAAATAATATGACTACCCAGATGTTGATCTATCAATGTAAAAAATAACTTCCTGCTTTAGTTGTTTAATTTGTTTAGCTGCTTTCATGGCTTACTTGGTAGCATACAACCCCTTGCCTGCACAGTTATTTCAAGTAACCATAAATGCTAACAATGTGAAGGAAATCGTGCTAATATATCTGGCAATGGAACTGAAAATAAAAAGAATTAGTTTGCAGAAATTCAAGAAAAAAATACCTCAACTATCCCTTTTCGAGGTGCATGAATGGCTAGGCACAGACAATAATCACCCTTCACATGTTCATAATAACTGGATTTCGAAGTTGCCTTATCTTTATTTACAAACATCTCCACAAATAGGCAGTTCGCATCACGATACCCCTGCAAAGAAGCAAAGTCGAATGTTGGAATATAACTAGTTGCCTTGAAAGGAATTCAATGCCATGTGAGACAAGAGATAACCTTCCATAACCGCACCACCACAAGTGCCTGCGTGTCCAAGAGTAAGATACGACCAAGCGAATCTGTTATTGCAGCCAGAGTACCACTGGGTGATAAAGTTAGTTTCTCACCCTTTCTAGGGTGATCCTTCAAACAAGTCAGAGGGGAAGCTGCCATATCACAAATTTGTAATGCAAGTAAGTCTGCTTGGTTGACAGAAATGGAAAAAAGGAGAAATCCAAACATAAACATCGGTAGGACCCATGGAGCTTCTACTGAGAAAAAAAAGCTGATGAATGCTATTCCCTTATTCAAACCCACACCACCTTCCCCATGATAATACTAAAGTCGGCTCTTTGGTAAGAAACCATTTTTTTTTAAAGGAATCATTTTTGTTTTCCGTTTGGGTATTTGAAGTTCATATTTTCTGGAACTGAATAGGGTCTTAGTATATAGGCTACGGAGAACCAAGAGCGAGAATCTTAAGCCTTCTCTCTTAAATACCAAACATAACGTTGGTTTAAGTTTTGGAAAATTCTAAAGGCGGCAGCCATTCTTTCTCTACTTATAGTTCATATCTTCCCATCTTTTATTTGCTCTATGTCTCCTCTCTCTTCTTCTTTTAACTTGTCATTTTTTATGGTTCAAACAATTTCAGCACAGTTCATTGCTTGTCCCTTCTCTTGACAGACTAAAACTACGCCACGCTGAGATTTACCCTTACTTCCATTTCCATACCTGCTCAAATATGCTCTACATCTTTTCTTTTGTACCAAAACCTGACCATTTCTGAAGCTAGAATTTCAAATCTGGCCAAACCTTTACTTCTGAGATATCAGTTAACGATGTCAACACTATCAGCCCCATAGATATCACAGCCTGAAGCTTTCGTTCCCATTGCCTATAGAAGTCATCTAGTTTACCAATTGTTTGGCCTCGTACATACTTTTGTATTACTAAATCTCATTTGAAAAAGTTTACTCAGCAAATTCATAGTTGATTACTACCTTGGCTTGAACTAAATTGCTTCCTTTGTTACGTGTTCATGCATGTGCTTAATGGGTTGGTAGGCTGAATTGCAGTCACAAAATAAACTTATACACAGCCTGTAAAGATAAGTATGCAGGCATTGAACCACAACTTACATGATTCATCAATCTTTGCATTTTTACTTTCATTAACCCTGGCATAAAGCATTATGTGAATCTTATATTCACATATAATACAAAAACAAGAGGGTAACCAACTTCACCTCGAGCAAATGGTTGAGGCTTTGCTTCTGGTATTTTAGCTGCTGGCTGTTCACTCCGCCAAATCATTTTAGAGAAAGAAGCTATTGTTGAAAATGTTACAGGTACAACTTTTGATAGAATAGCTCCAACTATAGACCTGCTTCTGTCCTCTGAAAGTCTATAAAAGACAAACAAAATCCAGAGACAGTTAGAAAAACAAAAAACATCACAAACACTTAATTGCGAAAAAAAAGAAATGAATGAGAATAGTTATTAGAGAAAATAACAAGCATCAAATAGTGTAAAAAAACCACCCGACTAACCTAAACGCTGAAATCACGGCATCATCTCCAATAGTGACTGCACAATAGTAACGTTGACTTGACTGCCCAACAATAAAAGGAGCTGAATTCAAATACCAGAATAACTTCAGAAATTTCCCACTAGTCATTGTACATACAACTGGCAACAAAAATAGCAATTAACTACAGGGGGGCACCTACAAGAAGAATATAATCGAATAGACTTTTGGGAGGTAGCAAGGCAATAAAAGAAAGAGAAAACAATAAGTTTGAAGTATTCTACATTATATAACAACAATATATTATCTGTGGTGAGAAGAATCTTAATCAGTCAGCATGGCTTCTATTTGAAAAGGAAAAGAATCTGTAAGTTGACAATATTCAGCAACCTGAGTTACTACCTGGAGTTCCATCAGTGGCGGAGGCATGATGCCTGTAATTGCAGCATCAGCGCATGATCCATACTTGCTAACATTCCATAGCTGGTAAGGAAGCCTTCCAAAGGAAGATCCAGAATCCTCTGGATCCCTCCTTTTTGATGTCTGACCCCAAAAGTCAGTGCGTGTTTCTTTAAACCATCGTTGCAGCATACTCTGCATTGATTTATAAGATACTTAAAGCAAATAGGTTCAAAAGTGAAACAACTATTGGAAGGGCAACAAGAGCAATTCTGATAATTAAGAATGAAAAAGAAAATGCAAACTTGTTTCCAAAATGAAAAGGTAATAATTGATTCTCTTATAAATTGCAACACTTGTAAAATTAAATACACTAGAGTTTGCTTGAAGTTATACTTCAAGCACAATTACCATAGGCCAATAGAAAGAATATCATTTACCTGAATGTCAGATCCATCAAAACGAGCAATTACACCTGGCATAACAACACAAACCTCCTCTGAAGATGTGTCTTCTACGAGATCTCTCTTAGTTCCACGGACCCTTAACTTAACAATCCTTCCACGATTTACAATCTGTGGGCATTTGGATTGAATAGTAAGTTCCAAATCTTTGTATGTTTTACACAGAAAGTCAAAAGGAAAGAAGATTTATGGACATTTGTGACACACATAATCCATCATCACTATAATCATCTCAATTGTAGTGTTACAGTCCATCGCACAATAAAATAATAATAAAAAACAGAAATGTAATGTTGCCTCATCAATTTAGACAAGCAATGCCTAACATAAATTATTATTACACAAAGCCTACCAAGCAAGCGAAAAACTCATGCTATAAAATCAAGTAAGGAAATAAAAGGTCTTCAATTGGTCACCCATAAGGCAGATAAAAATGATCAAGGGCATGATCAAAATGTAATTTATGACATATAAACTGTTCTTGGTGGTTTTATATTTTTAAAGTTTACAGCTTTCTCAAGTTAGATACGATTCCAAATAGGTTTATGGTTGTAATAGAGACGTGGAATGTCCTATGCACTTATTTTCCTGTTAAGCGATTGCCAAAACCCATACAATGTATACATTTCTCTTTAATCTTAATTGAATGCACAGAAGAGGGGAAATATTTAACCCTCAAACCCAAAAGAAAGGACTAAATTGAGCCTTTTTAGGCCTCTAGCCTAGAATTACCCTAACTTTGCACCAGCGGACTATTTTCAATTGTCGCTAACTAAATAGAACCCAAATTAAACTCAAGATTCAAATTCTCATTTTTTTCCCATCATACCAAGCTATAAATCCAATGTCTTTCCTTCTCCCAGTATTCACCCACAAAGCAACCAAATCATTAAGCAAACCCACACAGAAATCACACTAAAGAAACCAATTATTGATTCTCTAATTTTTTTCAACATGTCCTCACCAATCGATCGGCTTCAAAATGCTAATTCCACCTTATCATAAACATCCATTAATATACACAGATATATATTGCATTCATTGGCCAATGAAGTACCTGTTTATGAATGAGATCGCCACTGAGAGAGTAAATTAACAGGTACCCACAAGAAGTTCCAAGCGCAAGAACCCTCACATCGTCGAAAACCAACCACTCAATTGCGGAGATATACTCGGCTTCGATCGGAGACAAAGTGGGTAAGATCTTGACCTGATTACTGCCCGGATCGGAGCCGTTTGACCAGTCGAGGACAAGGACTAAAGACTTGTTCGCAAGTGCAAGAGAGTGGGTATCAAGGGCTGTTAGGACATTAGGGTTTTCGACGAGCCAACCTTCTCTGCCTGCGCCGAGATCGCTCAGGTTGTCGGAGACTATGCAGCCTAGCTCGGTCATGTGGGTTCGTCGAGCCATTGCTTTGAACTTTTCAGGGTTTAACAGAAAAATGCCATGACTGATTGAAGAGAGGGGTTATCCGTAGGTGTAGACGGTAAAGTTGAAGCTGACAAAGCGAAGGAGATAGAGAAGAGTCTCTACCATATCTCTATGTGAAGGTATCCCTGACGCTGTGTTGGAAGTTTGGCACGAAGGGGTCCTCTAAAAAAGTAAGATACAATTAAGGGTGAATAATGGCATTTTGGTACCACCCACAACACAACTGCATCTTTAACCTTCCACTCAAATTTTCATTTAAATTTATGTTAACATTTAAATAAAAAAACTTGACTCAAATTTAATGGATGATATACGCAAATTTAAAAGATGGTAAATTCAAATTTAAATAAGAGAAAATATGAACATTAAATCTTTAAATGAGATTAAAATATAATTGTTAGTGATTTGAGTAAAAGTTTGAGTTTTTCTCGATTTGATTTGAATAAAAACTTCTGTCTTTTTTTATTTGGAATAGGATAGGAGAAATTTTTTGATTATTTTTATTCAAATTTAAATTTGAATTTAAAAAAATGTAAGGGTTTGAGATATTTTTATACAACCTAATGCTCCGTTTTGTAGGAGGCGAGATTAGAAATTGAAAATTAGAAGGAAATAAAAAGTATAAGGAATAGACTTTTTCACGTGAGAAAAATATTTTATCTTTTTTTTGTTTGGTATGACAAATGAAAAGTTTGAGAAATTAATTTTTTATTATTTGGCATTGTATACATAATTTATACATATGGAAGGAAAGAAAATGTATACATGATTTATTATTATACCCTTACATATAAAAATAATTTTTTTAAGATTTGAAATTTTTTCAATATTACTTTAATTATTATTTATAAATATGTAAACCTAGAACAATAGCTAAAAAACATACATATAAAAAATATATGTAATATGATATTTAGAAGTCTTTTTTGAAAAATATTCAGATTTTGAATTGGAATTGTGACATGGTATTTGGAAGTATATTCAATGCTAAAAAAATTAATTTATCCAAAAAATAAGAGAAATTTAGAGGTTGGTCCCTCTTTGTGGAGAAAATATTCATTACAACGGTAATACTACGTGGCAAAGTAATATAGTGTCACCAACTAATAAAATTAATTTTAAAACAAATAAGTACATGTACCCTACAAAAATCAATAACTAACCTGTCATATAAGCAAATAATTTTTCACATTCCAGTCATGTAAGCCCAAGTGGGGTTCACCTTTCTTATTTGGAGACCATGTCATCAATGGTGACATGGTATCACCGTTGCATTCAATATTTACTCCTAGTTGACTTATATCTATCAAGAAAACTTGTTTAATATTAAGTCCAATTTGTTCTCTATTGTCCAAAATACACCTAGTAGTTATGTTTAATTAAAACAATTTTGAAAACTAACAACTCCTAACTTTTAATAATTTGACTAACATTAAAATTCAGATATACCGTCAATATTCCATTCATAAATGGAAGAGGCATCATATCCAGTTTGCTCAATAAAAAAAATTTCTTTATATAAAATATCTTGAGGTGTTGATCTTTGATAATAAGCCCTCATTGAAGGTGCTTGAGAGTATGTGCTAGTTTGTTTTTTGGGTTTAGAATACCCAGTCTTATTTACTTCAAACTATATTTTATGTAGAGATTTTTCAAACTGCTGAACTTTAGTTCTAGATTGTTGTACACTCTCAGTTGAAAAATTACATTTAATGATAATTTTTTTAATTTATTTTTTTGTTCAGTTATGAACTCATATTCAACTTTATTTATTATGAAGATTAAATTTAGAAGTGTCAACGGATGTTTAATATTGACCTTTTCAATTTCAATTGGTTTTTCCTTTAAAATTTAGAAGTTGAAACTTCTGTCTTATGTTGATCATTAATTATATTTTCAATTTTTGTCTAATGTTGTCATATAACTTGTAAGCAAACATTTGTATAATTACTCTGTTTAATAGAAAAAAAAATTCGCATGTTATTATTATCTTTTAATGCTTAACAAGCATTCATTATTACTTCTCCTGGTCCATTTAGATCTAATTTTATGACTTTAGTGGTTGGAGGGTACAAACTAGTGATGTTTTTACCATCCAAAGTTTCTCGCTTATGTTGAAAATTTCAAATTATATTTAATTGATTCATAGTAGATGGAGCATAAAAGGTTAAAAACCACTTAACAAAAGAAATTACTCTTCATTCCCTTTCTATATAAAGGTAAAACATTTCTTTATATCTGTTAAGATCTTCTCGGTTCATAGTTTTAAAATACCAAGTTCTGAATTTCTCATATTTAGGAAGATGAAATTATTTATTTATTTTTTTCTTATTTATTATAAATTCTTTTAATTTTATATCCATAAAATTTATAGTTGAAATCCAATTTTGGATACAGTAGGATCTTGATCTTCCTTTATGGAAGATTTGTTATCATGTCTATAGATTCCATGTGAATAGCATAAGTGGATATCCTACTAAGAGTATTATAAGCTGGTGATGTACTCGATTTATTAGGAACAAATCTCTAATCTTTTATGATTCTATTGATCAACATTTTAAACATCTAAATAAATTTGTTCAAGTAATAAGAAGAAATGGCTTAGTTCTTTCTGTTGTTAAGATGAAAATATTTCAATTAAAAATCTATTTTTTAGGGCATTATATTGAACAAGGGAATATAGTTCCAATTGAAAGAAATATTAAATTTGCTTCTAAATTTCCTGATGAACTTAAAGATAAGAAGCAATTGCAAAGATTTTTGGGAAGTTTAAATTACTTAATAGATTTTTATAAAAATCTTGCCCAAGACACTTCATTTTATATTCTAGACTTCAGAAGAATCCGCCTCCTTGGACAGATCTTCATACTAAAAATAGTAAGAAAAATAAAGTTGAAAGCTAAACATTTATCATGTCTTTCACTAATAAATCCAAAAATGATATAAGATTGTTGAAACTGATGTCTCAGATAAAGGATATGAAGACATTCTTAAACAAAAAAGATCTCAATACTAATAAGGAATTACTTATTAGATTTGTCTCAAGTAAATGGGGATCTACCCAACTAAACTATTCTACAATTAAAAAAAAATTATCCATTGTTAAATGTATTAGTAAATTTCAAGATGATTTATTAAATCAAGAATTTTTGTTAAGAATTAATTATAGCTCTACTAAAAAAGTCCTTGAACATGATGTAAAGAACATAGCCTCTAAACAGATATTTGCAAGATGGTGGACCTTCCTATGAGTCTTCATTTTTAAGACTAAATATGTTAAAGGAGAATTAAATTCTCTCCCTAACTTTCTAACAATGGAATTTTTGCAGGGTTCTCATAAAACAGAGGATAGAGTAATACTCACGGTAAAGGTTGCAAAAGAGGAAGATCTGAGGGAAGAACCCAGATAAAAGTTTATTATCCACCACTAAGTGAATCTAAACAGCTCAAAGCTATAAATAAACAATTTCTTAAAGAAGGATAGATAAGTAAATCAATGCATAGATCTTACTTCTCTTCCCTCATACCATAATAGGAATGGATTATATCCCTAGAAGAGAGAGTACATATCCTCACCCTTACACATGCTTTTTGACAAAAAAAAACATAGAACTTTTTTTTTCATGACAACAGTCATGACAATTAAGGATAGGGCAATAAGCTCTCTATCAACAATAGAGAATATTTAATGCATAAATGGATATTGTTAAACATTCATGGTGCATTATGCGAAAATAATTTTCAACATTTGTACAAGGACACAACCCACCAGATATAATCAACCACAATATGTATCTATATTTCAAGTCTGATGTAAGACATCGCATGAATAAACACATCGAGAATGTTCTGGCCCACACACACACACTCAATCCTCGCAAGGATATACAACTTTAGGAAATGCGTGTACCATCACAATGGCAGTGACAAAATCAAACTCAAAAATAGTATACTAACCCTCATCCTCGATACTCGTGAGCGAATAGTGGTTTGGTTATCACAAGTCACCAACCCCACTATGAGTGGTAAGGAACCTTCAAACCCGCGCGGAGTAAGAAATGCATCACACACTCTACGATATCCGGTCAACTGCCACCCATGGTCATCCAAACATCTCCAAGAGATACACTATCCAATCAATTTTTTCAAATTCCAAGTAAAACCAAAATCCCCAAATTTCACATGTAATATCACAAGAGAGCAATTTAAGAAAATATGTAAGAGATCATTATAAATACTATTTTATTGTTCAATATAAAGCATTAAAGTTTTGAAATCAAGAATAAAAAAAATCAAGAGAAAAATTATTTTCCTCTTGAAACTAGTGTTTGAAGGCAAGAAAAAAGATTTAATGGTTATCCAACCATAACCTTGTTTAAAACATGGTAACATTTGGAAGAAGATTAAGAATCAAGGATTTTCTAACAAATAAATAAGATTTAAAGTAAAAAAATACATATAAATAAACCCTAGCTTCAATGTAAGAAAATAGGAAAAACTCCTACCTTGTAATCAAGAATTTCAAACAAAAGTCCAAGCTTTACAGACTCTTGACGAGTCCGAATTTTACTGCGTCAAGCCCAATTTAAATAAGCCAAGAAAGCCCAAAGAAAGATCTGAGAGGAGCTGGATCGACCAAGGGTCAAGTGGGAGTCCAAAGCGAAAGACATAAGACGCCACCCAAAGTGCCCAAGAAGGCGCTGCCCATCAAAGCTCCAAGTGGGCGTTGCCCATGTGGCCTCAAGTGGGTGCCGCCCATGCCATGCTCATCACCTCCTTCCCTCTTCACTCCAGTCCAAGACCACTCAAGTTCAAGACCACTCAGGACCAAGACCACTCAAGTTCAAGTCCAAGGTCAAGTCCAGTTCAAGATCTACCTCTAATGGAATAGGGACACGAGAGAGAATACCGGGATTGAGAAGATTGAGTCCTACTAAAATGGAACTTACCAAAGTGATAAAGACCTCCTTTGTCACGTCACCGCCTCACCGCATTAACCCTAACCTACATAATGTAAGCTCTCTCCACAAGGAGAGACATCTTAATCCCTACACACATTATACCTTCCTACACACATTACTCTCTCTCTCTATTGTAATACTCTGGGTTATATTCTCCCGACCATTCATCAATAAAGAACACCAGGCCATCGCTGCCGTTCTCGAGAGTGGACGTAGGTCATCCGGACTGAACCACTATAAATCTCTGCGTTGATCCATATTTACTGTTTTGTCATTGATTGCTTGCTTATTACTCATTAATCACACACTTGACTGTTGATCTTGCACGAAGACGATTTTGTGCATCATCAACTCTCTTTCTCTTTTTTCTTCTTCCTTTTATCTTTTCTAGGGTTTTAAGAGGTTTATGGTGGAAATGGAATGGAAGAATGAGACAAGTGGGTCTTAAAATAGTGTTTTAAAATACAAAAATCCTGACTTTTTACTGTTTCGACAAACTTGAACTAAAGCGTTCCGGTACACTAAACCCATTTGAGTTCGGCGTACCGGTACACATTTTCTACTCCAAACCTGTCTTCGTAGAATTGACATAACTTTTGATACAACCGTCCGATTGAGCTAAAATTTTGACACAATACAGAAGACATCCAAATCTACAACTTCCATGTTTTGCACTTCTTCAGATTCGAAGTGGATCATAGTTAAAAAAGAAGGAAACGAGGCACTACAATCCAATGGTGTGGGTGCTAGTGCCTTTGTTACCAAGCACCAATACCTTCTTGATTTTCTTACTTTTAGGCCTCTAAATCCTTATGTAATGTCTCCATGTCTTCACCACACATCTATACTTAGTTGCAAGGTTCCAAAATACATGAGTTAGACCATAATTATCCGCAACATCAAAATTCGACGTTATTCATAATTTTAGCTAACTCTAAGTACTTAAACGCAAAAGTTAAGTTGAAATGCATGTAATGAGGTTGTTAGATATGCAACATTATGTGCTCATCACCTATATTAACATTTCAAAATAATTACTTAATATATATTAAGATGTGAGTATGTGGTTTTACATTTGTACCGTCCAAACAAGCCGTCGATTCTAAGTTTTGAGGTTGGATTGGATAGGACTAGGTCCTGTGAGATCCTGGTATCCCACATCGGCTGGAAGAGGGGGAGTTGCTGGGCTTATATGTAAGTCCCAAGCCTCACTTGTCAACAGGCCTTCCCGCCAAGTGTGGTTAGGGGAACAAAACCTTGAGGGCAGAGGAGGAGAACGGTAGTCCGTGACTCTGTGCCAAAGAGGACAATATGTTAGAGTGGGTGGGCCACTGCGCTGCGCTACTCTGATGGGGGTGGGCAAGTGTCGCCACTCTCTTAACAGGCCTTTTCCCAAGGGAACTTGGGAGGAACAAAACCGTGAGGGTCAGTGGGCCCAAAGCGGATAATATGTTGACACGTGGTGGGTGGGGGCGTTACAAAATGGTATCAGAGCCGACCCTTGCCCTGCACGAGTCACGTGGTGAGCGGGCACGAGGAGAAGAACGGTA
>CM042187.1:34894888-34912003 GCA_023539305.1 Ilex asprella
CCAAAGCGGACAATATGTTGACACGTGGTGGGTGGGGTGTTACAGAATGGTATCAGAGCCGACTCTTGCCCGGTCCGAGTGTGGGGCCCTGCACGGGTCTCGTGGTGGGCGGGCACGAGGAGGAGAACGGTAGTCCGTGATTCGGGGCTGGCGAGCTACACGGGGACGTGCAGCCCTAAAGGGGGTGGATTGTGATATCCTGGTATCCCACATCGGCTGAAAGAGGGGGAGTTGCTGGGCTTATATGTAAGTCTCAAGCCTCACTTGTCAACAGGCCTTTTCTCAGGGACCCTGGGAGGAACAAAACCGTGAGGGCCAGTGGGCCCAAAACGGACAATATGTTGACACGTGGTGGGTGGGATGTTACAGGTCCAATCGATTAGATTGACCTCAAATTAAGTAGAATTGACTATTTCCAAATTAAATTTGAGTCTGGTATCAGAAGATATAAGATATTAAATTTATAAATTTTGTGAACTAAAATAAAATACAATTTTGCGTTATTTTGTAACTCTTTTTTTTTTTGGTACCTTTAGGTTCCCCTTCTTACATGATCTTTTAGAATTAAAGGAATTGAAGGAAATTGACAAGGTAACTATTATAATTAATTATTAAATTTCACCTTTTATTTGAAAATAATCTATAAATTTTAAATTATTTTTATTATTAATTTTGTATTAATTAAATCATTCAATCAATCTATATCTACATCTATATTTATACTACTTATAAATTTTAACATTTGTGAAAATTTTTGTTTTCATATTTCACCCCTAATTATTACATTAAAGACAATTATGCCCACAAAATATTAGGTAGATAAATTTTAGCTAGATAAATTTTATCTCTATGACTTCCAAATTTTTTGCTGGATAAACTTTATCACTAATATTCCAAAATTGTTGGTAGATAGATTTTATTGCTATATATAAACTAGATAAAATTTATCTTTATGACTTCCAAAATTTTTATTAGATAAATTTTATCACTGTAACTTACCAATACATTCTTTTTTTTTATTCAATTCGAGAAATTCAACTAGAATTCTAATATGATGTAAAAAAAAAATTTGTTATGTGATAAACACAACCATCGAAAATTCATTATTTATTGTTATATATAGTAAAAGATTAGAAGAGTAAAGAACTAAATCTATATATTTTTCTTTCTTTCATACCTATTATGCTTCCAAAATATTTTGAACAATTTTATTAGAAATATATATATAAGTAGATATAGAAAGATAGACATATATCTCTCCATGACATACTTATTATTGATATAATATTTTATTTACTTTGTTTTTCATCTATTTGACTATGACTATTGTATAAATGCTCTATTTATTTTACAACAATTTTTGTAATTAAAACTAAAATTAGTTTGTATTCAATTGAATTAGTATTTCCATCAAAGTGATAATGAACGCTAAATTTTTTTTTTTCAATAAATGAAGAGCTTAATCTATTAAACTAATCTTCTAATAATTAACTGTTTATTATTAATAGGCTTGTAGGAATTATTATATTATGAGTAGAATTGATTTTGTTATTAGAATTTTTGAATTTATGTGGTGTTGGAATAATTTTAGATTAATAAATTATATTTAAGAGTTTTCTTGCTCTTATGCTGTAATGTTATAAATTATTATTGAATTCAATAAGTAATTAAATGTATACATCAGTAGTCTTCCATTTCGTAAATATCATACACTTTGTATTTTTAAAAAATATAATCTAAATTTTATGATATAAACTTTTTCATGTCCAACACGTATGCAGTTTTAGTAAAGCGGAGGAAAGAGGTAATGGAGGGAACTGACTCCGATATCGTACCTAATCCGACCCGTTGTTCAGATGAGTTCACTCTGATCAGCGACTCTACGTTCCAAACTACATAACTCTAAACAGTTCTTTCATTTTCCTTTCCAAGACCCTCACTCTCACCAATTCAAAGTCCTAAAATTCTTCCATGTCTTCCAAATGGATCCATATTCTGAACAAAGACTGAGAGATGAGGTCATCTACCTCCACTCTCTCTGGCACCAAGGCCCTCCCAGACCAAATCCTAACCGTAGAAACCCTAACCCCAACACATCAACCCACCTCCAACCCTCCAGTTCCAGACAATTCAAGAAGGAAGGGAAGAGACCCAGAGGCAAAAGAGGCGGAAAACTCGTAAACAAGCCACCAAATTCTGACTCACGTCTGGTCTCTGACGTAGAATGGCCATGCAAACCCCCCGGCGAAGCCCCGCCGGAAAATTCTTCCGGGTGGCCCAAATTGAGTCCCAACTCGACTCCCACGACCCGGTTACCCTCCACCGAAGAACAAGCCCGATTTGCTGTGAATCAAGTGCATAGAAAGGCTTTGAAAGCTACGCAAGAATTCTTGACATGGGCTGCGGATAGTGACGACGATACTGATGAGGACAATGAGATGGAGGATGATTTGATGGGTGATGATGGATGTGAAGAGTACAAGTTTTTCTTGAATGTGTTTAAGGAAGATGGTGAGTTGAAGGGTTACTACGAGAAGAATTATGAGAATGGTGAATTTTCTTGTTTGGTGTGTGGTGGGGTTGGGCAGAAAGTTGGGAAGAGGTTTATGAACTGTGTTGCTCTTGTCCAGCATTCTAAGTCAATAGCTAAGACGAAAAAGAGGCGGGCGCATAGATCTTATGGGCAGGCAATTTGTAAAGTTCTTGGTTGGGACATTGATCGGCTTCCCTCCATTGTTATGCCGTCGGCTAAATCTGAACAGTCCCGGGTAGGTAAACATATATTACTATGTATGACATTTGAATACAATCATATTGAGTTTCTTTTGAATTATATTGCAGGGGAATGCTGATCGCGTTGGTAAAGAGTTAAACAATGTAGATAATGCAGACGCTGATGGTGGCGAAGTGGTTAAATCTGGAGAGTCACAGGTAGCTAAACAGATATACTTCTATATAATATCTGCATAGAGTGATTTAAGTTTGTTTAACAGCTTGAGTTGATTTAAACAATATATGGCAGGGGAATGTTGATAATGGAGGTAAAGAGTTAAACAGTGCTGATTTCCTAAACTCTAATGATGGTGAAGTGGGTAAATCTGGAGAGTTGCAGGTGCTAAACACGTATCATTGTATATGACATTTTCATACAATTATATCTAGTGTTTTTAGCAGCTTGAATTGACTAATATGGCAGGGGAATGCTGATAATGCTGGTGAGGAGATAAACAATGTAGATTCTCTAAATGCGAATGATGGTGAAGTGGTTCTGGAGAAGGAATCTATGTTGAGTGTAAATTTATCCAATAATGAAGTGGTTCTGGAGAAGGAATCTATGTTGAGTGTAAATTTATCCAATAATGGTGAAGTGGTTCCGGAGAAGGAATCTATGTTGAGTGTAAATTTGTCCAATAATGGTGAATCGATGGTTCTCATGGTTTGTATTTTCTTGACCTTTAAGATTATATGTGCTGTTTTGGGGGTTATTATATTGCACCAGGGTTGGATGATATTGTATTTAATGTTGTTTGATTTTTCTAAGTTTTGTCCATCAGAATTCTTTACCGGTAGATGATGCTGGTCAATGCATGCAAGCCCTTGACAAGGGGGTTCTAAATTCGGTGGAAGGAGATGCAGAGGGAGTGTTTAATGGATTGGTGAGTTTTTTGTTTTGTATCTCAATGTTGGAATGATTTTTTATCTGATTAATCTTTTCTGGTAGTATTTGGTGAGGTTTTCGTTGTGATAGTGGACAATTATTAGTGCAACCTTCTCAAAAGGGTTCTATGTTGGACATATTGTATATCTTATACATGTTGCCTGATATTTTCTCAAGAAACCTGTCAAATTAATTTATACTACACTAGATTTATGTATAAATACAATATGAGCATCTAATTTGTTAGTTTTTAAATGGGACTTTTCTTTTTTTATTTGTTATTTGGTACACTATCAATTCAACTGATTTTATGCTGTGATTCATGTGGCAAGTGGATGGCAATAATTACTAGCTTTTGATCACTAGCTTGCATGATCTGCTTTTTAGTTATGCTCTTTTTTGTTATTTAGCTTTATTCTCTCTCTGCATATGCTACATTGAAAATCACTTTGCTTTTTGTTGGTTGGTTTCATTATCATAAAGCTGCTCCAAAATTGGCTTGATTTCAAGATGTAGAATCTATAAGAGCGTGCTCTTGCCATTATATAGCTGTCAGGAAATTACAACTGCTGCTTTTGGTTATAATTTTGCTCATGTGAGGAAGTAGTTCTAACTTTATGGTCCACCCGGAATAAGCGCAAACAAAACACAGCTTCATTTAGGAGAACATAGGGACACTATTGCATGACTCATCATAGTTGTGACAACGTTTGATACCGACATGAAAAGATGTAGTTTAGGCCCATTGTCAAAGCAATAAAATTAATTCCATTACCTGCTGCTGGGTAATTCTTGGTAAGATTGGAATGAAACCAATACTTCTGGTTATAAATCATGTTTTTACTTCTTGTTGCTATTAGTTAAAGAAGATTGATTGAACTATATCCTTGACGACTGACTCAATTCTCTCACTACTAACTATACTATTGGCTATATTTGTAGTGCAGGAACCTCTCAAAGAGGATGGTACCTGGTGAGATAATTCTTGCCTTCTGGTTAATTGTACACTGACTATTTGTGGTTTTTGTTTTTGGCTGATGGTATGCACTTGTTATGTTTGCACCAAGTTTCAGGTTTCTTTGAAAGAAGCATATGTCTGAATTTTGATGGGTCCAAAGGAGATTTTGGTTTCTTTAAGGAGGATCATTCCTTTAAGGACGGGCAAGGAAAAATGCATACAAGTGAATTAGGTTTCTCTTTTTCCAGTTATGAAAAACGAGAAGCGGGAGAACTTTTCAGCTGTAAAATTCGTATGCCAGCCCCTATTTTTTTTGAAGTAGGGTACTTGTGCAATCTGCTCTGTGGATACTCAATCTGTGACTCTATAGTAATGAACTATTGTGTTTCTTATGTACTCTCTTCCCCCAACCTCTCTCTCTCTCTCCAAATGCTCCTCTTACCTATTTGAAAAGGACAAAAACTTGAGCAGACAAAGGGGAGATTGAGCATATCATCACTAAACCTAGAAGTATAGAGAGGGTGAATTACATATCGCAAATAAATTCTTTGGTAGGTTTACCAAGTTCTTGGTCACTTTAATCACTTTTGGGTTGGTTCCTGCAGTACCACAGCTAATGCCTATCTTTCTGATTGTGGAAGCTGTTGATTTTTGCAGTCCGAAAAATGAGATTTACCGAGGAGTTATGCAATTAGCAACCATCCCTGTTTTCCATCCATGTTGTGTGGATAATTATCTAATTTGAATATCATCACCCGAGTCGGTGGTCTAGTGATAAGTTGTATCTGTTGAGGGTTGTTTTTAACTCATGTGATTATTAAGCAGGATTTGATTCATGAGAAGTAATACGGTTTGTTGCTTAGTTTTGCAGTGTTGTGGTGACAGATTATTCTTTTGAATTAGTAATTATAGCTCAAAGTGGATATTCTGCAATAGGAGATTGTCATGGTCACATGTTCAGATCTTATTATTTAATGGTCGTCCATCTCTTTTTTTTTCTTCTTGATAAAAACAAAATATCCAATTATCCAGGAAAATAATGAAATTGACATCCCTGGAGAGAGAGAGAGAGAATTCTATTTCATTATATCTCAATAATCCATCAAGTCAAAGACCTCTCTTGCTTAGAAATCTCTGTACTACCAGGTAAATTATTCTGAAACCAAAAACAATTAAAAGGAAGGAGGGGGGGGGGGGGTTAACAGGCCTGACCTGGATACAATTCTCATCATAGTTTAACGGCAGTTTGCCTCCTAATACAAGGCATTTAGGGCAGGTAATAATTATATTTTATTATTTTTTTAATCAACAATTAGAAATCATATAACTCAAAATAAATAAATAAACAATTGTGTTTGGGGATAGCATACAAAAAAAACCCACAATTATAAAGCATATTACATTGCAAACAAACAACCCCCTGAAATTCACTAATATAGAGGGCAGGGCAGGGAGTAAATATTGAATACAACGGTGATACCATGTCACAATTGATGTTACAATTGATGACATGGTATCACCAATCAATTATAAAATTATAAATAAAAAAGGTGAACCTCACTTGAAATTACATGACAAGAGAGTGAAAAATTATTTGCTTACATGGCAAGTTAGTTATTGAGAATATTTTTCCCAGGGAGGGCAGCGCAGATAGATAGGCCCTCAAACAAGTCGCCAAGTGCTGAGGCATTTTTCAGAGAGCAAGACAGATAGAGAGAAAAATGAGCGGTTCGATCACACAAGACTGGGAGCCGGTGGTGATCCGCAAGAAAGCTCCGACCGCTGCTGCTCGCAAGGATGAGAAAGCCGTCAACGCCGCCCGTCGTTCTGGTGCTGAGATCGAAAGCGTCAAAAAGTGTCAGTCACTCTCTCTCTCTCTCTCTCTCCATATCCTCTTTTTTTTTAAGTCAGCTAGGGTTTTGATTCTTATTGATCTTCTCTCTACTGGATATATTTATCTTTTTAATTCGAAGCTTCCTATTTTTTATTTCTTGTGTGTTTCTTTCAGGATTTTCGTTTCTATGCATCATCTGTCTCTGCGTGTGAGACAGCCAATACTTGATTTCGATGAATTTATGGTGTATCTATTGGCATGTGTAGCGGAAAATTCTCTTCATTGATTTTATCTCTTGGAGCTGTTGTTCAATTTGAGTTGTTGTGGTTCGTATACTTGAAGGACATACAAACGAAACCAAGAAGCAATCATAGTATTAGGTATCTTAGGTGTTTATTTGGATATACGTTTTGTTATTTGCTTTTATGGGTTCTAGAATTGTTAAATTTATTTTTTAGTTTTAGAACCACCAGGTTTAAAATAAGTAGGAATAAAATTGAATATATGCAATGTAATTTTAGTAATAGACAAAATAGATATAGTGAAAAAGTTAACATTGAAAATTAAGAAATATCAACAAGTAAATGATTTACATATTTAGGATTGATCATTAAAAATGTTGAAGAGATTGTGGAGAATGTAATTCATAGAATCAACATTAGTTGACTTAAGTGGAGGAAAGCATATAAGGATACTAATAAAATTGAAAGTCAAGTTTTACCGAGTAGCTATAAAGACAATAATGTCGTATAGGACGGAACATTGGGTAACTAGAAAATAATATAGTGACAAAATAAGAATAGTAGAAGGGAGAAAATTAAAGTGAATGTGTGAAAAAACCAAAAAGGATAGAATACGAAATGACCGTAGTAGATAAATGGTAAGAGTAGTTCCAATTGAAGATAAGTTGAAAGAGAATAGATGAAGATGGTTTGGTCATATTTAACGAAGGCCGATAGAGGCACCGGTTAAAAAAAGTGATAGAATTTCTCTTAATGGTACTAAGAGTAGGAGTAGACTTAAATTAACGTTGAACGAAATAATAAGAAAAAATATTAAAATATTTAACTTAAATAAATGTATATCACATGACCGAAATGAATGGGAAGACGAATTCATATAGCCCACCCCAAATGATTAGGACATAAGGCTTGATTTGGTTGGTTGGGTAGTTTTAGAACCACCCAGTGGAGCTGAATGTTGATAATTAAGTATGCTGGAGGCTATGCACCTTGTAATGGTTGATGGCTTCAACATGTGTGGGACACTGATTGATATTTAATATTGTCTCTTTCGGTTAATTTGTAGGCATATGATTTGCATTGCTTGTTAACACTTTGTGTAATAATGTTTGATTGCTGTGACTAGATTTTTAATTTCTGGCCAACTTGTGCTCATAGTTTTTCTTTTGTACCACAGCAAATGCAGGCACAAACAAGGCTGCCTCTAGCAGCACTTCGCTGAACACCAGGAAGCTTGATGAGGACAGTGAGAATCTTACTCGTGAGTGCTAATCTCTTCCTATAAAATTAATTGTCTGTCCGTGCTAATCTCTTCCCACCCCAATTGGACTTGTGTGTTTGGTACTTTTGTTTTGGGCTTTCTATAGTGATGCAACCTAGTTCATCATAATACCATAGCATCTCCATCTGGCAAGAAATTTGCAGTATGTAACAGGAATTCCATCTGTGATATATATTCTGTGCATTGACGTGCCATTTAGGCATGGTTCAAGGTATCGGCCGAGTCCGATACGACTCGGCCGAGTCGTATCCGACTCGGCCACTACCGTTACGATAATGATACCCGAAACGTAAAAATCGAGATGAGCTAATATCGGCGATATCTCGGCGGTATCTCGGCGATATCTCGGTTGGACTCGGCCGAAACGAACCGAGTCAGACATATTTATGGATACATATTTGTTGTTCTTTTTTTTTTTTTTTAAAATTAGGTACTAGTAAGTTAAAAAAAATTCTAATAACATATGTTTAAAGTTTAGTGTGTCCTTAAATAAAAACATTCAACCTAAATGATGATAACTATTTTCGGTAGCGTCCTTATAATTCATTTTTATTATGTTTAATATGTTAAATAATGTATTTTTGGAATATAATGCAAGAATGATGATATTTACATATTTTTAAAAATTTTCATGATTTTTTTTAAAAAAATTGGGTCTTCTATCTAACGTTTTGAGCGTATCGACCGATACTACGCCGCGACCGATGTGTCTCAGTGCCCTCCGAGTCGATGACCGATACCGCGACTTTGAACCATGCATTTAGGGTGGCTTGATACAGAATTTTGAATCACTTGTTTACATTTTGGGTCATTCAATTGATTTAGCATCGGTACCTTTATCGTATTAAAGTGTATCTGTGGCTAGTGGAACTTGTAGGTATTTTAATTGTGTTCATAGTAGCAATAAAACGTTGAATTAGAGAACCTTTGAGCAGTAGCAAATGGATTGACACCAGGAAGCGAAAAGATTCCACATTTTTCAACCTTTACATCGGCAATCATCATCTGAGAATCAAAACCCTTGTTTCCCATGTTGAAATCTCCGTTGTACCAGCTCTTACTGCTGGTGCTATTGACATTGTAGCAAAAAAATTACATTGTTTGTGCTAATAATCTTTTGTGGGATGCACTCAATATTTTTTTTTGATATGGTTCTGCACAGTTGTTGACCTGTTGCAACTGTTTACTAAATTACGTGTTTTATGACGTGCCTGTATTGTCTCAACTTCTTGCACAGATGAAAAGGTACCAACCGAACTGAAGAAGAACATCATGCAGGCTCGTATGGATAAGAAACTCACCCAGTCTCAACTTGCTCAAGTCAGTCTCTCTCTCTCTCTCTCTCTCTCTTTCTCTCTTTCATGTATGCATTCTGACCTCATATTATACCCAGCAGATCATCAATGAGAAGCCCCAGATAATACAAGAGTATGAATCGGGGAAGGCCATTCCAAATCAACAGATAATTTCCAAACTTGAGAGGGCTCTTGGTGTGAAACTGCGAGGAAAGAAGTAAAAGAGGCAGCAAGAAGGAAAGACAACCTTTTGAACAATCATTGTCTTTTGAGTCGCAAAGGTTAGGATGTACATGAACCTTTTTTCTTTTCTTGTCTTTTCCCTTTAACCACTAGTAAGCTTGTTTGTAAGAAACTCTGCCCCGATGGATATGCTTCTCCTTGTGACTAGTAAATCCCTATTTTGTCACAAGTTTAAAGATGCCACTCACCTGAATGCTTGTGAACCATGCATATGACTTTGACAAACATCGAAGTTTAGTGAATCATATGTACGTACATAGATGTCTGGATTAAGTCGATACGGTTGAACCAAATATATTGTCCAATTGAAAAAATGTGCCTTTTCTTTTTGTTATGGTGAACAATACTCACGTTCCACATATTTACTTCAATGTGGATTCAGAAACCACCACCATACCTGCAGCCAGTAAAACTGTTTGCCACTAACTTTCCAGAAAAAATAATTGTTTATCATTAGTAATTTCAGCAGTAGTATTATCACATTCACACAAGAACAAAATTTACATCACCTTTTTTTTTTTCAACCAACAAATAGAGCATAAATACAGAAATGCAACTGAGAGAGTAAATGCATCAATGCACACCAGTTTCTTGGATAAGCGATATATTAAGGTATTACTCACATGCCAGTTTTGTACCAAAACTGGTGAGGCAAATGGCAAATGCCTGGAAAGCTGACAATGGCTGTCTATAGTCCATGGTGAAAGTATCATCCCCTACCTTCCCAAACTGGAGGAGAACTGTTTCTTCATCACCTTTCCCTCCGGGCTGGCTTTGGTCCAATGTTGCAACTAGTTGAAAGTTTTTCACTGATGCAACTGTCACCCGCCCGTGGAAATTTAAGCACCAGCATTGCAAGTGATCATGCCACCGTGGAGCTTTGTTCTTCAGAACTGTGCATCCAGATGCAGCACATTCTGGCTTCTTCATCTTGGGATCTTGCTGAGGTTTGTTAATTGCAGTTTCCCCCAACCATGGGCACTTTAGCGAGCATGTCATCCTTCTTGGACCTCTAGACTTCAAGAGGTTGAACTTGTATGAGACCTGGCCAACCTCAAAATTGCCAGAAGGAACTTGGGGACTTATTTGCTTGCTTGCAAACCGGCGGACAGATCTGCTGCTTGATGGCTTTGCCCCACTATCCGGCGGTTGGCTGTCGTAAATTGTAAAGTTGGTGCCAAGGAAATCCAAGCTGAAAAAATTGGCTCAAAAAGTTTAAACAAAAACAGCTAGGAAAAGAAATCGAGTGCAAACAACGCAGTGTTTTAATTTTCTATAGAAAGATCATAAACATATGGCTTCTTGTCTCATTTGTACTGGATAAGCATAAAAAGAGGATGATCAATATCCTCAGCCTTTTGACTTCCCCATGAATCTCCCTGTTCCAGTTTTGAATCCGCTTTATTGTTACAAATTTCAAACAGTAAAACAATGGGAGTGACCACAGCAAGTGAATGATGACTAAAGTATAATAAATATCAACATTCTACAGAAGTGCCATTTCATTGGATAGGATAAAAAAAAAAGACGTACCCAATGCACGATCCGGGGAGGGTTATTTTATTGGAATGGATATCCTGCCAAAATAAACTAGAGTAATATACAAGCATGGATAATTATTACTTCCAACAAATTGCCATCCACATTAAGGTTTTAACCTACTCCCACGACCACCAAGTCCCAAACATACCCTCAAGGATGAAGTTAGTTTGAAACGATACCAAAGAATTTACCTCACAAATCACACGACCAAGACAACAATTTGAACTGAACAACCACTAAAAAGGTAGAAAAAATATCATCACGATTTAAAAGTATAACATCAACAGCAGGTACTTTTTATGGAACAAACATACTCACGCACTAAAATAACATGCATATTGGCAATCCATACAAAATGTTAGTAGAAGGTTGTAAAACCAAAGCAGCAATAAGATCAACAGTATTTCACTGAAAATAAAGCACCATATCATTAAGTGAATGGCTTTGGCAATTTCTTCTTATTTTCAATATTATGATTGGATAGGAATGCTCACCTTAATTTTCCGACATAGGCATTACTCCCCTGAGATAGGTCATCAGCATCAAGTGATATTATGTACTCTGTGTGAGCACCACGCCTAAACCTCCGTGCTGCTAATAGAAACTTTCCCTTATCCGTGAATGCTGACAAAAATAACAGTACCTATCATAAGTTTTGTCATTCACTAACTTCTTAGCTTATAAAAAGATGATTATAATGGATTAGCTGACTGCATCTGGCAATACACAACTTATGGAGTACTGGAAGGAGGAGGAGAAGGACATAATTAGAAGAAGAAAAGGGAAGGGATTATCAAGCCCCTGCACGATTTACGTCAGGCACACAATTCTCAACATAGAATAAAAAAAATCCTCAACAAAATTCTCTCCACTAAAAATAACGGGTATATTAAAAATCTGAGTAGATGAAATATGAGATGATCAGAACAACATTACATCTTGTATATCATGGTTATTTTTTATCCCTGATATGATATACAACTGAACACAAAAGCAATCAAAAGCAAAAGAAAGTAACAGGTACAATAGAACCTCCCTCAATCCCAAACTGATTTCCAATTGTGTTTTAACAATGATAAAGGAAAGTCTACGTACTCATTAATCACTACCACTCAAAGAGATGCCAAAATAACAATATATCACTGTTATTTTTTTGGAACTACTACAGCACTATTTTCAGTATTTTAAATTTTCTCCAAAGTAGCATGTGCAATATCATCATACATTATGAATGAAAAAATCATGAAGTCTTGTATCCAACACAAACAGCAGATGAAAATTACATGCAGGATTTCAAAGTATATATCCATAAATGCCTTGTCCCGCTTAATGACATGTAAAGAGAAAGATATAACTCAATGTAAAACTTTTGAGCTGGCATATAAGTCAACATTTTGTACGAGACTGGCAAATGAAACAACTTTCTTGCATAAAAAGTCCTGTCAAAATTTGGATTAATCCAGCTGACTAGCCAAACATTACAGATTATGTCCCTACTTAGACGAAAAATGAGACCAGCAGATTGGCAAAGTACTGTAAGACCTTGTAACTATGATCTGCCACTATAAGTCATTGACGAAAAATGTCATCAATTACTTACCAGGGGTAAGAGCAAGATAAAGGTAAAATGTCCCATTCTTCTTGTTGCGCTTTATAAGACATTGAAGCGGAGAGTCACGAGGCCCAAGCTGGAATACAAGTGAAAATAATTTAGACCAACCACCACAAAATCCCAATGTTTTCCATCAACCAATGATAATTCTAATCCACAGTAGCTATCAAGATGTCAAATCAACAACCAAGAAGCACCCAATCACCATTTTTTCCATCTTGCTTTCAAATTTACCCCTGCAGACCCAATCCAAATTTTAAAAGTAAAAGCACATAACAAAAACTAAAAATTGAAGTCATATGACAAATCATTTGGAAAGAGAAAAAAGGTGATATTTGCTGCTTTCACCTAATTAGTCCATTGAAACAAACTTATTCCGGTGACTCATAATAAGCGTTAACAAATGAATTCACAAATCACTTGTTGGAACAATAAGTTCTTCCATGTAATCTCCAACTTGATCACCTGGTCTATATTGTTTTGCCTTAGTAGAAGCAAATTCATCGCGCCACTCTTATCTACAAGTCGTCAAACCCAGTCATTTCATTCCACAGCATCAGAGCAACCTCTAAAAGTTCCATTTTATGCTTACAAATTCAAATAGGCACACACACGTATTTACACCGATATTTGAAGCTTAGCATAAAATTACAAAACCATATAATCAAATCACTAATTCAGCCCGAATATCTCAGATAACCTAAAAACTAACCAATCAAACCCCTCATTGAACAAAAATTCAAAAATAAATACATCACACGGATCCAAAAAACTTCTGAAACGAAACTATACCTGTTTAAGGCAAGACGGGAAGGTAATTCTCCCATCTTGAAGAGGAGAATTAACGATCGCTCTGGTGACTTCTCTCCACTTTTTGCACACGCATCCACAAGCGACGACGTTTTGACGGAGAGGCCATTTGTCTTCGCTGGCTTCGACTCGTTTTATGATCTCTTCGAGGAGCTCAGGTAGCATAGTGGACCATGAACCCTCACTTGATTCGACGACGCGGTCTCCATTTCCGTCGTAATCGTCGTCGTCTCTCCAATTACTGCTTTGTTGTGGTTCGGTTTGGGAGATTTCTAGGGATTTGAATTCTTTGAACGATTTGGATAGGGTGAAGGATAGGCTCGCGATTCGCCGAGACAGGAAGGAGCGTCGCACTGACATCGCTCGCTATTAATGTTATGGTCTCCTCGTCTACGCAGACAAAGCGAGGACCGAGTTTGAGAGAGAGAGAGAGAGAAGTTTTGGTAAGAAATGGAGGAAATACAGTGACTTGACTGTGAGAGTGTGTTGGAAGACAGGCGAATAAAGAAAAACCGCAAATTTGCACCGTTTTGAATTTAAGTTTTTTAGAGCAATGAGAATTGACTCCTTTTTTTATTGTTTTGATGGTACCCCAATAAACATTTGATTTAATATTTGAGTGAAAATTTTAATTTTATATAAAATATTTTAATTGATATATTTAAATTTAAATCTAAACGAGAGTAAAATATAATTTAAAATTTTAAGTCCCCTCTATTTGAGTAAAAATTTAAATATTGAAACTTTTTTTTAGCAATTTTATTTAAATTTAAATTTAAGTAAAAGTTAAAAATTCCCTTTTTATTCTTTTATTCCCATCTATTTCTCAATAGACAATTTATGTAGAATCTAAGATATAAATTGAAGATTTTGAGTTTGGATATTTCTAGGAACACCTTTAGTTTTTACTTTTTTTAGACCCAAATTTTAATAAGGATAAAAAGAGGCCAAAAACCTTCTCTAATCCTATACTCAAATCTATACACTAAGGGTGTGTTTGGCAAAAGGGATAAAGTGGGATATCCTCTAGTTGGATTGGGTTCAATAATTCGGTGGCCCACAAATCCCAGGTTTGGCAAGCTAAAAGTGACTGGGATAATTTTTGGGCTCAATTTCTTGGCCGTACCATTTTTTGGCAGAAATCTCATCTGACCCACTTTCATAAATCTCATTGTAACTTTGGGATTACGAAGTCCATATACCGGATTCGGCAGCCATTTACTACAATACCCCTGTACAGTACTAAATCTAGGGTTTTTACCCCATTTTTTTGTCTTCGTCTGAAACTTCTCATTGGCCATCTCTTCCCTCAAGCGGCGCCCACTGGTCCCCATTGGAAGGTATATATATCTCTCTCTATATATATATATATATCTCGATATTGTCTTGTCTCCCTCTCTACATCTTCTCTTCTCGATATTGCCTTGTCTATATATATATATATATATATATATATATATATATATATATTGCAGTCTTGTGGTCATGGTGGTCCTGAATCAGCTCAGACTCGGTAAAGATTTGCTCACAAAGCCGTTTTTTCCCTGACAATAGGACCCGAACCATTTGGTGAACAGCTTGAGTCCACTTCTTCATCCTCTCGTTCAATGACTTCCACTCAATCCTCAATGCTCAGCTTCTCGACATCTAAATTCGACATACACTCCTCAAGAACATTTCGGCGAACACCACTATATACCTGACAACACTCCTTCTCATACCCACACCGAATCATCAAGTCGGCAATTTCTTTCAACTCTCACACAACATCGGGTTTAATCAAGTCCACACACATCATTCCCTAAACTCGCACCTCTCTCATGACAATACCCACTCACCTGATCTTCCTCTCCAAAACTCCCAAAATCCTCAATTTCTCTGTCATTTGAAGCAAACGACAATGAAAGCCTATGGATCGACCCGTACAGCTTGTCCATACAAAAACCCCATCTCAATCCCTGCATTTCTCGTTGATTTTGGCTATTTTCAGTGATTTTTCTGGGACTTTATATACGAACTCGTATGGGTGTTTTTGGGTTTTTGGTGTTTTCTGCACAACCTCTTTTGGTCTCTTGCTGACAAGTCGTCATGCCCAGTGGACTGTTGTCATAAAAGGGTTGCAGAGAATAATCATACATATGTATTCATAATTTTATATTTTTGTTTTACTTGTTGTCAAACAACTAGTTTTTTTCCCTTTTCTCCTTTCAATTTTCTTTGCAATTTTGCTCATTTGAGATTTAAGGAAAAGAAATAAACTAGGGAGACACGGGAAAGCAAGAACCTTTGTATCACTGTGGTGTTACAAGTGAGTTTTTGTTTCTAGAATTCATCTTTTCCATCTAATTTTGAATATTCTGGGAAAATGGGATATTAATTTTTGCTGTACCATTTAAGGACTGTTGTAATATTTTGTAAATTGTTTCGTATGCTTAGATTAGTTCTTTAATCATGGGAGGGAACACCCACATGTGGTTTTGTTTGTAAAATGAAGAGATTACCTGGGCAAAGATATATAATGAGGCATATGTGATGTTATCAATTTTACTCAATTTGTTTACCATGCTGTTTTGTTTGTGCTATTGGAACCTTTAACATCTTCCACTGCCCTCGTGTTTTTGAATTTCAATCCTAGTCTTAGTTTGAGTTTGTCTGTCAAATTGTGTCTTCGAATGCAGTTTTTTTAGCTGTTTTTCTTCCTCTTGGGTGGGTGTGTAGTGCCCTTTGTCTCTCTATCACAATATGTGATAATGAGAAATGTAGCTTGGGGTCTGTTTGATAATTGAGCAGCGACAAAACCTATATTCGATCCCCTTTGCTTTTCCCGGATCCTAATACACAGTCAAACCTTGGTTTCTTGCTGCTACATATCTTCTAAAGTTCCTGATCCTATAAAAAATGTACTTTCTCTGGCAATTGTGTTATTAAGATTTAGTTTGTATATTGTTATGCCTAGGAGAGAAGGCAGGCCAAGAAATTACTGCCAACAATATGAACCTGGTGTTTGTTCTAATTGTTGATTATTAATAATTATAGGGAAAACTTTAACCATACCCCCTCTAGTTTATTATATCTTCAAAGACACCCCCTGTAGTTTCTGAATCTTCAATGACACCCCTTATTAGATTAAATTTTTTACCTAAAATATAAATTTACTAAATTGTCCATGATATATTTGAGGATAAACTTCAACCACACCCCCTCTAAGTATATATATCTTCAATGACACCCCTCTAGATAAGTATATCTTCAATGAGACCCTCTATATTTTCTAAATTTTTTTATGTATTAAAATTTCGAGTGAATTAAAATTCGATTCAAGTTAATTAAAATTTATTTTTTTACATATTAATATTTGAGCAAATTAAAAAATTTATATTTTACGTATTATATTTGGGGTAATTTAAATTCTATTTGAGCCAATTAAAATTTATATTTAATCGACTAAAGTCAAATATTAATCAACTCGTATTGAATTTTAATCAGCCAAATTTTAATACATAAAATATAGACATTGTTGTACTCTAATTTTAATCAATCGAATTATAATTGACACGAATTTTAACAAGTAAAAAAATATAAATTTTAATCGACTCGAAAGAGAATTTTAATCGGCGTTAACAACTCGGGTAGAGTTCA
>CM042187.1:34912103-34948702 GCA_023539305.1 Ilex asprella
AATTTTAATACGTTAAAAAAATAAAATTTATTCAACTTAAATCGAATTTTAATTGGTTCAAATTTTAATATGTAATTGAAGATTTAGAAACTAGAGGGGGTGTCTTTGAAGATATGGTAACCTTGAGGGGGTGTGGCTGAAGTTTTCCCATTTTATTTTCAACAAAAAGGTTGTAGGTAGGATTTCAGGATTTTTTTCTTCGCCTATTGCTCTTGAAACCAAGTAATTACAGTTGGGTGTTGTACTTTTCCAAGAACATAGAGAGAGACAGAGACAGAGAGACATATAGTCCTCATGGGGATTATTTCTAATTGTTTAATATTTGTTCATGTATGTTTATTATTTTTAATACTGTTGTTATGTTCTTAACAGTGTCTCAAAGCAAGGATTTCACAAGCACTTTTCAGGTACCTAACTTAGAATTTTGTTTTATGTATTTTTTTGTTAATGTGATAATATGAAGTTGAAACTGTTGTGGTAGATTGTATATTAATGTTTTGACAATTTGTTATTTACTGGTTATACGGTCAATAATGTTAGTTGTACATCTGTAGTATATTTCAATAATTAACTTCCTGTGTATTACTTTGTTGCCCAAACAAATTGTATTGCAATATGTTATTTTTTTGTTTCCATATCCATTCCAGGTGATAACAATGTTATTGAATTTTTTTTGTTTCCATTGAATTAGGTAACCATGGACAACGATTACGATGAATTATGTTTATTACTTACGTTTATGCATAGGACTATTCGGGAGATGGTAGTAGTGTTTAATCTTGTGGTCTCTATAATGTTAATGATATGGGACATGGAACACAATGGTACACTATTCGAGGTTCCACGACCTTTCAATAGGTCTCGGTTACAAATTGAACACTTGCACCGTCTTATTGGGGAGAGTGACAGGACATGTATAAGCCAACTTAGGATTGATAGACACACTTTTGTGGTACTATGTAATCTGGTCCGTGATGTTGGGCTGCTAAGACCAACTAGGCACGTAAGTGTCGAGGAGATGATAGCGATGTTCTTAAGTATTTTAGGGCATGACGACAAAAATAGACCTGTTAAGTTCAATTTCTTGCGCTCGGGTGAGACAGTTAGTAGACATTTCAACAATGTCCTTACTGCGGTGTTAAGGCTACGCAGACTATTGCTCCAAACGCCTGAACCAGTGGCCGAAAATTGTACAGACCCTAAATGGAGGTGGTTTAAGGTAATCATCATTTAACATTCAATTCAATAATAATTATTATGCCATATAACATGGATTTTTTTAATTTCATAAATATTTATAAACTTGTTCACTCACTTGACTTTGTAGAATTGTGTGGGGGCATTAGATGGCACGTACGTTCCTGCCCGAGTACCGCTTGTCCATCAAGCTAGATATAGAACACGTAAAGGTGGTATAGCAACCAATGTGTTGGGTGTATGTGCACCGAAAATGAAGTTCATATACGTGCTTCCTGGATGGGAAGGTTCAGCTGCCGATTCTAGGATATTACGTGATGCGGTTAGTAGGCCAAATGGGTTGAAAGTAGCACGTGGTATGTAGCATATTAATTTTTTTTAAAGTATGCTCACATTTACATGTGTTTTGTACGTGTAACAACTATATTCTTATACAACACAGGCACGTATTATCTAGTTGATGCGGGTTATACAAATGGTGATGGATTTTTAGCACCATTTCGGGGTCACCGATATCATATCCAAGAGTTTGGGGCTGCTTCTGCAGCACCCAGAAATACTAAAGAATTGTTTAATTTGCGCCATTCTGCTGCAAGGACTAGCATTGAGAGATGTTTTGCTTTGCTAAAAAATAGATGGGCGATTCTTAGGGCACCCTGCTATTACCCAGTGCGCACTCATAACCGCATCATAGCTACATGTTGTTTGTTACATAACTTAATTAGGAATGAAATGAGCGTTGATCCATTTGAAGAGGATTTGCCAGAAGAAATTACTGTTGATCAACAAGATACTGATGATATCATAGACATTGTCCAGACATCCACTAAATGGTCAACATTTCGAAATCAGATGGCATTAGATATGTACAATGAGTGGAGAAATAGTCGTGGACAAACTATGTAATTTGAGTACTTAGTGTTTTATCTTGTTTATTAATTTTATGGCTTTATTAATGCAGACGTTGTGGGACACGAGCACTAGAATGTGTGACAATGTAAACTTGTATGCTACAACCAAGTGTTTTTAATTTCCAATTGTCATGTTTAACCCATAGTTTTGATTTGTATCTTTCAATTGCCAATTGTCATGTTGTTGTGTTTTACATTAGAGATAGCAATGTCAGACACTATTGCAAGTACACAATCAGAAAGAGGTGTTAGAAGGACATGGACTATGGCTGAAGAAAATTAGCTCTTACAGTCATTGAAGGAACTGTGCATTAACGGGTGGAAGTGTCAAAATGGCACTTTTAGACCCGGGTACTTGCAAGCACTTGAAAACAGCTTGAAAGTAGCAATTCCAAGTTGTGAGCTGCGGGCATCCCCCCATATAGAGTCAAAGCTAAAAATATGGAAGAAGAATTACAACTCTCTGTTTACCATGATGGCCATTTCTGGGTTTGGGTTCAACAATACTGAAAATAAGATTATTGTGGACGACGACGACATTTGGCAAGACTACTTGAAGGTGAATCTCGTTAACCAACAATTTAACTAGGTTACATTGTAATACGTAATAACATAGTTTTAATTATTTGAGTAGCTTATAATAATTAACCATATATGTTGTAGAAAGACCGAAATGCAAAAGGCATGCGAGATAAATCGTGGCCTTACTTCAATGACTGGGGTATTATATTTGGCAAGGACCGGGCAACCGGGGAATTCGCTATTGATGTTGAAGACATGGTTGGCGATGTCGAGGCCGAAGCATCATTGAGGGAAGTTGAGAACATGGAAGCACAAAATCCATTAGGAGCGAATGTCCCGGCATCAAGTAGTGCAACACATGGAGGTGATCAACCACCTTCAATGGAACCAAGTGTTGCGTCACCATGTTCAATTAAGAGAAAGAAATCTAAGGTGAGTGGTAATGCATCTGATTCTATTGCAAAAATTTTGGGCGACATCTCTAAGGTATTTGGTGAATATGTTCAAGAGAGTCGTAAGCAGCTTGACACTATTGCACATCGAGTTGGGTACATGCATGATGTTGCAGATGCATGAAGGAGAGTGAATGCAGAACTTGAGAAGATCAATGGTTTGTCTATGGTTGATCGTCATGCGGCACTTTTTAAGATTTGTTCCGACCCAGTAAAGGTTGACATCTTCTTTAGTTTGCCGGATTATGAGCGACCTGCATGGGTTGGTGGATTGTTGTGGCAGCTACCACAGTAGTGCAAAATACATGTGTAGCGGTTGACTAGGTCACTATCTAAAATCTTTCTTTTGCTATGAATGTGTGGGAGATTTTTGTGAAGTTGAATGTAACCAGATATCTGGAGGTAGATGGAGTACATTAACAATTGCTAACGACTTTTATGATGTTGACATTTTATGACGATGGTATGTTGTTTTGGTGTGTATGTAACAAATGTATGTCATATATGGACTATTGGGTTCAAGTATGTTTATGTTTTTTATATAACTAATTTTTGCAATAGAGTCATATAACTAATTTTTGCAATATAACCAAATATGTATTTGAGTGGAATAATGTTCAAACGTATTATGTATAACAACATGTTGCATTTTTTTCGTGTACGTAGATATGAGCAGGAAACAACGTTGGTATATAGTATTCGTTGGACGACAGGTTGGTATTTACGAGTCATGGGTGGAATGTCATGCGCATGTTAACAAGTTTCCAGGTGCATTATACAAATCTTATGATTCGTATGTTGAGGCAGAAACAGCATTGGCATTGCACAGTGCCCGACATGAAGTTGATATACCTAATGCGATGGCTTTTCATCCTCCTGCACCTACGGCCAATGTCGTTGATGATGGTATTGTGAATAACGAGGAAACACAAGTTCGTGCAGTTGGAACACACGCATACACCCGTGATCTCATTTGGTGCATGATTAGTGTATTCATGCTTATTGTGGGTATCGTGCTTACCCATATTGTGTACTATGTAATGGGTTATCGTGGGTTTGTTTAAATGGTTACCATAACAACAAACATCTTTTATTAATAGTTAGTCAATATGTAATGACTTGTGTACTTGTTCTATGTAAACCGTAGTATCTTATGGATTTTGCTCAATTTTGTTTGCGTAGTAATCTCGTTGATTTTGTCTGTACGATTCACTTTTAAATATAGGTAACTGTGAATGACTATAAAATGTATGCATGTGATTCGTTTACTCTCGACTATTAGTTTTATCTTATGTAATTTTGAACCCATATTAATATGTAAATTATATGTTGTAGTTGACAATGAAGATCCCACAGATTTCGGAGGATGAGACAGACGTGATTATCGACACGTTATTAGAACTCAAGAATAAATGAAAGTTACTTCCTGTGGGTCGTTACACCCATAACATGATGGATGATTTATTGCGTGTTGTTAAACGACGTTGTAGAGGGTTTACATTGTCGTTTACTGAACTTATTCGAATCATATTCTTTTGGAAAAGGCAATTCTTCACTATCACGGCAATGATTGATTCAGGTAATTTTACTTGGGACCCTTTGAAGAAGTCGGTTGTAATAGGACTAGGAAGAGGACCTGTTGAGTATTTGGACGTAAGTTACTTCATTTTTAGAATTGTCATTACCTTATTCGAATCAATTATGAAAGGATGGTTCATTTTTTTGGTTTTGTTTTGGCGTCCATTAACACATACTTTCATGTTATTAATTGTAGGAGGATGATTTTGCTTCACAATATTGTCTTCAACCATGCCAGAATTTTGAATATTTTGGTGTTATATTTAAAAAAGATGAAGCAACCTCAAGTTTCACTCTTAGTGAGAGTGGGAGTTCACCGTCAGTTAACTCTCACTTTGATGGTGATATCATAGTGATCGATGATTAACTGTTGCTTGCAATCGGTCATGTTGTAAGTTGTAATGGTAACTTATAATAGTTGTATGTATTGTAATATATGTGTATGTAGCAGTTGGGTAAGTATGTTTACCCTTTTTTTGTATGCAACATACAATAGCTTGTGTGCATTGCAATGTATGTGTATGTAGCAGTTGGGTAAGTATGTTTACCCCTTATTTTGTATGCAACACACAATAGCGTGTGTGCATTGCAATGTATGTGTATGTAGCAGTTGGGTAAGTATGTTTACCCCTTTCTTTGTATGCAACACACACAATAGCGTGTGTGCATGTTGGTTCACGCTTTCGTACCTCCTAGTGTTGTCTTGATTTTGTATGTATATTTGAAGGCAACAATGAATATAAACATATCGGGTATGTGTAATTACGTAGTACGTTGCCTTTTGTTTCATTTTTTGTATAAGGCTATGCGGGGTAAAGAAATATGTTTAGGTGTTTATCGATTCATGTATATAGGTTTATTTTTTTAAAATTAATGTGGGACAATTTTATGAGTTAATTAATTAGATCAAAATTTTTGGGAATTTCAAACATTAAAACCAATTTTTTTCGGGTTTGTACACTTGGTAACATAGATAAAAAATGGAATGAAGTTTAAAGGTGGAGAAATGTTTAATATTGCCTCACCCAACATTGACTTTGGAGTGGATAATAGTGAAGGGTAAAATTATAATTTAATGTTAAAGGTAAGAGAATTTACACAAAAAACAATGATTTTTATGTGGGCCCCATAACATACAAAATACTTCCCAAACCAAGGATCAGATTACACTACCTTATTATTATCCTGTCTATATCCCATGGACTTGGGTTTTCATTGGATTGGTTTGGACAAAGAAACCAACCCATTCCTATCCCTCCCATTTTTGCCAAACACACCCTAAGAGGTTTTTAGTTTAATGGTACTTCTTATCTTGTAAAGATTTTGCTTTCTTGAAATTAAGGGTTCAAGTCTCTCCCCCTCCCCCCCTTTAAAAAAATCTATACAAATGAAGGGAGACCTATTCTAAACTCAAATAAATGGAAACTTAAAACCTAGACCTAAAAATCTGACGATAAAAAAATATATTCTTTCTTTTATCTTTTCACGCTTCTTCAACTCAATGTTTGCCAATAGACCCTCTCTCTCACACACACAAATGCAGTAAATACAACAATCTATATATACATCTATGCAAAAATCTATGTATACATCTATATACTTTCAGAAAAATATATATACATATATATATATATGCATATAGACATATTTCGTGATAAAAAAAAGAGCTGTTGGGATAACATATAAATTTTTTAAAAAGATTTGATTAAAAAAAAGATTTGTCCATTGGATAGATCTATATCAAATTAAATTTTTTACCATTTTTTTTACTCAAATTTGGATAAAGGTGTTGGACTAAAACATATTTAATAATTAAAATCTAATTTTTGATTGACTTTGAACCTAAATTAAAGTAGAACCCGCTTATTGTTTTGAGTAAACTTTTATTGGTTCGTATTCTATTCTGTGAGGAAAATAACGTAGTATATTCGTTTGCTCAAATTGAATAAAAAATGAATGAAAGAATAGGCTACAAAGTGATTCTCTTAAAATATAAAAATAGCAATTGTGCAATGTGGGATTTGACATCAATCTCATATTGGTTGAGGAAGAAATTTTACTTATATATATAAAGTTTGGTTTATATGTTGGGCCCCTAAGAGTAACACACTTTTATGAGTGGAACAAGTGTCTATATGCCATCGATTTGACCACAACACATGCACCACCCACCTCGTCTCGCCACGACCTGGTTGAGCTCGGGTATGGGTGTAGTTTAAACTCAACTTATTTTTTTGGACAAAATTTGTTTAACAAATTGAGAGTGAATTTTTGAACCAGTTCGTTAGATTTAAATTCACTATGGTTCAAATTTTTGCTTCTCTTCATTCCAAATTTTTGACTTGTTTTTGTTCATAGATGAACAATGAATCAATGGTGTTTTCTAGACTACATGTGTCTGCTAGGTTGCATTTGTTTGCATGGTGACCGTCTAAATCAATCACCATTCTCTCTATACATAACCCATATTCATGTCATTCTATTTCAATTAATTTCAGCATTAAGGCAATCTTATTATATCATATTTTTGACATTAAGACGGTCTGCATTCTAAAAGTACACAACATAGTTTTTGATTCGCTAGGCACTTGAATTTGAATGCTACTTTCAGTTGCGTGAAAATCATTGTATCCTACAAGACGGGCATTTTAATTTTCATAAGCACCACCAAGTATAGGGGCGAAATCTGTCTTAAGAATATAATAGCAAACACTAGTCTTGACCTACATAAGATTCAATAACAGTTTCTGATCTGCAAACAGGTCAATTTATATATTATTCAATTAAAAATTTATAAGTTTGGATAAAGACCGGAGATAGTCTATAGTTGGACATCTTTGGGATACCACGGTAATTATCCTGTCTTTAGGGAACCCCAAAAAAAATTTGCATCTGCTTGAAAACTTTAATATGTGTTGTAAGAGATGTCAATAAGGTTAGTTGGAGGCGAGTCCACAGTTGTGGACTTTTAAGATTATTAGTCGGTGCGCATATTTTTTCGGACTTAAAAAGATAATTAAAAACATAAAGATTAATTTACTATTAATGACATAAATAACTATATTATGAAATGGATAGTAACAACGATACAGTAAAAGTAATAGTGACACTATAACAGTGACAATGACATAGTAACACAACAATAACAATGATATAGTAACAGTAACAGCGAGACAATAATAGTAACATAAGACAGCGATATTTTTTTTAATCAACCAACATAAAATATTCATTCAAGAAGAAGAAACATAATTACAATCTGAGCGTTAAAATGACTGTAGCTCTGGTAAGGGGCAGCTGATCCAACTCAAAGGTAGTGAGTTTTTTAAAACTGATGTTGCGACCCAATGAGAAGCCATGTTCTTGGCCCTAGGCTTGTGTGAGAATCTAAAATTTAGCAATCTAGCAAAATACCTAATATCTTTAATGAAGACCGAGATCCCTCCATGGGGGAGTATTCTCATTGGAGCTTAACTTGATGACCTCCAAATTATCGCTCTCAATGGAGACATTTTCCAACTGGTGTGAAAAAGCAAGCAGACATGCTTGATGTACTGCAACTACCTCTGAAAACACACTTGACACCATAGGGATAACCTTTGCAATATCATCCAATAGATACCCACCTGCGTCTCTCAGAATGACCCCAACTGCAGCCTTCAAACTCTTTGGCTTAAAATCCCCATCGCAACTCACAATGAGACGTGCCTCTAAGTGAGGCGTCCAATTTCTCACTGGAATTCCCACATTCTGCTTCTGGTTGTTCTCCTTTCCTCAGAGGAAATTCAGCTCTTCCCACATCCTTTGAGCTCGAATAACTGTCGCATAGGCGCTTGGATCTTCTTGAGAGAAATTTTTTTGAATACGTTTTCCATATCTCCCACCCTATCGTAGCAACTTTCTCTACAACTTCTGGCGCTCCCTTGTAATTTTCCAAAAGCTTCTAGAAAGTTTGAGGTTCTTCTGAGAACGATGCAGCTCAGGTTTGTATCCCAAGTCCGATCCAACTTATACTCTTCTCCATCCACACTCAAACCGGATATGCTCTATTGACTCAACATCCTCATTACAAATATGGAAAATAGGGGAGGTTGCGCACTTCTTTTTGTAAAGATTTTCTTGTGTTGCAAGAATGTTGTGACATGCCCTCCACCAGAAGTACTTTACTTTAGGGATAGCTTTCATATGCCAGACTGCATGCCAAAACTTTGGGTGTGATGAGAAAGAGGAGCTGGCTTCCGTAGTAGGATTATTCAACTTCAGGGCCATGGCATAACCTGATCTTACATCATAGACTACCCTAGAATTAGGTTGCCAGAGCCTTCTATCTTTACCTTCGGCTTTTGGCAATGGTATTGCTTGTATGGCTTGAAATTCCTCTGAGGTAACCAGGTTTTTGAATGAAGAGGGATCCCATTCTTCCATTCTTTGGTTTATAAGATTACTTACCCAATTTGCTGTGCAGTTCTGCGGCTTTATGCTGGTTAATTGGAAACCTGACAACTGAGGGATCCATTTGTCTTCCCATATGTTTACATCTTTGCCATTTGACATTTGCCATATTAGACCTTTCTCTAATAATTCTCTACCTTTCAGCAGACTATTCCATATCCATGAGGGTCTGGCTCCTCTTTTGGATTTCATGAAATCACAAGCTGGGAAATAAATGGATTTTAAAACTTTTGCCCAGTATATATTGGGATTATGCAATAACCTCCAACATTGCTTGGCCAACATGGCCTGATTGAAGTGTTGAAAATTCTTGAAACCTATACTGCCTGTCCTTTTTGGTTTTGTCATGCTCCCCCACCTCATCCAATTAATCCCCTTACCTTCTCCTCCTCCACACCACCAGAAGTTTCTCATGTAACTATTCAATTTTTCATAGAAGTTTTTTGGAAAGGCCAAGATCAACATAGCATAATTTGGGATAGCTTGTATGACTGCCTTAATTAACACTTCCTTACTTGCTTGTGATAGACATAAGCTCTTCCATCCTTGTGTCTTCTTGATTACCCTCTCCAACAAATAACCAAATATCTCATTCTTTGACCTTCCCGAGAAAGTTGGTATACCCATATTTTTAAAATTTTGGTGAAGGGGTTGCATTCCCAGCAAGTTACAAAAAAAGTCAATTTTTTCCTCTGATGAGTTGGAGTAGAAAATGATTCCTGATTTCTTTTGGTTTGTATGTTGCTCGAAGCTCTACAATAAGCTTCTAAGCATCACATGAGGTTAATGACCCCCTGATCTTTTGCTTTAACAAAATTCAATAAGTTGTCTGTGAAAAACAGATGTGAGATTGTAGGGCTCCCTCTCTTCACCCTTATACCCATAAATTTCCTTTCCTCGATTCCTTTCTAGATCATAATTGATAAAACATCAGCTACCAGGATGAATAGGTACGGAAATAATGGATCCCCTTGTATGATCCCTCGTTGCGGCTGAACTGTGCATCTTCTTACTCCATTCACCATCACTTGGAAGGTAACAGTGCTTACGCATTGAAGGACCAAATGTACCCATCGTGGGTGGAAGCCCATTTTCAGCATTGTTGCTTCAAGGAAGTCCCATTCAACTCTATCATAAGCCTTGCTTATATCCATTTTGATCGCCATCTCCGGAATGTTCCCCTTTTTCTTAACTTTCAAATGATGGAATACCTCCTTTGCCACGATGATGCTATCTTGTATTTGTCTTCTTGCCACAAAGCTGCTTGATTGGGGGATATAAGAAGATTAAGAACTCCTTTCATCCTATTTTCTATTACCTTATAGAGGAAGTTGCAAAGTGCAATGGGTCTGTATTGAGTTAATGTTTGTGGGACATTTTCCTTGGGTATGAGAACGATATTTGTCTTGTTTGATCTCCTTCAAGAGGAAACCTACTTCAAAAAAACATCATACTGCTCGACATTTCTCATTTCCCACGACTGGCCAGTATTTTTGGTAAAAAAATTCCGAGAAGCCATCCGGTCCTAGGGCTTTAAGGGCCCCTAATTGCTACACAACTTGGTGAACTTCTTCATCTATAACTGGTCTAAGAAGTGCATTGTTCATTTTTGTTGTTACTTTGCTATCCACCACACTTAAAACCTCATCAAAACTCCTTTGGCTCACTGATCTAAAAAGATTCTGGAAGTATTGCCTTATGTGTTCATTCAGCTTATCCTCGTCCTCCAACCATTCTGCTTCATCTGTTCGCAACCTCAAAATCTGGTTTCTTTGTATTCTTTGGATTGTTGTGAGGTGAAAATTTTGGGTGTTTTGGTCCCTTGTTTTCAACCAGTTAATGTGTGATCTCTACATCAAGAATTTTTCTTCTCTCCTTCTAATGTTATCGATTTGAGAACCCACTTCAGCTTCTCGCAACAAATTCTCTACAGTGGCTTCCTCTATTTGGATATTGATCAGCGGATTATGTAGCTCATTCAACTGTGTTCTGTTATCCCCAAATTTTTGTTTACTCCATAGCTTGAGTTTAGTGTCGTATCTTTGTAGCTTCTTGGCTGCCTTAAATATTGTTGAACCCTCAATCTCCTACATCCAGCTCTCCTTGATCACCTCCTTGCAAGAAGTATCCTCCATCCACATAGCCTCAAACTTAAAGGAGTAAGGAGCCTTTTTTGGTATATTCTCGAGGTCTATAGTAATGGGGCAATGGCATGACCCCATCCTTGCTCCATGGAAGACTTGTGTATGCGAAAAATTAACTCTCTACTTTGCATTGCAAAGCACACGGTCTAATCTTTCTTGCACATTGGCTTGGCCTAGCCTGGCCTATTATTTGACCAGGTATATTTAGGACCTTTAAACTCCATGTCAATCAAGTTTCAATCAGATATGATTTGTTGCAGTTCCTCCATCTTCCTTACGTTGCTAGTCCTTCCTCCTTCTTTTTCCATCAAGGAACCAATTACATTAAAATCTCCTACAATAAGCCAAGTCATAGTTGTGGACAATGCTAGAGTTTTCAAAATTTGCCAAATTCTCTGTCTTCTTGTGTACTCTGTGTCAGCATAAAGAAAGGTGGCTTGCCACACAAAAGAATTTTGTTGTAGACTAAAAAACATATTGATCATATTCTTGTTTTTGAAATCCAAGTTTAGTGTTACTTCATCCCTCCACCATAGTGCCAAGCCGCTCGAAAGTCCATTCGGTTCAACATAAACTCTATTTGGATAATTTAGTAACCTTTTTTTTTTATATGAAACGGTGTACTTTATTTAAAACTAAGCTTGAGCATCATTCCGGAGAAAAGGGTCTAAAAATTCTGGATGTTCCCCTCTCCAAGAAACCGGATTGTTACAATGAATAGCAAAATGCGATAACTTATCTACCACAGCATTAGTCGAACGCCTCACCCAGGAAACATGAAACTCATGGAAGTGTGTAGCAATCTTCTGAACCTATTCAATGAAAACACCATGGCTGGACATATTAGATTCCCTCCTCATAATATCCTCCACCACTGCCTTACAATCCCCTTCTAAAATAATACTTGTTAAACCCAACTCCACACCAAGCTCTGCAGCGTGAAAAGCAGCCAACACCTCTACACAAAAAACACTTAAAGAACTCCTTACTAACTTACATAAGCCACCTATGAAATTACCCTCCAATCTCTGGCAACAACCCCTATACCCACTGCTTTAATGGAACTGAATATAGCCCCATCAAAATTTATCTTAATAGAACCACTAGGAGGTGCCGACCAGCAAGACAACCCAACAGATGAAAGGGAACAGTGGATACGGGTTCTATGATCCTGAGCTTCCACACACTGATCCAGGTATGATCTAGAGTAATCTATCACTTGAGAAGGAGATTGGACAGCCCCTTCCATACAGGCATTATTCCTATTATACCAAATAGCCCAGCAAATAACTAGCATCCAACTTACCTCCAGCTGTGATAAACCTCTTGTAACAGCCGTCAACCAGCTATAAACTGAATTTACTGGACCATCTGGGAACTTGATTTGGGATTCAAGCCACACCTGCTTCGCAAAAGGACATTTTAGAAGGACATGGATAGAGGATTCGTATGCAGCCCCACAAAGAAAACAACTATTATTAACATCTAATTTCCTTCTTACTAGGTTGCACTGTGTTGGTAGAATGTCTTGAATTTCCCTCCACGCAAACAACTTAACTTTGTTCGGAATATTTAAGTTCCACACGAATGCTCCACCCCACTTTCTTTGACTGTTACTTGATTCTCCACAACATTTACTATCCATAATCAAGTGGTAAGCACTCCTAACCGAGAACTCTCTTGATTTAGTGTAATGCCAAACTAGTTGATCATCTAAAAAACTTGGACAAATGGATATTGAAAGTATTTCCTCAGCTTCAAAATCCAAAAATAACTCATATAGCTTATTAGTATTCCAAGTTCCAAATTCATAATCAATCAGTGAACTCACCAAAGCATCATCTACGAGCCCCGAGAGAGGACTAATAACCTTAAAACTAGTTGGTCTTGGAATCCACTTGTCAGATTTTATTCTGACCTTCCTCCCATTTTCAATCCGCCATTGTAGCCCCTCCATCACATACTTTCTAGAATCCAACAAGCTTCGCCAAGTAAAGGAGAGATTATAACCCAATTGAGCCTCCATAATTGATGTATGTGGGAAATATTTAGCCTTTAAAACTCTACCCAACAGTGACGAAGGAAATTGAGAAAGCCACCATATCTACTTCGCAAGAAGGGCAGAGTTAAAAGCTTCAATATTCCAAAATCTCATTCCACCTCTAGACTTCGGTCTGCATAGCCTCTCCCAGGCTATCCAAAGAATTTTCCTCTCCGAACCATTACTACCCCACCAAAACTTTGCCATCAAACTATTTAACTCTGCACATAATGTAGAAGGTAATTTAAAGCACGACATAGCATATGTTGGAATTGCTTGCGCTACCGACTTGAAGAGAACCTCCTTACCTGCGCTGGATAGAAGTTTCTCCTGCCACTCTTGTACATTCATCCATACCCTCTCCCGAATAAAATAAAAAATAATAGGCTTCTTTTTCCCAATCACCAAAGGAAGCCCCGGGTATCTATCATGGTGTTCAACCACAGGAATTCGTAACATATGTTGGATTTCCCTCAGAACATCAAACGATGTATTCATACTAAAAACAACAGTTGATTTAGATAAATTAACTACTTGTCCAGATGCCATTTCATATTTGTGAAGACAATCCATAATAACCTCACAATTCCTCTTTATAGCTTGGGCAAACAGAAGGTTGTCATCCGCAAAGAATAAGTGAGAAAAAATTGGCCCTCCTCGACCCGCTGACATTCCTCTGAGACCCCTCATAATTTTGGCATCTCTTAAAATTGCCGAGAAGCCTTCAGAGCACAACAAAAATAAATAAGGCGACAGGGGGTCACCCTGCCGTAACCCACGTTGCGGCCTAAAGATTCTTGATTGCTCCCCATTGATTATAAGCGAGTAGGATACTGTCGAAACACACCTCATAATAATGTTCTCCCAACGTTCATCGAACCCCATTCTACGCATCATTGCTTCCAGGAATTTTCACTCAATTCTATCATAGGCCTTACTCATATCAAGTTTGAGAGAAATATATGTCTTACCTCCCTTCTTCTTCTGCTTGAGAAAATGATTGAGCTCATAAGCGATCAGAACATTATCCGTAATCATTCGTCCTAGTATTAAAGCACTCTGAAACTCTGAAATTATTTTGGGTAGAAGCCTCTCAAGTTTATTTGCAAGGACTTTCGCTATTAGTTTATAAACAACGTTACACAAACTAATAGGGCGAAAGTGTGTCATGTTATCTGGGTTTGGGATTTTTGGAATGAGAACTATGTGTGTATAATTAAGGCTGCCGCAAGGAATATCAGAATTCAGAAAATCCAAAACAACTCTTGTAACATCACCCCCCACCACATTCCAGAATTTTTGGAAGAAAATTGGACCCATATCGTCTGGACCTGGAGACTTATTTGGATGAAACTGGCTCAGAGCTTCAACCACTTCAGCAGGTACAAATTATGATAATAGAGTGCTATTCATGTCAGGGAAACACTCGGCACAACATTGTTTGTAATTTGCTCCACCTAATGAGAAGAAGGGTGTGTTGTCCTGAATATGTCCATAAAATAATTAACTGCTATTTGTTCGATCTATTCTTGCTCAGTTGCCCAAACACCCTCCTCATTAAACAAGCTGTAATCTGATTTCTCTGCTTCCTGGAACTCGCTTGAGCATGAAAGAACCTCGTGTTCCTATCACATTCCTTTAACCACAACGATTTAGAACGCTGCCTCCACATTGTCTCCTCCGCTTCCAACAAATTATTAATCTGAAATTGGGCCTCCCTTAACTCATTTCTTGTCTCCTCTGTAATGACTCCAGCTTGTAAATTGGATATCCTCTCTTTGTTCATCCTCTCTTTGTATTTATATTTCCAAACTTCTCATACTTCCACTTTAATAAACCCATTCTACAGCTATTCATATTACTGATATAATGTTGAACAGGCGACCCAATCCCAAAGTCATTCCAACTTTGACGGATTACTTCCGAGCAAGAAGGATCCGTAAGCCACATCGGCTCAAACCGAAATCGTTTTTCCTCCTCCGTCCTACTCCGCTATCTTGTGAATCTGAAACTCGAAGAAAGATTTGATAATCGTCTGAATCCATAGTGGGAATGTGTTCAACACTACTATGGGGACATAATGAGAACCACAGAGTAGAAGCCCAAATTATGTCCAACCTCGCCTTAATTGAGTAAGGATAGGCACTTCCATTCCACCATGTAAACATGCTGCCCTTAAAACCCATGTCTTGTAATTTACACACATCAACTGCTTCACGAAAATCCCTCATTTGCCAACTCGGATGATCCTGGCCACCCCACTTCTCCTCCGAAGAAACAATCTCGTTGAAGTCTCCCCCACAAATCCAAGGTAAATTAGATCTCAACCCCAATAACTTCAATAATCTCCATGAATGCTTTCTAAAACTAGCTTTAGGATGACCATACAAACCCACAAAACGCCACTGCTTTGGAAGCCCTTCATCAACAACTACTTCAATATGAAAATCCAAAAAGATTTCCACGCTAATTTACACTCCCCGTCTCCATAGTAAAGCAAGACCCCCACCTCTACCTCGCGAATCAACTGCTAACCCTTGCAACAAACCAACCCGATGCTTTATTTTCTCAATCACATCAGAAAAAGTCTGGTTTCCATCAAGAACACCAAACTGGGTTCTTTACGCTTCACAAGATCATGAAGCGCACGAACTGCACGAGGGTTCCTGAGCCTTCAGCAGTTCCAACAGACGCCTATCATAGCTCCTGGCGGGACTGATCAACAGTCTCTGTCAATGATGATGAATTAAGAAGTAATACTTGAACCTTCTTACAAGAAGCATTTCTTTCACCAGACTCGGTTGAACATCCTAAGTCTGTTCCCTGCCTCTTCTCCCCCACCTTAACCTCTTGGAATTCCCAATTTTTGGCAGGGATTGAAAGTTTTACCTTGCGAGACCACTTACCTTTTCCTTTGCCTTTACCAGCTAGCTTCAATGCCCTAACCGCCCCAACGTTCAACTCAGATATCAAAGACTTTTCTCCAGATAAAGAATGTCCTCTGGTTGGATTGGATCCTCTAAATTTTTAATGACATAGCCCATGTTTACAACGGACTCCAACTGCTCCATTTGGGCCGTAGATACTCTGAAGTTCGGCCCACCTCATGTAGTTCACTCATCACCGTAGAGGCCTGTATCATTTTTGTAGAGCCCAACAATTCCACCCCATCTAACATTCCTCCTGCCCTCCTTTCCTTATTTAAACCAATCATCGACACTTCCCTGTAAATCTGGGAGGATATTACCTTCTCCGATGATCCCTCCTTGACCATAGGAACCCTTTGATTACTATCCCTGATTTCCGGCCTTGCCTCACGCCTAGAATCCCCTTGAATCCGCCCATAATCAAGCCCCAGATCTAGAACCAGAGCAAAGACCATCGGCAAAACCTCTGATGCATCGATTCATTCCGGTGCTGCAAGACCAGCTTAGACTTAGTAATAGAGGCATTCAACCAACTACCATATTGATTATCCATCCCTTCATCCTTACCCATTGTTTCTTTTAGCCCAGAGCACTGCTTCATGGTATGCCCCCACTTTACCACAATGATAGCACATATATGGAATCCTTTCGTATTGAAAAATGGAAAAGTGGGTTTCCCCCATCCTATCCCGTAGTTTAATTCCGTGATGAAAAGGAACTGTAATGTTCACTGCAACTCTTAACCTCATGAATTTGCTCTCCTTTCCAAGCTCTTCACGGATTTCCACTACCTCCCACTCCTTGAAACTACCAGCAACTTTGATTGTCATGTCCTTTGTTATGCATTCGCGAGAAAGACCATTAACATGAATCCAAAAATAAGCCAGATCAAAAGGAACTGAGTTGATACCCATACCTTTTTGCCATCTATTGTTAATAATCAAGAAATTATCAAAACACCATGGACCTTGAAACAGGACTTTGTGAACCTCCCTCTCCTCTTTGAGAAAGATTTGAAAGGTATTGGTTGAAATCCTCATAACCCTCAAGTCTTTGCACCCCCAAACCCCCGACATTGTGTTCCTTAGCGCAAATGAATTAACAAATTTCTCTGACAAAACCTTCGCATAAATACTCAAAGCACACTCCTCCAAGCCATCAGCAATGTCTTCGATGTTAAAATCAATAGCCACATCCTCCTCCTCTATAAAAGAAAAGCTTTGAAGCTTATTAATCAAACCTTCCTCAATAGCACTTCCTTCAAAGGAAACCAACCCTAACCGCAATACAACAGATTAGATGACAACAATCTAACCAACACCATAGAGACCGAAGTTACGATTGGAGCACCACAGATCTGAATAGGCCTGATCTGGGTACTAGAAATCGATTAGAGTTGAAGATTGAGAGACGGAGAAGAACGACGAGAAGAGAGAGGAAAGAAAAGAGGGGAACTCCTATAGTTGGCCTAAGGAGAGGACTTAATTTAGTAACCTTTTTAATGGTTCTAACTTATGGCATTTTTTTTTTGTTTCCATAAGAAAGACAGTGATATTGAAACAGTAACAATTATAACGATAGTGAAGTTTTATTATCACTGTCAGGCATTATTCTTTTGGGTCAACAAAGACCATGACAATAACATAACCATAGTAACAATGACAATAATAATGATACAGTGAGAGTGTCACCGTCCAAATTTCACTGAATTAGACAGTGAGAGTAATAATAATAATGAATTTTTATTGTTACTGTCCATTGTAATTATTCAAATTCTACGTAACAGTGATTAAATTTTTATTCATGTATTTCACCATATACTATTTGGGTATAAAGTATCAATTTATGGGCAACCCATTATACTTTGGTTTTTGGGTCATGGTTGTGGCATTAAGAGAAAAAGAATTTGCAAGGGAACCAGAATTTCCTGTAACGGAAGCCATGGAAAGCATCCACATCCATATGGTCATGGCGCAGGCTGCATATGCTACTGCTACGTTGATGCGGATCCACGGCATCGACTCATTGAACTTTGAGACATTCAGGGTTCCATCGATGGTGCATCCCAGCCTACCCATGTTTCTGATTTTCTCTCTACTCCTCTATGGGTGGTGATGTTGATTTCCAATTCTTAGTTTGTTTGGGCATCTGATATAAATTTTCCAGCTTTGAATGATTTCACTTGATTCAGCTGTTGAATAACCAGTTTGAATTCGCTATTGAACAAAGTTACACACAGTTTATTTTATTTGGTTTGAAATTGTTATCTTCTTGGAGTCATTTTGTTCACGTGCAGGAGAGAGATTAGATGGAAAAAAAAAAAGAGAAAGAGACTAACAGTAATTGCAATTCAAGGATTCATACACCAACGAGTAGAATACCAGCCGAACTTCAAGGTTGGAGGATCGAGTCTTAAAGTTCATACTAAATTCTCATTATGCCAGTCTAGTTAGGGTTGTTCTTGAAAAGAGTAGCGTGCATTGTCAAAGGCCTCATAATCACACTGATGAGAGTTTATCGGAGTTGTCTCTGAACACTCTCCTTTGTTTTAATAAAAAAATCTCATAGAAATTTGGATATGCAAATACAAGCCTAATCTCAGAAAAAATCAAATATACTAGGGGATTTAATCGGATTTAGAAAAATCGTCAATTTGTCTGAATTTGTTAGAGCTTTCCCCACGTGAGAGAGAGAGAGAGAGAGAGTGTGTGTTAGGGTTGCTAAGAAAAAATAGTCGATCTGCCTCGATTTGCCATAACTACTTTGCGTGTGAAAGAGAGAGAAACGTAAATACATCGGAGGATATAATAGGAAATTAAAAAGAAAAGAAAAGAAAAAAGACTATTAGACTTACTTATAAAAAAATATATAAGATGTGTCCTTAATATCCTAAAAAAAATTGTCTGAATCTATTGATAAAAGAGATGCTCATATTATACTTGGTTCCAATTTTTACATGTAAATATCTCTATTCAGCCCAAAAAATAAAAATAAAATTTCATATCTATCCTTGGGCTCATCAATCGTGTACAGATGTAATCTAATTAGGGATGTCAAAATATAACACGATCCGTTGTTAAAATATGACATGATCCGTTAACAAAATTCGAAATTAATTTTGAGTTTGTCTTTCTTAAGTCATTCATTTAGTAAAAAAATATACCCGACATAGTATAATTAACAAACAAATTTGGTATAAGTGAAATCAATCAAAACAAATACATTATACGACTCGTGTGTATATTAGTTATATATGATTCATATATGATACAAATATCTATATAATAAAACAGGAGTGTGTTTAAATTTTATCTCAGTCATATTTTTTCCCTCAAAATTATCACCAATCACTTATCTCATCCATCATTCATTTGTCAAACTCAAACATCAAATCGCATCACTCATTTCTATTATATGTTTAATCATTTATATATTTCCTTCTTAAAAATATCATATTACTCATTTATATCATATATTTAATCATTTAATATTTGATTAATTTGTAATTAATATATTTTGAAAAAATTTAATATACTGGGATCAATTTTTTAGACTCTCAAATTTTATATTTAATCGTGTTTTCAGGCACGGGTTATGACTAGTAATATAATATGATTCATTATGCAAAAATTAATAAATAAATTAGATATAAATAGAAATTTAAGCCAATACAAATATGTCTTACCTAACACCATTAACGGAGTAAACCCAATAAAGTTGCATCAGCTCCGCTGTTTTTTTGGCTTTTTAATGAATACTACGACTAATTGTTAAGAATAAATTCTCTCTCTCTCTCTCTCTCTCTCTCTCTCTTCCTTTACACATTGTTCCTTTCCTTTTTTTTTTTTTTTGGTCAGGTTCCTTTACACATTGTTCAGTCTTACTTTTATGTGGTTGTGCAAAATGTTATCATTGATCTTTGGGAGTATTAATCCTTCATTCGTAGTGCTGTTGGGGGTTAACTTTGTGTGTTGACGGGGATTGGCTGGCTTGTTGGGTATGACCTCTTAGCTTTGTTAAAATCTTTCAGAGCGAGCGAACCAACACAATTAGGTGATATTCACAGCTAATACTGGTATAATAAATAAGGACATCATATGAAACCGAGACAAGATAATACGATTTTAAAATTGACTCGATTAATAAATACATATAATAAATAAATTTAATTAATATTTAATACTTATAACAAATTAAAAAAAATCATGAATTGACACTACCCACATTCGTCATTAATGTAGGTCACTGCCGATGTTTTTCTTTTTATTTTCGTGTGAGGTAGGTCTTGTATGGTTACAAACAGGCCACACCGGATACTTGAGAATGATCCAATAATTTATAATTGAGGTTATCCAGATTTATAATGTACAACTGCCTTGATAGCTGCACTCATTGTCATTGTCCATAGCTTTTAATACAACAATTAAATTTACCTAACACAATCCTATCCAAAGGCCAAAAAAAAAAACCCTTATACCTACCCACAGTACATAATAATATGCTTCAGACATTACGCCATGGACTAAAAATAAATAACAAGAGGCGAATTTTTCACTTTGAACTCTCACAGTAGAAATGTCTCATTTCGATGAGACCCAATTTCGGGATCTACGCCACAACGGCTTTCATCCACAAGAGCCAAAGTTAACATTTCTGTGCAGAACTGATCATCTGCTTTCAGCCATAGAGCCTGATAGGAAGACAAAACAGACAATGAGGGCAATTCGCAAACAATGATCAGAAAATAGAACGGTCTTATGTTTCAGTATCTTTTAATTTAGAAAAAAAAAAAGAGATCCAAACAAAATACTTGGTAAATTAATTCCGGGAAAAAGAACTTTTCCCAGAAATTTACAAGATGCATATTCACCATTAGTCGGTGCAATTTTCTTCATGCAAATGCTTAAGGAAGTCATTCTTTTTTAGAAGTAATACTTCAGGAAGTTTGATATAAGTATACCTTGTGATAGTATGTAATTGCTGCTGCAAAATTATCCTGCACATAAGGTTGAAGTGAAACCATCAGGAATTTTGATCACAATGGACAAATAGGAGGAAAAAATCAAACTCAAGGAAAACAAAAGATGGGTTTAGCAAAGGTTCATCCTCTAGCAAGAACGTCTCAAGTTGGTTGTTTTATGACGCAAAGCCCTTTGATTTAAAGCATTACTGCTCCTTTTGCAATCGGGAAAATAGCACTTTTGGAACTACTGTGGAACTTTTAGAAATGGAGGTAATACCCCTTTTTTGTAATATCATATGAGTTTCCTACACAAACAGTTCTCTTTTCTAGTATCTAGAGGCTAAACTGTTGAAGATAAAATTCCATTTGTAGCAAGATCAACCCAATCAATTTTAAAATATTGTTTCTGCCAATAGCTATAATTGTGGTATTTGGTGGTATCTTCACCCTATATATAAGATGCAATCACATGTATTAAATACTAAGAATCAATGATAAATATGTAATTCACATACGCATTTGGTCCATGTATATCTTTGTATTTATGTTCTTTTCTCATTTCTTATTTTCATCTTTCCCAAATTAATTTTTACCATAGTATCGAAGCAGGTTGATAGACCTTGCTTGATTTCACTTCCGCTTCATATCTGCACAATGCTTCTTCTGTGTTTTCAGTAATTGTACAATATTGAAATTTTATCAAGATAGCGCCAATCACCACAAATTTCACATGATGCATCATTTCATAAATTCAGCCATTGTATTCTCAACTACTTCCACAATCACAGTTTTGATGTAGAGCATCAGGCTGAACCAGTATACCTGTGCTGTTTTTCTCCCATTCCCAATTTTTGATCTTTTCCAATTAAAAACTGATTAGGAAAAAACTTATTGCTCATTCTTTCATTCAACAAGACTACCCTTTTGTAACCCTAGCAACATGCCTTACACACACCCTCCACTATACCAGCTTCAGTTTATATTGACAATTTCTCACTTCCAGTCACTTAAGTTAAGGGAATGTTAAGACCAGATATGCATATTTGCCTCCCAGGGAAAAATCAAATCTCAGTGATCCAACAATGGAGCCCACCAAGTGCTACGAGTGCTGCGTACTATAGAGAAAGATGCACATTTATCCTTTCCTAAATGAAAGAGAGATCGATTCCTTTCCCCCTGATCTACGACCACCCGCCCATTGACTGAGAAATCACGACCTTAAACTGGCCTACACCCACCAAGGTCACTGAATTGAGATCTTTCTTGAGTTTGGCAAACTATTATCGGCCTTTTATTGGTTATTCAAAGAAAGTCGTAGTGTTAACCGACTTATTGAAGAAAGACTAGACCCTTTTCTGGTCTCCTGATTGTCAAATGGCATTTGACAAGCTGAAGTTAGGCCATGAATTACACTCTTGAATGTTCTTCAAGTTGTTCAAATTTTTGGTTTGGGTTGAAGAATTAATTATACCCTCTTTGTTTGGAAATCTAGCCTTTCCCTGTCTTTCACAAGGGGATATGCACAATATGCATGTTTATGTATTACATTTTATTGTCAAAATCACATGTGGTTATTTCCTTCTATCTTGTGGCATTATCTTTACACACGAGAAGTTCTCCTACGAGCAGCAATGTGACACCAATATTTGAAGATGAGAAACCAAACTTTACTAAAAATACTTTACTCTTTTAATGTCGTAGAATAGATTCAGACAACCCAACCCCAAGCTCATGCCCACAGGTCGGGCTTGGATTGATTAGATAAAGTAGTACATAGAGATGAGGTGGGCTTGGGCAGAGGTTGAAATAGCTAGGGTTGAGGTAGGGACCCCGAGTAACCTGCTCTCGTTGCAGTGCTACTTCAGCTTCCTGCTCAAGACAGCTACAGAGTTTCAGTTTTCTTGATCGAGTATGGCCATCCTAAGTCTCACTAGTTTAGGAAGTTCAAAATCTAGTTTTATGTAACACCCCAGCAAGCGGCCATGATGACAGAAAAGTGGAACAGTTGATAACTTCTTTTCCTTTCCATTAGAAAAAAAAAACACTTTATCATTCATCAAGCATGCTATGGCAGAAGTGATCTTGTTAAGCTCGTTTTGTTATAAACCCAGGTAAGATTTTCAGAGCTATGTCTCAGATCTAAAGGAGCTAAATTTTCATTAGGAGAGTACCTGCAAGTGGTAAGTGTACGCAAGACCTGCATATGTGCTCACACTTCTGGTAGATAATGCAAGCGCTTTCTCATAGTATGTAATTGCCTCATTGTACCTCCTGTCACAAAGGTATACAATGTCAGACTCGGTAAAACATGTAGTTTCTGTGATAGGTAGTCAAATCAAACTCCGTCAAATCTCTAGAAATCCTACAATTTGTTAGCTTTTTCATCCAATTAATGACTACAAACTCTTTCCATACATATTCTAATTTCGTAATATCTCATATGTAGTTTGTATGATGGCAAACTATATTTACAGATGCTATAATGTTCTTCGGTAATGGCATCCGTAGAAACTCCGCATAAGAACAATGCAATCCAGTTACAGATATCCAAATCCAATTTTGAACATTCAACATTCAAAACTATAGAAGAAATGATTAGCATTCACCATTAACATCCTTGGATCGCTAAAAGGAAATCAGCCAACAGAACTAACGGGAAACATACTGAACATACCTTAACTTCCTTAATGCATGAGCGAGATTAATAACTGTTGGTTCCCACATTTCATTTGAAGAGGATGGAATGTGAGCCAAAGTCTTCTCAAACCACCACACAGCATTTTTGTATCTGAAAGAGTTTGGGAAGATATATTTACGGTGATCAATATAGATTCATTACAAGAATAAGAAGCTGTACAGGTACAGTTGCATTTCTAAACAATTGTCCAAAATGTAGTTCCAAATTGAATAAGAGGCTTGCGCCAAACTGCTAACTACGTGCAACAAAATCATGAATCACTATATAGTACATGCTAGCACATACCAATAGTAAACTGTAGTGCAGAGAAGCACAAGCAGCACAATTTGGAGGCACTGCAGTAGTACACATTTCTTCTTTTTTATTCTTTTAACTTTGTTTTCCTTTCTAGGAAGTAAAAAGTTTCAATCTGTCGAGTTTAACTCAATCAAATTTAAAGGAGATTTTACAGAGGGCTATTGATCAACAAAAGAGAACAGCATGTGGTTACTGCCATTAGCATCTACCTCAGCAACCAAAACCCCAAACTATGAAATCTAGCTATGGCAATTGTATCCACTCATAAAAGATATTGCAGAACATTTGATTCTATTTGGACCAACTTTTTGGGTTTTGAATGAAGCAACTACTAGAAAAAAGTTTTGAACTGGAGGCTTGGAAATTCCAGATTTGCACAGCGTGGGACAACATTCAGACAGTCCATGGCTTCATTTTTTGATTCCCTACAGAGTACCTAAAAATGCTCTACTTCACACTGCAAGACATGAATTGGTTACCTAGATAGTTCAATTGTTCCAAACATTAAGAAAGATTACATAAAAATTAAGTGTCAGAACAAAAATCTTACAATAACCTCTTTATATATCTGTGCCATATGACTTTTCTTCCTCTGGGTATCAGTATTCAACTAAGCAAAAGCCTATTTTGGGTTGGTTACATAAATCCTGATCCACCATTTTGCTTTATCCAGGATAATATTTTTTAATCAAACCACAAGATATCATATCCTTCTTTGCTATATCAGTCAATGTTAGTTTTCATCTATCTCTGCAGTTTACCCTTAGTGTTGCAGTAAACAAGTATTACATTACTCCTCACAACTGATATAGTTACAGGTCTTCTTTGAACACATATAGACCATCTTAGTCAATTCTCTCTTAATTTATTTCTTAGTGATGCTGCTTCTACCATTTCACAGCATATCAGTAATTGCATTTCAATGGGGAAAAAAGGTTTTGAACATGCAATTTCTTAGTTGCCCAACACTACACAAATCTATTTCAACATTCACATTTGAACGCGTTATCTCTGTAGTGCCCAACACTAAGTACCATATACCATGGCGGACTCATGGTCATTTTGCAGAAGTTCTTTTCAGCTTTAAAGAACTATGTCAATTGCGTATAATTTGGCAATTATAAAATTCTGGCTCTCAAGTCAATGCATCTAATGATTATCACCCCCACCCCCACCCCCACCCCCAACACCCAATAAAACCCCAAAGAGCAAGAAAAAACATAATATTTCATGAGCAACTTGATTCCTTACTCCTTCATATGATAAGCAACCACTCCAAGTTCATTGTATACAAGTGGATCTAAAGGGCATATTGTCTTCGCCTGCATGAAAAACTAAAGACGGAATCCTATCAGAACATTTGAGACAGGAAAAGATTCTCACAATTTTAACTTTCAGTAGGGAACATCATTCATCCACTATTGATGAAAATACATGCTTTCACAAACAAATTTGCCAACACATATCAAACATCGACAATCCTTTTATGATATCTATCAGTGCATGCTCACTGCAATTAAAAGAGGGGAGCTGCGCTAGCCAACCAATCATCAAAGGCTCCACCAGTTTGTCCCATTTTTCGATTATCAGTAAATTTCAAAGCCCCAAAATAGTTAGTAATATTTTGTAACAGAAAGGCTTCGCTACTTTTGAGTAAATGGCATAAGGTGAAACACCAGTCTCGGTCAAAGAGACCGTTGCAGTAACACTCAAATTTACTAACTCTTAACCTGGAAAGTTATCAAAATGTCGGGCACCATTGTAAGCATCCGCACCAATGTTAGCAGATCAAATTATTTCGTGGTGGACTCCTATGGTTCAAACTCGCAGCTAAAAATAAAATATTTTGACTGCAGACTGAATTTATTCATCGAGAGAATCACAAGGTATGTCAACCCCTTTTGGACAAATGTGGGACTTATTTGGAACTTGTGGTACTATAACACAAACATAAAGGAATACGCACCGAAACTTTGCTCGTAAGCTCCTGAAGAAACTGAGTGAAGAGTGGATAAGGAGTGATAAAAAATGATGATGAAGAGGATCATGCTAAAGATAGAGTGACGAGTTGATTGCATTCTATTTTTCTTGTTTATCTTTTACAAAAAATATGAAAAAATTTGTCTCTTTTTGGAAGTGTAAACTATTTGCAATGCCACTTCTTGCCACAAAATAAAGTGACATATGAAAACAAAGTGCATATTCTTGTTCATTAGAACAAGAATGACTCTAGATGGTGGCAACTACAAAAATTTGTGTCGGAGTTCAATAGCACTATCAAGGATGCAAAACATGTTCCAAAACTCATCACGAAACAACAAAATGCTCAGGTAAGATAACCAAATTTCTAGTTCTGCTAAAATGAGTTTGAAAAATCAAGCCAAAATCTATAATAGTAAGATAGTCCATTTTCAATCTCCAAAGTTGGGAAAGCATAAGGACGGTTTAGATTCAATCACATTTTAACTCAATACTCCAGATTTCATCTCAATTCTTCCAATTTAATCCAAAGGCTCACAATACATCTCATACTAAAAAAAAATCTCGCCCAAAAATTAAACTCACTTACACGTTACTCAACCCCTACACACTACTCCACCCTCTCCCCCCTAAGTGAGACTCTTTCTTTCTCTTCCAAAAGACCCCAACTCAGACGATAACACCGCCGCTATCCAGGTACCTCCGATCAACAAACCCAGGTACCCCTATCTCTCTTGCACTCTCACCTCTGTTTCACACACTCATACACGTCGCACCGAGCCCAAGTACCTCTCCCTCTTCTTTTTTTTTTCTTCCACAACTCTCTCTCTCTCTCTCCCGCTCAACCCCCCTCTCTTTCTTCTCTTTTCCTTTCTCCTTCCCCTCAGATTCCCCCAACCCAAAATCCAACTCTGACGATTATCTCACTCTCTAAGTTTAGTTTCCCTTCTCCCTCTTCTCTTCTCTTCTCTTCAACACAACACAAACACACGCACCACATCACACACTAGGGCACACAACATACACAGACCCCCATACACATCACACGCAAGTATAGCACTCAACACATAGAGCACTCGCACAACACACACAGAGCACTCGCCCAAGCACAACACCCACCCACCCACAATACATAGTTAGATTTTGAAATCAATTTTTTCGGTGTCAAATTTATTCAACCTCCCCGCTGCCAATTTTATAGGTTTGCATTTCTATAGGTTTTTTGTTACTACCATTGATTTAGTAGTTTCTTTTGTTTGATGATTTGTTCATGCAACTTACTTTTAGGTATAAACTCTGAATCCGTGTTGAACTAGGTTCAAAGTATTGGTGAGTTCATATAAGTATTTGTGCTAATGATATGCCACTTTAAGTTTTTGTTAACTAGTTATGTTTTACTGAAAAGTAATTAAGTTAAATAAGTCTAAACATTATGTTATGCACAAATTGATAAATTGGACCTAGAGATGAAAAATACAACTGGGCAATTCTTAATTCATTTTGTAATTGTTTATATATTTTTGAATTGAATAGGTTGGTTTTAATATTGTTTGCAACCATGAGAACAAGATAAAAGATTGATGAACTAGACTAATAAAGGATTCCTTGATTGTATATTGGTGGTAGATTTTGGTTATGACGTTAGAAGAGAAGGTGACTATTTTGGTGGCAACAACTAAAGGACATTGATTTGAAGTAGATATTGATACCTTCAAATGAATTTATTGGTGGTTTTTATGGATTTTTATTGTGAGATTGAATAGTGGTGTGTGTTTGAGAGTTCATTATTGTGATTTGAGGTAGGAATTTAGTGAAGTTTGGTTAGTGCAATGAAAATGTTGGTATGACAAATTAGGAGTTTGACATTTTAGGTGATCATTATCTATAATAATAAGACATAGTTGTTTTTGAATTCCCAAAGTTACAAGGATCCAAATTTCTAATTACATTTCAATGGTTCAAATTTCATCCAAATCCATCTCATTGGATCGGATGGTACACAATGCATCCAAAGGAAAAAGAAATCCCGCCCAAAGTATATACCCAGCCGACTCTCTCTCTCCTCTCCCTCTTCTCTGCCATGGAACAACCACAACCATCCAACCAACCAACCCTGGTGAATATTTGTGATAAGGCAACACTGGGATATAATGGTGAGTTCGGTAAACAGTTTGAACTCTTTTCCTATTTCTCTCATACAAACAATACACGCACATAGATAGAGTTTTCTTTGAGGTGTTGTATTAAGCTAGGTTTGCTGAAAATAATCTGGTGGAATGTTTTTCATATCTTTGGTTTGAAGAATTATTACCATTTTGGAGATTACACTAAGAACACATTTATAGTTTGAACACACGCCTTTATTTGGGATTAATGGACATGTCATTTACAAAAGCTTCTTTAAAGGAGGCAACCAAACACATCCTGTAGTTGTTGGATGTTGTCAGTTTCTTTAGTCTAATAATTTTTTTTCTTGTCGTTTACAAAAGCTTCTTTAAAGGAGGCAACCAAACACATCTTGTAGTTGTTGGAAGTTGTCAGTTTCTTTAGTCTAATAATTTTTTTTCTTTTATTTGTGCTCCTTTTAATTTATGGTTCTTTTATAATTTTTAGTTTTGTCTCTTCAATACTGACAGTTAGTATGGGTTATACAACTACTCCTCCGTGGTGCTTTGAAGTGAGAGTTTTGGCTTGATTTGTTGTGTATTTTATTTGCATTGGTCATGTACACTTTATTCCTGATGCTGATATAAAGTTTACTTTATTTTTAGTTTGGATTGTGAACTTTAATTTCGCTTAATTTGAACTTCTGTGAATTTTAGTTTAATTTGAGTAACCTTAATGAAATTAATAGGTTCATAGACATATTTCAACATATTAACATGCTTATATTTGATGAGATATCAGGTTGGTAATTTTCAATCAGGATCTAGATGCTCTAGAATGGTTTTTGATTTTGTAGGGATGTTTGATCAAATTGTTTCTTGGATTGGAAATATTTTCAAGGATGATGTGGTTGAATTCATTTTGACCTTATGGCCTCTGATAGTTTTAAAATGCTTTCGTGGATGGATGACTTAATGTTTGATTGTATTATTCTTAATGAGCATCTTTGTATGTCTGTGAATTTTTATGTTTGAAGGAGTTAGCTATTATTATTATGCCGTGGTAGTCAATAAATAGTTATTTTAGGTAGGAGTTTGATAAGATAATGACTTTTGGAATTGGTTTGGGAATGATTATGAGATATATAAATTTTTTACACAGATTGATATTTTGTTGGGTTCCTATTTTTAGAGGAAACTGTCAAATGTTTTTGAAAAAAATATCAGGACCCACATTGATTTCAATGTCTTTAATTAAAACAAAGGAATAAAAAATGTTCCAAATTGACATTTTTTTGGGGTTATACAATGCCTTTAAACACGGGTTATTACTAGTATAATTATAGAGGAGAATCGCCAATATATGTCACCTGCTCAGCAAGTTTGAAGCTGTGGGTTCGCATATATTCCATCCCAATGTACAAAGTTGGTAAATGACACCTGGAATAAGAGAATGTCAACATTCAACCTGTAAAAGAGAATCCATAGCTGATTAAGTAATAAAAGGACCCAACCATGCATAACTAAAAATACATTAGTAAAGCAATATTGATAGTAGCTACAACCATGAAATGAAATAAGATTGCATGTTCAATAACAAACATGAAGGTGGGAACCCTGCTACATTGTAAATCGAAGATAAATATTCTGGGATTCAAAGCAAGATACCAAAGAATTCAAATTTTAGGAACATTTAACACCAAGCAACTGCAGTACATTTGGAAGTGGGAAAACTTAAGGTGAAATTCTGCCAACTTTTAAATGGAGAAGAATATTAAACTAGCTTCACCGATATTTGGTTTGGGTCATGGGTCATGGGTCATAACTCTATACATCTTGACACTTTTGTTTGGAAACTGACAATTTTATATTGGATTTGAAATCTTGAACTACATCCCTTTTGAATCCATAGCAATATAGTATATTTGATGTAAGACTTCTTAACCATCTGTGGATCAAGGCAGGCAGTTAATCCCTCCTTCATATGGTCCTTGTCTTCTTATCCAACTTTTGTTCTAAATTTATTTCTCCATATTTTCTTAATCGTTTAATACCCTTCCCACTAATAATTTACCTCTGTGTTCTCTATAATTTTCATACATTTTTCTCCGGGAAAAAAGTCCTTTGAATTTTAGAGAGTTTCCTTTGGCCATATTGGCATGCTCAAGGTTTACACAATTGGTAGAAAACAATGCACTGGTGTACTTTCCTCTCTATCTCCAAGTAAACACAAACCAAACAGAACACATAAATTTATATTACCCAGGAAACAAACGAGCAGCAGTTCGATATGCTGACATTGCTTGATCACCCTCTTCTTGAGCAGCATAAGCATTCCCGTAACCTATCCACGATGGGGGAAATGTTCCATCTATACTTGTAGCCTTGCTGTCAAATAAGAAAACCAATGAGAGATCAAATCTCGGGCACATTCTAAAGAGTATAAAATACTCAAAGCACGAGCAGAGTACATAATAATGAATCAAAAAAAGATAATCACTAGTCTGAAAGGCAGCCAGCATCTCCTGTTTTCTTTGGGATGGGGGAATTGGTGGTTAACACCTGTGTATATCCAGCCTATTTTGAACCAAGACTAACCTAATCCACACAGATTAACACAATAACCCATAAACATAAACCACATGAATCGGGTAGGCATGGAAAAAACTGAACCTGAAGTGGTTGGTTGGTAAGCTACAGTCTAGGCCATCCCATCCACCATTGCATGTTAACTAAAAGCCAACTCCCTAGACAACTACTCAAGGCCAACATTCTTAGGCTAATAAACATTGAACTCCTGAGACGGAAGTAAAACAACTGAAGAAACATAACGGCTTCCCAGGACTTGTTCAAGAAAGAATGGTAAACCAGCCAGAATAACAGAAACATAAGGGGATAAAAAATGGAACAACACAGTAGTTTCTACTTTCTAAACATCCTTCTTTCAATCAAAGGATACTTATTTTCCACTTTGTCCCCAAAGACAAAGCAGTTCACGTTCAACTAAAGAATGTATGCTTCGGGAGAAGATACATGCTCCTCTAAACCCACCATGGAAGGACAAAGAAAGTGAAACAAAGGCGGAAAAGATGGACCATCTCCATAGCAACCTTACATAAGTGAAACCGATTAAACAAAGCCCAACTTGTAGTGCGTATAAATAACATGTTTCACAATAAGTGTTATGTTCAAGACTGTCCCTCCGACAGAAGTATGTGTGAGTGTGAGATCTTATGTTCTGAAATAGGCAGATGGTTGGAAGGTAAGAAATAACCCGCACCCTCTCTTCTCTCAATGTCATAGTGATTGTGATGCTCTTCAAGCTTAACATGGTCACTACCTTTGTAGTTCTTACTTGGAGGTTCACTTCTCGAAATGGTTCAAGTTTCCATCTCCTACTTTCACAAATGCAGAACTCTTAAGGACCTAGTGCCACTATTACACCAAGAAAACAGGAGAAAAAAAGAAGCAGCAAACCGCAATGCATTGACAAAAGACCAGGACTCCTTTACTAATGTGCAATATATAACAAGATTATTTTTAATGTTCATTTATTAGGCGTGAAAGACGAAGTTGAAGACTGATTAGCCTTTTCACATGTATAACACAGTTGACAGATATGATTCAATAGTTGGACTACATGGCCCACATAAACCGGCAAGTTAGCAAGAGATTATATGCTATCACTTAACAAGTGAATTCAAATCGAAGGGTTTCCTCAGGAACAGTAGTGTAGGGGACATTATGGCGATGAATTGAATGCGGTGAAATGGAGACATTTGTGATTTTACGATTTCGATTACAGTTTTGGGGTTGGTGATAGGAAAACTCAATACCACTGATTTACCAAAGGATGCATCAGGTAATGGTTCCCTATGGTATCTATGGAAACAACAGTGCTATGGTTTAAAGCTACCCAAGATGCTATTTACTAATGTAAATAGAACCTTGAGATAAAGAAAGTGAGAAAGATGTGCCTCTTCGGGCAAAGAGAATAAATGGGAAAAAAGATTTCCTTCTTTTTCATATCCTTTTCTTGCTCTCCCTTTGTACTAGCTCTTGAAGAGTTGTAAGGTTCAACAATTGATGAGCAGCTTGCAGCTCCATCATAGAGTTTGTTTAAGAAGGTGATATGGTAGTGAAGGCATCATGTGGTGATGCAACAAATTACGTTAAAGCAGTGGATTGAGACCATTGGGTTTTGGTGAGATATTGAGTGTAAGGTTCTATGGGATTTTTGGGCTACGCAGAGGTTTTGTAGCCAAGCCAATCATTAACCTCAAGCCAGTGTAATCAAACACATTCAAAGTCAGCTTCACCCAAGAAAGTTGACAAAAGTGATATTTTGCTTCATACACTCACGCATGAAAGACACTCAAAATTTTTCGATAAATTGTTCCTGAATGCTTAGCAAATAGATCAGGGAATTCTGATATTCATATAGGGTCGCAAAAGCAAGTGTTTTGGTGATGGAAGATGGCACCAATTTATAGCCTAAGGAGAGAGTTACTCTAATTGCAGGAAAACATGCTGATTCCCTAGAAGTATAATGAATATCATTCATAGCCTAAGCATTTCAAAGAGCTTTAACTAGTTTTGTCGGATTCCAAACTGAAAACCAAGCCTCTCTAAAATAAATTGTACACTATAAAACAAGATGCAACTCAAAGACATATATACCATGCAACTGTAAGATAGCAACTAAATGTTGAGGAGACCATGCAACTCAAAGACATATATACCAGCATCACCTGAATATGGTTTGGATGAATTGAATTGGGAGTGTATCAATACTACCTGAAATAACGACGAGCTTGATCATACTTCTTAATGCAGGAGTAGTAGCATCCAACAGCAAACCATGACAGAGCCCTGAAAACAACAAATCTTAGAAGCTAACAACTTAATGCAAGCAGAAGATTGAAATAGAACTTTTTCAAAGAAAGATGAAAACTACGATTCTCTATTGTTTTTTAAGCTGGACAGCAGAACAGATATGAAGTGAGGACAAAATAACCTGGCCTGCTACCACAATGTAAACTTCAATACGAAGAATAAACCATCACAAAATACATGAAATGCCCCATTGGCCTTAATGCCTAGTCCTTGACTAAATTGCAACTTAAAATAATAAGAAGCATTCTCACTTTTGAGGATAGTCCTTGACTAAATTGCACGCCATGAGATAGAGCTCATTTGAGTGTCCAAGTTCCATAGCAGCTTCTAAATGCACCAGAGTACATTTTAGATGGAAGGGATCCTTTTCAAGCAATCTGATTACATTTGGTGCAACAAACATGAAAGGGGCCATGATAAAGCAAAAGGTGATAGCCTCATTCCATTTGAAATCAGTGACCAACTTACATGGAAGTTAGTTCAAAGCATTTCTGGTATTCTCCACACTGATGGTAGTATTCAGCTTTGCAGGACAAAAGATCAGTGTTATTTCTAAGTGTACAAATGAAGGACTGACTTGAAGTGGTTATATCAGAACTTTCTTGCTCTAGTTCTCTGAATTTGGCTTCTACAACATTTTCTTTGTCATACTGGATAATATAATGAAATATAATGAGTCATTACACACAAAAAAAAACAGTGTAAGTACAATATATTCAATAAAAGTGTATTATAAATAGATTAAAAGTGCCAAGCAAGGTTACGAATTAAGCATGTTTATCACCCAATCTAACAAAACAACACAATTCACAAGTTAAAACATATTCTAGTTGCAAATGATTACCTTCTTTATCAAACACGAGTAGAATGAAGAGAGCCAACCATCTTCAGAAGCAAATTGTAGTGATGAAAGAAGATTTTTCTCTGAAATTCAATGTCAAATCAAATGGATTCTCTGAACCAAAATGTAAAGTTGTTTGGAATAATGCAAAGGCAAAATCAAATGCATCTTGCAGAGGATTCATAAGATGAAGTTTTAATTGAGAGTGGCAATGACGAACAGATAAATTCACAACCTAGATAGGAATTCACTTCTCTGTTTGTTCCTTGTATAACTTACAGAAATGACCAAAGTCGTTAAATTCTCACCTTCTTCACATGTGAGCATGTGATTCTCAATCAGACGTTCAAATGCCTAAACACAAAAGACGGGAAGTGAAAAATCGAATCATAGTCACAAGAAATCTGTAAAGAATGAACTAAATCCAGACTGCCAACATTATTTTAAAATGACCAGTAAAAGCAACCAAAACAAACGGGAATTGAGGACAAAATTTCATGCAATAAAACTATCTTTGAGAACAAAATTTCACAATTTGCATTACAGAAATTTACAGCCAATAAGCAACGAAGGATAAGGTCCCATCTTTCTACTGTAACATAAGTTTGGAGCTCATGATACAGAATAACATCTAAACAAACATGAAATTATAGCGAAACACTAAAGATGATGATGACAATAAATCGCATATTTTATGCTTTTTGTAACCAATGTTACCTGGATCATGGGTCGTTTTGGTAGGTGGTATAGGTACGGGTACATGGTACGACATTTTCGTAGGTACGCCGTATGACAGGAGTATGTTTAACTGGTATAGTATTTTGGGTCGCAATTCATTTTAGAACTCTTATGTAGATCGTTTGCACTACTATACAACATTATATATTACAGAACATTCATAAACACAAAATTAGTTACCATTTATCTTATAGTTGTGTTTGATTTCCTATTATCTAAAACAATATACAGTTATAAATCTATATACATGTAGTCAATTAATATGTATTTTATATTTGTGCTACATGTTTTAAAGCGAAATAATTTAAGGTTAGTAGTACAATTTGGGGTCGTCCATTTTGCTGATCTGAATCGCAAAACCACCTCATTTGGGATCGATGTACCTAAATCGTGGGCAAGGATTAAAATATTGTTTCAAAACAATCAAAACATCCGATACGTTTCCGTTTCCAAAGACCGAAACGAATCAATGATGGAATCGAAATTCTAATACTTTAAGGTGTTTCATAATATTTTAAAATATTATGTTATATTTCAATGCATTTACACAATTATTTTGAAATGTTTCAAGATATTTTAATATATTTCGATCAATATTTTGAAAAATAAATTCTTAATTTTTTTTTATCTTGGTTTCAAAACGGGTCAAAACGTTTTCAAAACGGGTTGAAACGTTTCCGAAATACGTCGAATCGTTTCCATTTCCTAGGTAACCGAAACGAAATTTTTATCATTGATCATGAGTCATTAAGGGTTTAGTGAATTATGATATCCATGTTTGTAACCCAAGATGCATACCTCATAACATAATGGATCAGCTTTGATAGCAGCTTTGTACCTTCATTCATCCCAAACAGAGAAGATTAGATGAGCTCCATCACTAATAGATAGGTTCATATTCAGCATAGCAGCAATAAATTAAACAAACAAATCATTGGACTACAATAAAAGAAAAGCATGAAAAGAATTGAAAAGGTCACAGTGAAATGGAAACCTAAGAGGTAGGAAAAAAAATAGTAACAAACCAGTATGCCTCCACTTTGTTTCATCATAAATTAAGTATAGGCATCACCCTGGGCATTTTTTTTTTATCATTTACAATAATATAATTTTCAATGATAACAAGCCCAACTAAGGATCCTATTCAACTTTTCACCAATTGTCAATAATATAAAAAGAAGCCCAACCAAAGATCCTTGTCTTTCTTCTCATGTTCAGGAACCAGTCAGGATCATAGAATTTAAACCAATGTGTGCACAGGATGAAATGGGGTCCAGTTAAAGTAGTGTTTCTCCAACGACAGAACCTGTCCCCCGAATCACATCAAATGACGAATAGAACTTCTATGAAGTAATATTCTCCAACATCCAAAAGTATCTTCTATATTTGTGATGAAAAACTATGCCTAAGAGCGTATCAATCTCTTCATTCATCATTTAAATATCCTATTTTATTTTTTGTGCCTCGTATGACATTCTATGAATTTCAGCATTTTCATGAACTTCCAAACACAACTCATGAATGCTGACTTTAAGAAACATGAATAGACACACTTAGGATGCATTTGGTAATGTTTTTATTTTTTTTATTAAAAAAAAATTATTTTTTGTGATAAAAACTGAAAATATAAAATATGTTTAGTAGTCATTTATATTTAAAAAATTATAAAACAAAAATACAAAATATGTTTGATATTATACCAAAAAACCGTCATCCGTCACCACCAAAACCCACCACCTAACCCTCCTACAAAACCCACCACCACCATCCACCTAACAAGTAACACCTAACACCACCAAACACCCAACATCCAACCACCGAAACCCACCCCCACAACCCTCATGCAAAACCCACCAT
>CM042187.1:34949102-34971598 GCA_023539305.1 Ilex asprella
CCACCACCCCCTCATGGTTCAAAGTTACGGTATTGGTCATCAACTCAAAGGACACTGATACACATCGGTCGCGGCATCGCAGCACAGTATCAGCCGATACGCTCAAAACACAAAATAGAAAGTCCAAAAAAAATTGAAAAAATTATAGAAAATTCTAAAAATATAAATATCATCATTCATGCATCATATGTCCATAATACATCCAAAAATATATTAAACATAATTAAAATAAAATATAAAATCGCTACCGAAAATAATTATCATTATCAATGTTCAATGTAGGCATTTAGGTGTTCCCAACCAATTTCGTGTTGTTTAGGAGGCATTCTATAGTGTCACAAATTCCAAATAATTAAATAAGTAACATGTAATTGATTGAAATAGTTTAAATATAAAAATAATGTAATTGCAACATTTAATTTGAAATAGAACATATAGTTTTTGTCAAAAAAAAATAGAACTTATATCCACTTATTTGCAAATTAAATAATGTAATTATAACATTTTATCAATTAAATAATGTAATAGAACTTATTTTATCAATAAATAATGTAATTGTAACATTTGCATCTTACATTTGCTTCTCTAGTTGTTTAAATGTAATTGTTTAAATGTAAAAAAAACTAAAATAATGTCAAACAGTCAATAAAAGTCGAACTAGTGACCTACAACATAATAATTTAGATTTTAACCAATTAACCTACTAGTTTTAAATTACTTTCAAGACAAATATAAATATTTAAACAAACTCAGACTCAGTCAAAAAAAAAAAAAAAGCACACAGCTTTTAAAGAATTTTTTTTTTCCATACTTGCCTGTTGAGACAAAAACTTCTCGTCTTCGTCAGTCACGATGAGAGAGAGAGAGGTGCAGAGTAACAAAGACGACCACAGTCCCTCACTGGCAGACGACCACTTGGTTCAATCGTTACACAAAAACAATCGAGATCCACTTGGTGACTGAGAGAGATCCAACACCGAGATTCACCGTCAGAGAGAGAACCAACACCGAGATCTACTTGGTTCGATTGCCACACAAAAACAACCGAAGAATATCGTCTTAGAAAAACAGAAGAACAAGATGAAGACCCTATTTCATTTGATCTCTAGGTACGTTGAATCATTAGTATTTTTTGTTTTTATATATGAAAAAAAGGGGTATACATATTTAAGGTTCATGTGATTTCTACAATTTTCACATGGGTTTCCAGTCTTTCAATTGATAGTGGATCAGCTTTATATCCCACTTTTTTTTTTTTTTAATTTTGTTCAATTTTTCTAAAATGAATGAGTGTCTTGAATTTTTGTTCTGTATGCTAAATTTGGGGGATTTTTTTCACTGACTTCTTCAACTCGGACAGATTCCGATATGAATCATTCGAGTTGAACCGAGGTGTGACCAAGTCCTTTGATCTCGGCCGAGATGACCAATATACCGCTGAGATATCGCTGATGTTAGTTCATTTTGAGATTTCTTCGACTCGCGTACCGTTATCGTATCGACCAAGGCCGAGTCGGATACGACTCGGCCGAGTCGTATCGGACTCGGTCGATACCTAGAACCATGCACCACCCCCATCACCACTCAAAATCCATCACCACCACCCAAACCTACCACTCAACCCCTTGAAAAACCCAAGCAAGAAAAGCATAAAAGGGCGAGAGAGAAAGAGAGGGGTATCTTATAAAAAAAAGAAGGGAATGAGCTTTTTATATTCAAGCAAGAAAATTCATTTTTTATTTCATAGGAGGATCAAAGCTAGGGTCTCATTAAATCCCATTTTGAAGCCGCATTGTGTTTTTTATTTTTTATTTTATGTTTCAATATTTTGGCCTCATTTTCAAAACGAAGTAGTAAAAAAACAAAAACATTCACCAAACGTCTTTTTTTTTTTGCCATAAAATGAAAATAAAAAATGAATTACCAAACGGCACCTTAGACATTGATATAGAGGTTACACGAATATGGAATGAAAATTTTCAACTAGGAAGTGTCATTATGCATATCTAATCAACAATGCTAGCAAAAAATCAAGTATAGCCTATCAAAGAACTATATCAAGAGGATGAGACTATGCATAATCCAGTATGATATCTGAGAAGTAAGAACTCACCACTGTCGAGACTGGGCATGATTTTCCAAAGCTTCATATGCCTTGCCTCTTAGAAAGCATATTGCAGACAATATCTGTCATAAAATAGAAGAGTTATACTTCCTTGCTCAAAACTCAGTAGTATAGCAAGTTACGCCGCTAAATATGTTACATCTATAATAAGATTGTGCAATATCATTGCAAAAAATGGATTGTCGCAAACTCTCAGAGATGATAGCGAACAAGATATGTAGGGGATTAGTTTCATGATTATGTAAATTGACAAAGTGACAGAAGGCTATGACATCAATACTTTACATCATAGTTGTTAGTATCGTACGATACGCGATACGTATCGTACGATACGTCACGATACAGGGTTAAAACGATACGGATCGTAGTTCTGTATCGTTTTTGCGCTGTATCGTCCGATACACGATACGTTTTTACGATACGATACGTATCGATACGATACGTACGATACGTGCGAAGACTGTTTTGTTTTTTTTGTTTTTTTTTTTTTACAGAATGACTTCATTTTGGGCTAGGTAGACTTTTTTTTTTTTTAATTTTTTTTACAACAAACATGTAGTCTTGTACAGTGGAAGAAATTATGTTAATTTATTTACAAAGCCAAATTTTTTTAAAATTTTTTTGTATCAAAATTTTTGAATCTTAATTAATATTCATTTTTTAATTTATTTACAAAGCCCAATGATGTTTTAAGTTTGAATTAGTGAACTATGGTTGTGAACTTTGCATTATAATGTTAGTGGACTATGTTGATGACTTGAATAATTGGTGAAGTATTAATGAAATGCTATGTTTTTATGAATGTATAATTATTTTTCAAAGGTATACATATTTTTTTATTATTTATTTAAAATTGCACCGTATCTTACGATACACGATACGATACGCGATACGATACACTATTTTTAAAAAACGATACGCCTTCCGATACACGATTTGATAACTATGCTTTACATGTCATGCTTATTGTCTGGCATATCAACTTCTCAATGCTAGGTTTAAAGACTCTTTTATCCCCCTGCCAAAAAACAATATGCAAACAAAATGGCAAGGTCAACAAGTAGCCCTACTTATAACTCCCATAGTGACCCAAATAGCTCTAGTTATAAAGAATGACAATTTTCAAAATGGAAGAGATGTTTTCTCCATGAGAGAGGATATGCAAGATATCGGATTCATTTGAAACATAAGCATATAAATGATGTATATTAGGGAGACAATTAAAGAATGTGCATAAGCTCTTCAGGTTTATAGTACTGAAATTTGGTTTTGTGAAATTCTGTAAAATTATTTATAAACATGTAGCCGGTAGCAAATAATCAATGCTGGAGATTTGCATCAGAGGCCACATTTTATCTTCCATCAGCAAACAACCAATTCCTGCGATGAATTCTCCATGCTTCACAATCTTAACTTGAGCATTTTGATCTCACATGACTAACAGCAGCTTCTAGAGCATATCTAAGGTAGCAGAGCTACATTTTCCACCAACACAGTGAAAGTCCAATTATTAACTCATTTTTCTAGACTTTGCTCTCCTACACTAGTATCTAACGCCATGTTCTTTCTTCAAAAAAGTAGAATTTGGTGCTATTGTATTTTCATTGCTCAAAAGGGACACACAATTGTTGAGAAAAAGTTGAGAATGCAATGAACGTAAATGGAAACCTGCCCATAACCAAGGATATCAAAGAAAGAAACTTACATTGATCTCGCGATCTTCCGCATCTTTATCCAAGTATATGACGTTACAATCCTTTGTGTCACTAACATTTCCATGTTCATCCACTTTGGCATCACCAAGCATTAATAGACATTGATCCCACTCCTTCAGTTCCTCCTAATCAGATATGTATTTAATTAAAAAAAATGTAAGAACAAAGCATTTTATCACAAGATGAATCAACATAACAAAAAAATAACATATGCAATCGAACTTGCATGAAAGTCAAGAAAAAAAGGAGCTCACAGGCACATGTAAGTTGATCACAACATTCCAGTTAGATATATTCCAAGTAATAAATTAACATTATGCAGCCATAACAAAACTGCTTTGTCCACGAACCACGCCCCTTCCATGTAGCCCTCTGAATATTTGAGTAATTACAATTTCCAAGAAGCTGGCTATACAATTCAGCTCCTAGTCTCTTAAATTGGAAACCAAAGATTAAATCTTTTCCATCCTTAGTTTCAAAATTTTGCAAAACTATTTGTTTAAGCCTGCAAAAAGTTTCGGTGCTTTTTAGGAAAAATAGTTGCTTAAAATTGTAGGCTCATGTGGTTTGCAAGGATGTTGCAAAAACATAACTCATTTTCTTACAACACATCAATTCATTCATACTAGCATAAACATGCAACCAATTCTTTATCTGACTAACAAAGAACTTCAGGAGGAATCGCTGGTTGGGTTGGTCCAACCAAGAAAGACATGGGAGAGGTAGGCTAAGTGAAATAATATACCAGTGCTATTATAGAATCTTATGAATCACGCATGGCACACTTTCTATATATCTGCTCATTCAAGGAGGGAGTTTGCTTTACCCAACTCCCTTTTTGTCAGTTTTGATAACAAGGCAGAAACCCTAACTCGACATTCGTTAGTTTAGTTGGAATGAAGAATGAAGAGTGCCCTACCTAGCAAGCACCTACTCCTATAAAAAAAACGAGACTTGACTACTATAATAATACAAAACCCCGGAAAATTCATATATGGATGCATATAAATAGGCCCAAAATTTGGCATTTTAATACATGAGTTATCCAAACCTGGTGAGACACTGAGACCTACGATGACATCATTCAGCACAAAAGTGAAATGAAACCAAGCAATTGCATTTTAATTACAAGAAAGAATAAACTTTATCACCAGGACTAACACCAAAGCAACCCCGAAATCCCCCTAAAAACCAGAAACCCCTCATTCACAAACCAAGATATGAAAAATATAGCCCGAACAAACAAAATCTGAACAATATATACATATGTATAATGTATGTAACTGGAAAGGTGTATTTGGGAAGAAATTCACCAGGCATTTAGCAGCGAGGTAGCGGAAGCGGAGGTCGCGGAGGACGACCTGGGAGGCGTTGAGGAGGTGGAAGGCGCGGCGGAAGTGACCGCCGAGGAATAAAGCTTGCGCTTGCATGTATATGTCGGCGGGGTCCGATGTGAATGCGGCAACCTTATCCGCGAAAAAGATCGCCGATGAGTACAAGTGCTTGCTCACACAGTCCCTCACCACTCCTCTCAGCTTCTCTATCTCTTCTTCCCTCATATTCTGACTATCTTTGAAAATCTGAGATCAGATGTGTGTATTTTAGAGAGAGAGACGAGGTTTTGAAGTGGCGTAGAGAGAGGGGATGAGTTGGGTAGCGGGAGAGAGAGACGGAGTGGAAAGAGCGGGAGGTTCCTCTGTTTGTGAAGCACCGGATTTGGACCTACATTTTTTAAGGGATATTTGGAAGTCGGTACATTAAATTAGACTTATTTGATAAAAAATATACATTAAAAAATATTTTAGAAAAAATTATACTAGTTGGATACAAAGACATAAATACTCATTTTAGAAAAAGTAGTACATTAAATATCTCCTAATTTTATGAGAGAACTTTAATATTTAATGCACTTTGATTCATGTGTATTTGTTAATATATATATATATATGTGTGTGTGCATATAAATAATTATATATATATACGTATATATATATTTATATGTATATATATTTGTATATATATTTATATATACGTATTTATATATATAAGTATGTATATATACGTATATTTATATATTTATATATATGTGTGTATATATATTTACATGTATATACATATTTGTATACATATATTTATATACATGTATATATATATGTATTTATATATGAATTTCCCTTTTTAAGTCTTGAACCGTAGGAGTGGAAGCATTTTTTATATGGAAGGGGTTATCCTTCAGGTCATTGTCAAAATTAGTTGGTTGAGATAAATTAGATGTTAAGAGTCCTTTATCATTTTTCTCTGGTTTAATTTGCAAATATTGTTCCATAGCTTTTCTTTTAGAGTCTGGATCTTGAATTTTATCAATAAGATCAATAATAAAATTTTGTGACTTGGTTAAAGTATTTATACTTAATTCATTCGTAGTTAAACTAAATTTTTTAATAGCCTTTTTAGCTTTATAAAAATAATAGATAGAAGCAACATGACCTCTTTTGCCACACTTATAACATTTAATAGGTTTCCTGTCCTTTTCTTTAAATAAGTTTGAAGACATAGTAGGAGTACTTTCTAGAGTTACTTTTAAAGTAGAATCATGGCCTTCATCTTTAGGTGGAGTTTCTATATACAAAGACTTGTGCGGATAGCTATGAAAAAGATTATTGTCTTGAATAGCTACCCCTTTGTCCTTATCTTCTTTACTTTTATGTAAAAGTGGGGTTGAAGACTCCTTCTCAATGCTATCATTGTCATGTGAAAGATATTTAGTTAAGGTGTTAATTTGGTTGTCTTCAGATTTAGTATCACTAATTGTAGGTTGAGGAAGATTATTTAATTTTTTCAAGAGTTCATTTTTAAACTCATATTGTTCAATAGCCAAAATAATATGTTGAATTTTTGTAAAATTATTTTTATCAAGTGAAACATAATAAGTTATAAACCACGAAACAAAAAGGATTATCCTTTTTTCCCTTTCTATATAAAGGTAAAATATTTCTTTATAAATTTTAAATTCTTCAGGACTCATAGTTTTAAAATACCAATTTCTAAATTCTTCATATTTAGGAAGATTAAATTCAGCATTAATTTCTTGTTTATTAATAACAAATTCTTTTTGGTGTATATCCATAAAGACTTTGGTTAAGATCCGATTGCAGATAAGTTTTTGATTCTTAATGAAGAATATTCATAATTTTATAACCATAAGTTTTAATGTTACAGGTTAAAATATCCAAAATATTTTTATCAGTTAAAGATACAGAAAGATTAGGAAAGCAATTAAAATAGACTAGACCAGTACTTAAGCTGGACTGCATAACACCCATTAAGGATTGATTAAAATCAAGACATCCAGCATCTCTTAGTACTAACATAAAAGAGGCATTTAATCCTTGGAGAGTTAGTGGTTTCAAAGCAATTTGAACTAAGCCTATATGCAAAAACTTATAATTTTCTTGAGCCTTTAATATCTCACGTTCAGTTAATAGTTGTAAAACATCTCCATTTTGGTCAAAAGGAATAGTCCGTTCAATTATTTTTATAGTTAAACTCGACTTAAAATCAAAAGTGCCAATATTATAAATTTTTTTAATGGGGTACTGGGGTATATCCCAGTTCTGCAATTTATTTTCAATATCAGAGAATTTTATTTCTTCCATATTTTTAACATAATCATCTTTATGATTTAATTTAGATTTAAATAGTTTTAAAGTCATAGTGGTAGTTCAAAGGGGGTTCTGTCGATTTATATGTTTCACTATTACTATCATTCAGTTGCTACTGTACTATGTCTTTTAATTCCATTGCAGTATTACGGCCATAAACAGAGCTACAAAAATTCTGCTATAATAATTTTTCTCACATCCTATGGTTAATACTTATCTTGTTATAAATGATTTTTTCATTCACTAAACGTTGTTGAGTCGAGTTATATTACAACATTCTTATTTACTTTCTGTAATCCAACACTTGCCTCACTACAGGAATACAAACGGCCTAACTCATCCACGAAAACGGCCTAAAACATCCCTCCGATGACTCGAGCATAGAATCATAGAAACTTCAGAATAAGAATATTCATTGTAACACAACCCAACTAAACAAAAAGCGAAACAGAGAACAATCATCATAACAAGACTACAACTAACGATAGAACATTCAGAAAAACATTATTATAACGAAATTAAAGTAACAATTTCATAGCGGCAGTAGCATAATATAATTAAATCACCATTACAAGAGCAACATGGATCAGTAATAGATCTGCATATAAATCAACAGAATATGTTTAAGCTACCATAATATTTATATAATTATGTATATATATATATATATATATATATATATATATAACTACCTTTACTTGGCTCTGATACGAAATGTGTACTGGATCGCAGTAGTGTTATTATACTACTAGAACTATAGATATATAAGACAGAATATACAAAAGAATATATAACAACAGGATTGCAGTAATGCCACCATTGAGGCCTGCACCGCAGCGACCTATACAAGCTCAAGCCCCCGGCGGCACCAATCAAGGGCGAGTATTTGCTTTGACTCAACTGGAGAAGGACATTGTCAATGCCGTTGTGGAAGGTATTGTCCTTATTTATAATTCTTTGGTCCGAATATTATTTGACCCCGGTGCAACACACTCATTTGTACGCACGACATATGCACTTGAATTGGGATTAAGTTTCGCGCAGCTAGAGCATGTTATGAACATTAGCTTGCCCACGGGAGAACGGTTAGATACTAGCCAAGTTTGCAAGGGTTGCGTACTTCGCATTGGGGAGCACAAATTGATTGTGGATTTGATTGCTTTAGAGATAAAGGGGTATGATGTGATTTTTAGGATGAAATTATTGTCCACTTTTCGGGCAGTAATGGATTGTTTTCGCAAGCAGATTACATTTCAGTTGCCGGGAGGAGTCGTTTTCAATTTTGTGAATAACCGAGATTCTTCTCATTCATTTCCTGCTACGGGTAGTAGATTCTTAAAGGCGACAACGGGAAGTCATTTGAGTTTCTTAGCTAGCTTGATGGGAGATGACAGGGATAAAATCTATACAACTGTGGTGTTAATTGTATCGGAGTTTCCGGATATTTTTTTCGAGGAATTACCCGGAGTACCGCCACATAGAGAGATTGAGTTCAAGATTGATCTCTACCCGGAAACCGAACCCATATCCATTGCTCCCTACCAGATGGCACCTTTGGAATTGAAGGAGCTAAGGAAGCAATTGGATCACTTGTTAGTGATTGGGTTTATCCGTCTAAGTACTTCACCTTGGGGATCCCCCGTCCTCTTTGTAAAGAAAACGGATGAAACCCTACGGTTGTGCACGGATTACCGAAGGTTGAATCGGGTTACCGTGAAGAATAGGTATCCGTTGCCGAGAATTGATGACTTATTTGATCAGTTGAAGGGTTCGAAGTATTACTCCAAGATTGATCTTCGCACGGGGTATCATCAGCTGCGAATTAAGGAGGAAGATATTCCTAAGACTTTTTTTGTACCCGGTATGGTCATTTCGAGTATACGATGATGCCGTTCGGATTGACTAATGCCCCCGCAGTCTTCATGGATTTGATGCGCAGAGTCTTCCGGGCTTACCTCGATCAATTTGTCATTGTGTTTATTGATGACATATTGATTTACTCACAGACTCATGAGGAACATGCTCGTCATCTCTCTATTGTGCTACAAATATTGAGAGAACATAAGTTATATGTGAAGATGAGCAAGTGTGAGTTTTGGATGAAGGAAGTGAAGTTCCTTGGCCATGTTGTGTTTGAACAAGGAGTAGCGGTTGATCCCGCAAAGATTGAGGCCGTGATGAAATGAAAACCACCAAAGAATGTGACAGAGGTGCATAGTTTTCTGGGCTTGGCAGGCTATTATCGTAGGTTTGTGGAAGGGTTCTCCAAGCTTGTGATGCCAATGACTCACCTTACAAGGAAAGAGGAGAAATTTTTGTGGACTCAAGTGTGTGAACTAGCTTTTCGCACCTTGAAGGAGAAGTTGATGACGACACCTATCCTCATTATTCTGAGCAGTGGGGAAGGCTGCGACGTCTACACCGATGCTTCACTACGAGGCTTAGGATGCGTTCTAATGCAAGGAGGGAAGGTAGTGGCATATGGCTCGAGGCAACTCAAGGTGCATGAGCAGAATTATCCCATACACGACTTGGAGCTGGCTGCGGTAGTGTTTGCTCTTAAGTTGTGGAGATGTTATTTATACGGGAAGAAATTTTAAGTGTTCTCGGACCATAAAAGCCTCAAGTATATCTTCACATAGAAAGACTTGAATCTCCGGCAGAGAAGGTGGATTGAGTACTTGGAAGATTATGAGTTCACGCTCAACTACCATCCAGGGAAGGCCAATGTAGTTGCCGACGCTCTTAGCAGGAAGTCTCGGGGTGAAATCAATTCTCTTGCGATAAATAGGTGAAAAATGATTGATACATTGGAGGAGTACGATCTATGGGTGGATGGACCGGAGTATCAACCATATCTATTCAACCTTGTAGCTCAACCGACGCTTCGGCGATGGGTAGTGGAGTTGCAATGCCTGGATTCAGAATTCGATGAGATTAGAGCCCAATTGGAGAATGGAGAAGCGATTGAAGGATGGTCATGGAAGAATGGAGAGTTGAAATATGGGGAAAAACTATGTGTTCCTGATGATTCGTCCCTAAAGGAGGAGATACTTGGGGAGTGTCATCGCTCCAAGTTTGTTATCCACACCGCCTGGTAGCACAAAGATGTATAGGGACATGAAGCGTCAGTATTGGTAGAGGGGAATAAAGCGAGATATGGCCAAATATGTGACAAAATGTGCAGTGTGCCAGCAGGTGAAGATTGAGCATCGAAGACCAGGAGGAGTCCTACAGTCTTTGCCTATTCAAGAGTGGAAGTGGGATCACATCACCATGGACTTCGTGTCGGGTTTACCACGGACGTCGCGCGGGCATAATGCAATGTGGGTCATTATGGATAGACTCACCAAGTCCGCTCACTTTTGGGGTATGAAGATCACGGATACATTCGAGACTTTGAGCCAGCTATATATCCGTGAGATCGTGAGGTTACACGGCGTTCCGCTCTCGATTGTGTCGGATCGTGACTCTAGGTTTGTGGCGAGATTCTGGCAAAGTCTACAACAAGCGATGGGGACAGAGTTACACTTTAGTACAACTTTTCATCCCCAAACGGATGGCCAATCCGAGAGGGTGATACAGATTGTAGAGGATATATTACACGCTTGCGCGTTGGACTTCAAAGGGAGTTGGAGCGACCACTTACCGTTGGTGGAGTTTGCCTACAACAACAGCTATCAGGAAAGTATTGGTATGGCCCGTATGTGGCATTGTATGGAAGACCATGCCGATCACCGATGTGTTGGTTAGAAGCCGGCGAGAATAGTTTGTTTGGACCGGACATTGTTCGAGAGACCATGAAGAAGATTCACCTCATCCGAGAGAGGCTACGGACGACGCAAAGTAGACAGAAGAGCTATGCGGACCATAGACGAAGACCCTTAGAATTCAAGGTGGGAGACTATGTATTTTTCAAGGTGTCACCCAAGAAGGGCGTGTTTCGATTCGGCAAGAAGGGGAAGCTAGCGCCAAGATATACTAGACCGTTTGAGGTAATCAAAGCAGTAGGCAAGGCAGCATATCAACTTCGACTCCCAGCCCAACTATCCGGAGTACATGACGTGTTCCACGTGTCCATGTTGAGAAAGTGTCACTCGAATGCAACCCCAGTCGTGAACTTGGAAGAGATTGAAATTCAAGACGGAGCAACCTATGAAGAGCAACCGGTAGAAATTCTCGATGCCCACGAAAAAGTGTTTCGCAACAAAGTTATTAGATTGGTGAAGGTTTTGTGGCAACACCATGGAGTGGAGGAAGCTACATGGGAACTGGAACAAAAAATGCGGGAGAAGTATCCATATTTATTCACTACTTGAGGTAAGTTTCGGGGACAAAACTTTCTTTAAGGGGTGGATTGTAACATCCCGCATTTTCTTTTATATATGTATATAAATATATAGTAAATAATTGTTATAAATATGCTAATATATGTAAAGATGTAGGGATGAACTAAGTAGATAGTAAGAGTAGAAATAGAAATGTGATTTGAGGTAATAGAGTATGTGGTAGAAGTTGGGGGTAGTCCGAAGTCAAAACACACTTTAGAGAGAATTTGAGCAAAAAAAATTTAGATACTACCCTAGTGTTTTGATCATAACTTTTTATTTTGACATCATTTTGATTTTAAATTTGGACAGTAGATAGTAGACTTCCAGGGCTATAAAATAGTTTTTCATGAAAATTTTCCAAATCTACCTCTAAATAAGCCAAAACTGCACTGTAAGATTCAACAAAAACAGGAAGTCCGTTCGAACGTTAAATGACGTTTGAACGGTAAAGTCCGTTCGAACAGAAGTTCGTTTCAGTACTTTTTCTCTAATGGAAAAGCCAAAGTACTGGGAGCAAAACATGTTCAAAATTCAAGGACGTTCGAACGTTAGTTCCGTTCGAACGGTACTTACGGATTCTGCCTTTCCAGAATCGCGCACAGGGAGTTATTTCTCCTACTATAAATACTTAAACACGCCTCCATTGACCTCATTTCAGCATTTATAACCCTAGAAACACTTAGAGAGAAAGAGAGAAACACAAAATCAAAGGGAAAAAATAAGAGATTGAAGAGTTAATTCAAGATAAAAATCTACATTTCAAGAACACAAGGTAAGGAATTTCTTCTCTTTCTCTTACATTGAGGCTAGCGCTTATACATATGTACTCCTTACACTTTAAACCTTATATGTATGCTATAGATTCATTGATTCTTGATATCCTTATGCATATTACCATGCTTTAAATAATATTAATGGTGGGTCAACCATTAAACCCTTTTTCTTGGCTAAAAACCCTAATTCTCAAGAGAAATGAACCTTTTTTTTCTAAAATTTGATTTATTCTTGATTTCAAAACCTTAGTGTTTCATATTGAACAATAAAATGATGTTGTTGTGATCTCTTGTATTTTACATACTTAGTTATGGAAATTGTTACATGATGAATTTGGAGATTTTGCTTATAAATTGGAGACTTGTGAAATTGTTGGGCATTTGAGAACATATTGGATAATGTATTGCTTGTGTGGTTATTTGAATAAACCTTGAGGGTGAGAGGTTCCTTGTAAGGATGCTTGAATAACTCAAACCTTGAGGGTGAGAGGTTGCTTGTAAGGATGCTCATGCCAAGAGAGGACAATTTGTGACATTATCAAGAGGTCCCTTGTAAGGATGCTTGAATAACTCAAACCTTGAGGGTGAAAGGTTCCTTGTAAGGATGCTCATGCCAAGAGAGGACAATTTGTGACATTATCAAGAGGTTCCTTGTAAGGATGCTTGAATAACTCAAACCTTAGGGGTGAAAGGTTCCTTGTAAGGATGCTCATGTCAAGAGAGGACAATATGTGACATTCTCAAGAGGTTCCTTGTAAGGATGCTCATTCTCAAGAGAGCAATATTATATCATGTGTTGAAAAATGGTTGATATTTTGGAAATGGATGTTTATGGGAATTGGTTGTTATGGTATATTTCTATTAATATTGTTATTTAAACTTGAGATCCGTTGTTAAATGTCCTTGTTTTACTTCAAACATTATGTATGTTATTTGTGAAATGAGACCACCCATTTTATATGTTTTTATAAACCTTGCTTGAGTTTGAGAAGATTTTGCTATAGAGCTTCGTGCTCATCCCCTATAATTACATATTTTCAGATCATGTACTAGATGAGGAGTTGGGAGTCGAGGAGCCCGTACACTAGGAGACTCCGCTAGACGGGGAGGTGGATCCTGAGGTGGACGCTTAGAGTGACACATCTTTTTGTACTAGACTAGGATATTCTTTTGAAACAATATAAAGTCTAGTTTATATTTTGTTATATTCCGCTGTGCTACATTAGTTAACTTTTGGTATGTAACGGCCAAGATGGATCTATTCTTTTGGGATAATGATGTAAATTCTATGGATAACTTTATGGAATCTTATTTATTGATGGATGATGTTAGTGCTCTCATATAGTGAATGGTGTTAGAATGTAATACCGTCCAAGGTGTGTTTTGGGGTGTCACAGATATAGAGTTTATTAGAAAGTAATGAACACGTTATGTCCTGAAACTAAGCTTTTGAACCTTAAAGGTCAAACCACTTTAATTGAAACTAATACAATTAAAAATAAAATTGAGGTCCCTAAAATTATTAAATGGTCAGCAATCCAGTTTCCAGAAACCTGGCAATTGGAGGCCGTCATCCCTTAAAAATCAGACATAAATGAGGAAATAACTCAAATCTCCCAATCAACTCAGGGTGATGTTTTAATAAAATTTGCTAGGGAAAATTGTAAACATTATTTAAATTCTTCTGATAAATCAGAAACTTCTTCAGATAAATCAAAAACTTCTTCAGTTAATTACACTCCTTTAAGATGATCTACTTCCTCGATCCCAAATCGAAGAAGAGATAAGGAACCCATAATTGAAGAAATAAAAACCTCTAATAATCAAATTTCACATAGAATTTATCGACAAAATAAAGGCCTTTTTAATGAACCAGAGGATTATATAGATCCTACTCCATCCGAAATCGGATTTCAACTATAGTCTTTATGGATATACACTAAAAAGAATTTGTTGTTAATAGAAAAGAAATTAATGCAGAATTTAATCTCCCTAAATATGAAGAATTTAGGAATTGGTATTTTAAAACTATGAGTCCTGAAGAACTTAAAAATTATAAAGAAATATTTTACCTTTATGTAGAAAGGGAAAAAATGATAATTCCTTTTGTTAATTGGTTTCTAACATATTATGCTCCCCCAACCATGACTCAATTAAATATACTTGAACAATTCCAACATAAATGGAAAACTTTGGATGAAAAAACTATAAGCAGTCTTTATCCCCGAACTTCTGAACCTATAAAATTGACTTTAAATAATTCTGACGAAATAGTCATGAATGCTTGCTATGTTGGCACTAATGTCTCTGTCAGACAACATAATTACACTAATGTTTGCCTACAAGTTATAGGACAACATTTGACTAAAATTGAAAATTTACTAACTGAACAAAATAAAAATGGAACAACTTCTTTAAAAGAAGTTGAAATTGAAAAGGTAAATATAAAACTACCGGTTGACACTTCCTCTTTTAATCTTCATAATAAACTCGAAGAAGAGTTCATAAATGCGCTCAAAAACAAATTACAAGGCTTATCTTTAAATGTAATATCTCAAGAAGTTGTTGAAAAATCTGATATTGAAAATTTTGAAAATTCTTTGCGCCAAATGCAAACTGAAGAAATAAATAAAATTGGCTATTCTAAACCAAACTCTAATACATATCAGCAAGCACCTCTTTTAAGGGCTTACTATCGTAATTCAACTCCTCAAGATATTTTATATGAGGAAAGATTTTTCATTGATCAAAGTGGATATGATGCTTCTTCTATTTATGAATGGAATATTGATGGTATGTCTAAATATTTAATTCATCAAGTTTTACATAAAATTTTAATGTATGCTTCTGTCTGTAAAACTAATCGAAATTCTGACTTTACAATTGCTAAATTTGTTACTGCTGGATTTACTGGTCAATTAAGAGGCTGGTGGGATAACTATTTAAGTTCAAATCAACAACAAAAAATTTTAACCGCTGTTAAAATAACAACAGACGCTAATAGGGCTATAAACACCCCAAGAAGATGTTGTATATACATTAATACAATCCATATTAAAACATTTTGTTGGAGCTAGTTTCCAAAATACTGATAAAAGTAAAGAACTTCAAATGAATTTAAGATGTCCTACTTTAACCCATTTTAGATGGTATAAAGATGTGTTTTTAGCTAAAGTATTACTAAAACCAGATGCTAATAATGATTTTTGAAAAGAAAATTTTATCTCAGGATTGCCTAGTTTATTTGCTGAAAAAAAAAAGATTCGCTTAAAGCAAAGGAATGAAGGATTTAAAATCCCTTATGAAAACTATACTTATGGAGAACTAATTTCGGAATGTATTTCTGAAGGATTAGCCCTCTGTAATGATTTAAATCCTAAAGCTCAGCTTAAAAAACAAAGACTAATTGGAAGAAAAGAACTAGGAGAATTCTGTGATCAATTTGCTTATAATCTCGATATTCCAAAAGATAAATCTTTTAAGAAAAAATCTTATGTTAAGCCTTACAAAAAGGGTAAAAAATTCTATAAAAAGAATTATGATAAAGAAAAAAGAAAAATCTAATAAACTCACTAAAAAATATAAAGAATAGGATCAGAAACCTATTATTAAATGTTTTAAATGAGGAAAAGAGGGTTATATTGCCTCTAAATATTTTGTTAAACAACAAATTAATGAATTAATTACTGATTTAGATCTTAAAAAAAAATTTTAAATTTTTTTAAACTCGGAAAGTGAATTAGATGAATTTTCTAATCATTCTTCTGAAGACAATTATAATGTTAATGAAATTAGTAATTCATCTTCTGATAACGATATTTCCCCTCAAGATAAAACTTTCTCTTCCCATTGTCAAGCAGAAACTAATTATTACAAATCCATCTTAGACATGAAAAGATTAAATTTAAACACTTTGACTAAGTCACAAAATTTTATTATTGATCTTATTGATACAATTCAAGACCCATAATCTAAAAAAAAAATATTGAACAATATTTGCAGATAAATCCAGAAGAAAAAAGTGATAAATGAGTTCTATCACCTAACTTATCTCTACCATATTCTTTTAAAAAAAAATTTAACAAGTCTGAAAGTGACATGGACGATAAACCCTTCCACACAAAAGAAGCCTCCCACTCTACGATTCAAAGCTTGATAAAAGATATGCATTTAGTCAAAAAGGACATAGAGGTCTTGTAGGCTAAAGTTCTATCCCTTGAAAAGTTGCCCCTCAAAGACAACAACAATAATGTTGATAAAACATCAACATCCTATTCCTTTAACAATGACTATTTGAATATGATGGTGCTTTTTCTCGCGGATGAGCAGGGGTTGTGTAAACCGTGATGATCGAGATGGATCTGAGCTATATGGCTCTTCGTGATTTGCAGTAGAGTATTCAAGGGAGTCTGGGGGAATGTGAGGGAGAATGAACAATAAGAAATATAGTGGTTCACAGGCTCTGGAGCTCGGCTAGTCCACTCTTTAATGGAAATTTTTGCTCCTTTTTCTTTATTCACCACTTGGGTGCCTATTCAATACAATCTGAAAGAAGTTAGGGTCTCGTCATGACTCTGTAGCCTCTAGGATTGCCTCTTGGGTCTATGGCTTTTTTTTTCCTCTCCCAATGAAGGTATCTTCCAGCCTTTTTAACGTGATCCCTATCTCTAAGGGATATCCGGCGAGATCTTTTCCCTTCTCCCGTGGGATTCTCCTTTTAATTAGGAGAGAATCTTGGTTGATTGGAATTTCATACCTGGATTGTCGTTTCCTACTACTTTGGGAGCGCTTGCTATTAACCGGTTGTTCACTCCATGTTTCTTCTATCATCTTGCCCGGGGTGAGTTCAGGGTCAACGCCCCTGAGCTCAGGATTCCATATCCGACCTCCCTTCTGGGTTGATCTCTTGGTCTGAGCTCATACTTAGAATATTTTTCTTGGTATCATCAGAATACATTAAAAGATATAACTTTTCAGAAATGGTATGTTAAAGTTATTTTAGTTATAAATTTTGAATTTACTATTGAAACTATTGTTTTAATTGGTAGTGGAGCAGATATGAACTGTATAAAGACATGATTAATTCCTACTAAATATTTTGAAAAAACTACTCAATCAATAAGTACTGCTGATGGTTCAGAATTAAAAATAAATTTTAAACTTTCTAATGTTTTGATATGTAATGAAGGAATTTGCATTCCTACAACTTTTATGCTCATTGACAATTTAAATCAATTGACTATTTTTGGAACACCATTTTTATCCTTAATTGAACCTATTAAACGAATTGATTCTAAAGCAATTTTGACTACTATAAATGGTCAACAAACATTGTTTGAATTTATAACCCCACCTCAAATAAAATTGAGTAATCAAGTTATAAAAAATAAATTAACTATGCTATTGTCTACTGATAAATGTTCTAACTATTCTGAAAGTTTTATTGCAGAATATCAGCAAGAAGTTGCAGAAATGAATCCCACCCAAGATTCATTTTCTTTAATTCCTATTTATAACTCTCTCGAACTTCTTGACTGTATTTGTGATCATGCAGGTGAAGATATATTTAGTTTTGTCTCTACCTGGCAAAAGAACTATTGCAAGGTATCATTATGGTGTCTTTATTGCAATGCTATGGAAGAACAACTAACTAACGATGTTGTTATTTTCTTTTTAAGAATTGCAAGAGTTCAAATAAACTCTCTTTTAAAAAATTCCAATTTTCGTATAATTCTTGAGATAAATGATTGGTACGATGACTGGAGATATAAACAATGGTTGAAAAATTTGGTTTTTGAAAAATTTTGTCAGGAAATGCTAATTAAGTTTGGCGGTATAACAGTTCGGACACACTATTTTGTATATAAACATGCAATCTATTCTATTGAGTATAAAAACTCTTTTTATGCATATAAAAAGCATATTATTTCAATCCATATAAGGATGACTATCATTCTGATGAAGCATATAAAGATGCTACGTATCCTCTACATACTAAAAATAAACTATCACATAAAGGTGAACAGAAAATGTCAAATAAAGTTGACAATAAAAACCTTTTATCCAGAGAGAAATCTCTCTCTATAATTTCCACTTATTTATCTTTAGCTCCATATAAAGAGGAGAATATTCTATGGAAAAATTTCTTGACCTATATAAAAAAAAAAGTTTATCCTTAAAGGATAAAAATAATTTGGTTAAATCGATTAATAATTTCTTTCAATGTCTTATAGACATGGGGAAAGAAGAAGGGAATTTTGAGGAATTTCTCGAAAATGAAATTTCTGAAATTTTCACCACTAATTCTGTCGTCCCCATTACCAGTATAAATACTGGACTAAATCCTCTTAAAGTTCTTAAAGAACAGATAAAGAGAAACAACCCCCATTTAAATTCTGAGCAACTTAAAGTTGCAATATTGGAGGAATTTCATCTTCAGGTTTTGACAACTTTTGAATTTGGCAGAACCATGAAGAGGGTTATCACTAATACTTCAATAATTGCCATAAACGGCAAAAGGAAAGAGAAAGTTGAGGAGGAAAATAGGAACAAATTAATGCCTATTAACTTCGATGACGACTTTTTGAAATCCCTGTGATATATCCCTAATAAAAGTGACTTTAACATTATTGGGACTTTGCTAAACTATAATATGGTGATGTTAAATTATAATAGGAAGATAAATCTCTGTGATGATAATAATGTTACTATCTTATATAATTTACTCCATAGGAAATGAGATTAGACAAATTTGAAGTTTCGGATAAAGCCGATCCTATGGAAGTGACGCATGCCCTAACATCACCATGTGAATAACAGATAAATCTGAAGTTTCGGATAAATCCGACCCTGAAGAAATGACATGAGCATTGACGTCACTAAAGCTGTGAATAGTAATATGTACAATATTTCTGACGTATGCACTGACGTCAATGTACAGTAGTAAATAGCATAAAATAGTGAATAATATTTTTTATTTTGAAATCCGGACTTCACGTCCGCCCTCTATATAAAGGGGTGCAGGCCCGACCTGTGGAGCACCGCCCCGTTACCGCCCCCTTATCACACACCTACTCTCTCTCCCTCCTTTCTTACATCCTCTCTGATCCACTCTTGTAAAAAAATCTTCTTCTTCCACCTTCCATCTTCCACCTACGCCTGTAAATATCTTTTGTAAAGAAGCTTTCAATAAATAAAAGTTTCTTTTGTGTCTTATATATCTATAGTTATAGTAGTATAATAACACTACTGCGATCTTGTACACAATTTATATACGTGTATATATATAAATATACGTATATATACATATTTGTATGTATATATACGTATATTTATACTTGTATATATATATATTTATATATACATATTTATACATATATATATATATATATACACGTAAAAAGTATAGCATTAAAAGTGTAAAGTGTAACATTAAAAGTGTAAAATGTAACATTGAAAGTGTAAAATGTAAAGTGTTATCTTATGTCTCACCTTACTTAATGAAAATGTAAAGTGTTACAGATTAACATTGAAAGTAACAATAATAGTGTAACAAACTATTTACACAAGGTAAGGGGAGACATTACCAAAAGTGTTACACAAACACAATATACATGTCTCATTTTACACTAAATGTTCATTAATTGAGAAAGTGTGAAAGCGTTACACTTTCAAAGTTATCCTGTAACACTTTACACTTTTCATTAAGTAATAAGATATTAATTTACACTTAACACTTTCAATGTTACACGTTATATATGTGTGTGTGTGTGTGTATATATATAGATATATATATATATTAATCTAAAGTACCTCCTTTCAAATAGAAAATAAAACCACTTTCCAAAAAAAAATACGCATGAATTAAGGTGCATTAAATGTAATTTGAAAATAAAACCAATTTCCAAAAAAAAAAAAGCATGAATCAAGGTGCATTAAAGATAATTCAAAATTTAGATAAGATATTTAACAACAAGTATATATATATAAATATACGTATATATATATATATGTACTTATTTAAATTTTAAAATTTGTATTGATGTATATATAAAAACGTGTATACATATATATATGTATTAAAGTTTTTTCATAAAATTAGGAGATGTTTAATATACCAATGACACTTTACACTTTCCATTAAGTAAAGTGAGACATAAGATAATACTTTACACTTTCAATGTTACATTTTATACTTTCAATGTTACATTTTACACTTTCAATGTTACACTTTACACTATCAATGTTACACTTTACACGTATATATATATATATATATATATATATACATATAATATTTATTTATTTATACGTACGTACAAGCATATTTATTTATTTATTTATACATACTTGTATGCGTATATACAAGTATATTTATTTATACATATATACATACTTGTATACATATACATATATTTATATTTATACGTGTGTATATATATATTATATATTAACAAATACACATGAATTAAGGTGCATTAAATATTAAAGTTCTCTAATAAAACTATGAGATATTTAATGCACCACTTTCCAAAAAACATACACATGAATCAATGGAGGACAAAAATGCCACAAAAAATTTAGGTAAATTCAAATTGTGTACTTAGATACAAATAAATATTAAAATTAAGGACTTAATAGCCCTACATTTTTTAGTGTGTACTTTTTTGCCAAATAAATCTAATTTGGTGTACCCCTTTATAATTTACCCTTTTTGGAATGAGAATTCAATAGGGCTCAAGGCCCATTTTGATGGATTCAAGTCTTAAAGATTGATTGTAGGCCTACCTTTCAGGTCAGAATTTCATGTAGTGTTTTTTGGAGGCCAGCTTTAGGCCCAATAAGATTCCAAAAAATATTTACCCAACAATTTCTTTCGAAATTAGGTCCTATTAAAAAGTCAAAGCAATGACATAACTAACGTCCTTTAAAAATTACAAAAAATAACGATAATGTCATCACCTAAATTACGTCATCATAATGTACTTTTTTTTTCATAAACATAGATTGTCAAACAGGTAGACTAAAGCACATATTGCTTTAATTTATATTTTAAATATAGTGGAGTAATTTTTAAGGGTTTTTTAGTGATTGTTATGGGGTTTTGAACCCTTGAATTTGAAGGTTTGATAATAGGTGATTAACTTTTAGGATTTTTTTTTTAGTCATTATCAAAACTAGGTCATGTTAAGGTGGATTTGACAATCTGTGTTTCAATGTATCTGTCTAATGATTTTGTATTTTAGTGTACTTGTCTGATGATTTATGTTTATGGAGAAGAAAGTACATTATATTTTTACATCGTTAGATTGAAAATTATGAAATAAAGGCAAAATAGATAATGAAAACACAGTAACCGTCCCATCCTTTATTGTTCGCACCAACATGGGGACCCTAACCTAATTAACTATTTATTTCTTTAGCTGGGAGTATAGGTGGTCACTAGTGAGACGATATTTTGAGATTCCTACCAACTGTATATTGTTCAGTTTGAACTTTAAACTATAACTACTAATCTGGGATGGTCAAGTGAATTTGATGTAACTTAAGGCCCAAGTTGACCGATCAAAATTTTGATAGATCCATTTTAGGGATTAATTTTCTAGAATTCTTATAAGTTTTTTTTTTTTTGGGATTTTCTTTGTTTTATTGTTTTTCCAAAGAAATGTTTGGATTTATTGATATAATTGTAGTCTTTCTAATATAATCATCTCATGCCTATTTTTCATGGTGTTCTCCTTTAAAAAAAGTATTCTTAGAGTATCTGTAACGCCCCAAAATACACCCTGGGCGGCATTACATTCAATAACCATTCATACCATGAGAGCACTAAGATAAATCATCAATAAATGAGACTTCAAGCAATGATTCATAATATTTACATGAATATC
>CM042187.1:34976598-34987922 GCA_023539305.1 Ilex asprella
ATAGGCCCAAAAGTCGGACCACGTCGCGATTTGAGACGTTCAGATTTTTATCGGGTGTACCGGTACCCAGTACCGGTACTACAAACCTTCTGGAATAGGGGTACCGGTACCCAGTACCGGTACCAAAAATCTTCTGGAATCGGGGTACCGGTACCCAGTACCGGTACTACTCAACAGACAGAGTCTTCCTCCGTCTTCCAAGTTTCCAATGCACTTCCTATTACCTTTCCCAAGGTTTTTTGACCTTCCGGACTCAATGGAAACCTTATCTTGACCTAAAAGTATTTAGAAATTCATCTAATCCCCATTTTCATATTTCAACGTCTTTAAAGCTCAAACTTGCCAATCAATGTGCGTCTCTAGTATTTATCCTAGTATTAAAAATCTATATGGTTTATCCTTCCCTTATTATACATATCCACACATTCACAACAATATTTTATTATGGATATATCTATACAAATATATAAAAAGAAAATACGGGGTGTTACAGTATCTCTAATTATAACTCAAAGTTTTAATAAAATTTAAATTAAATTTAAGTAAAAAACTTGATTTCATACAAAGACTCAAATGGACAAATTCAAATTTAAAGAAGGAGAAATTTAAATTTAAATGAAGACAAACTCAAATTTAAATAAAAATAAAGATGACAATTGAATCTTTAATACTCTTAAGTAGCCAAATGATGACTCAATGACAATAATCGCATCATATCATGTTCGAGTCTTGTCCCAATTAATTCTCATATTGACGAGTGTTAAAAAAAATGAATTTTTAGCCATGTAGAGTTTCGGCCTTAACTGGGCCAACAATCGCTTGATTTGAAGAATAGCTTAATTATGAGTATGAAATTATTTGAAAAGAATAGCTTAATCGAAGATATAAGAATACAAATTAAATTTCCACATGGAAAGTATGTCTAGAAGCATCAAAGACAAGAAAAGGAAAAAAGTACGGTGACATTGTACGTTTAAACAGAATACAAGGAAAACATTCAAAATATTTTTTTTAAAAAAAATCTATGACACCGTACGCTTAAATATAATACAAAAAAAAATTCAAAATTAATATTTTATATGTGAACTCTACACAGGAAAAAATTTGTATCATTTTTCTTACTTCTATCGTTGGTGGATTTATACCAACAAAGAATACCACCTGGTAGGTGGTATTCATTCAAGGGCTTAACCCTACTGTACAAATCGAGTCGATATTATGACCTGAAAAAATAGTACTAGACATAAAATACCAAACTAATAAGATAATAGGTGGATCCTAGGTACTATTCCTTATTATCCCACGCCATTATACCATTTAAACCCCAAACAAACATGCCCTAGGTCTTAATTGAGTCTCTGGCCACTGTTGCAACGAGCAAGAGACAATAGTGGACGAATGTCGCAGGAACAAGGAAAAGAAAATGAATGGGCGTTTAAAATGGTAGAGGGAGATTGATTTTGCTTTGGTTTAGAGTTTAAATATAGTGGAGTAATTTTTAAGATTTTTTTACTGATTGTTATGGGTTTTTGAACCATTGAATTTGAAGGTTTGATAACATATGATTAATTTTTAGGATTTTTGTTAGGTCATATTAAGGTAGATTTGACAGTCTGTGTTTTAGTATACCTGTTTGATAATTTGAATTTTAGTGTACTTATCTGATGATTTATGTTTATGAAGAAAAATGTACATTATATTTTTACATCGTTAGATTGAAAATTATGTAATGAAGGCAAAATGAATAATGAAAGCATAGTAACTGTCCCACCTTTACTGTTCACGCCAACATAGAGACCCTAACCTAATTAACTATTTTTTTTTTGTGGGAATAAAGGTGGCCACTAGTGAGACGTTATCTTGAGATTGCTACCAACTATACAATGACCAGTTTGAACTTTGAACCACAACTATTAATTTGGGATAATCAAGTGAATTTGATGTTGCTTAAGGCTCAAGTTGACCGATCAAAATTTTGATAGATCCATTTTAGAGATTAATTTTCTAGAATTGTTATAAGTTTTATTTGTGATTTTCTTTGTTTTACTGTTTTTCCAAAGAAATGTCCGGATTTATTGATATAATTGTATCTTCCTAATATAACCCCCTCATCCCTATTTTTCACGGTGTTCTCTTTTAAAGAAAGCATTCTTAAAACATCTCTAATTATAACTCAAAATTTAATTTAAATTTAAGTAAAAAACTTGATTTGATACAAAACGTTTCAATGGACAAACTCAAATTTAAAGAAGGAGAAATCTAAATTTAAATGAGGACAAACTCAAATTTAAATGAGAATAATATGACAATTGGATCTTTAATGCTCTTAAGTAGCCAAAGGATGACTCAATGACAATAATCGCATCATATCAGATTCGAGTCTTGTCCCAATTAATTCTCATACTTACGAGTATTAAAAAAATGCATTTTTGGCCATGTGGAGAGTTTCTGCCTTAGTTGGGCCAGCGCCCGCTTGATTGGGGCAAGTTTTATTTGAAGAATAGCTTAATTAGGATTATGGAATTATTTGAAGAGAATAGCTTAATCGAAGATATAATAATACAAATTAAATTTCCTCGTGGAAAGTATGTCTAAAAGCATCAAAGACAAGTAAAGAAGTCCAGTTCCTTAAAAAAAAACAAGTAAAAGGGTAACACAAGTGGCAACAGGTATAAGAAGTAAACTTGGATGTCTTGAATTGAATTTAGGTCACAAGTCACGAGTTATTTATCTCTCATGAATATCCTGGTCTTAGCATGAATGATTTGCCTTTTACCTAATCGGGAAGAGAAATTAATCGAGGTGCTCATAAGTTAATCTGAACACTCCTGACTATTGAATAAAAAAAAAAGACAAACAAAATATTGTTTTTTTTATCTAAATTTATTTCAATGCATTTTATAAAACCCGATCATACATTGCATACATATTAACATAATTATGTGGACTAATTACAATTATATGAAATTAATTATTCTATAAAATTTTGTGTATGAAAATAATATTAGATTGGTTTTGGAAGTACTTAAAAATTTGGGGGGAGACAAGTAGGATTATTAGAATTTCATGAAAATATCTTTATATATGTGTCAAACAAATGGTGGTGTGTTATTTTAAAATTTATGTATGTGGGTGTGTGTGTGTGTGTGCCATGTGTGTGTGTGTGTGTTTGACTAGGTATAGAAGTGTGTGTGTGTGTCCTTTAAAGTGTAGTAAAATGTGTGCATTTAAAACCAAAATTAGAGTGTGTGTGTGTGTGTGTTCTTTATTTTGCTTGAACCGAGAGTGAGGCAGAGTAAATAAGGAAAAAAAATGGGTATGCCTTCTTGATACCGTGAGCAAGGAGGGAGAGAAGACAAGAGAAGGTGGAGGAAAAAAGAGGAAGAAAATAAGAAGAAAGTAAGGGGATCTGTGTGTTCATTTTAGTGTGTGTGTATGTGATTAATTTTAAGTGGGTGTGTATATATATGAGTTGTTTTATTTTAATTTCAAAGTAGATTTTTGTAAGCTAATTAAGTGTATTAAATATAATTAAAGGCTATTAAGAAAAGAATTTACCAGGGTATTTAATTAAATGTGAAAAATAATTATTGAGATGCTTTAGGTGACTAGTTTGGGATTAAGGTTTTGGAAGTGAAATTGGGGGTTTAAGGGTTCAATTAAAGGGTTGTTTTGAATGATTAAATGTGTGTGTGAGATTAAATGTGACGGTTTTAAATAAAAAGTGCGATAGAAATTGGAAATGGGTGTTGGTAACGCCGAACCCCTAATTTTTGAATATTATTATTAGATGTGTGAATTTTAATCCAAATGACCAGAAATTTTGCATACTGCATTTTTAAATGATGCTAGATGTAATAATGTGACTTTTCAATACAAATGGAAATGATATCCGGTGCGAAATGACGAAAGTGCGATTTTTAGGATTCGTAGTCGAAATGTGAGAAAATGGACCCCTAGTCAATGTGTTTGACCTACTTAATACTAATTGTGATTAATGTGAGTGATTTAAAATATTTAGTGAGATAATATGATCCCTAAATCTAATGTGTCAATATGTGAGTGAACAGTGCAGTAACCAGGGTTACCGGAGTACGTTGGGTTAAATCATCTTAAATGCATTAATGCATGGTCAATTATTCAATTTGATAAATATGTTGATATTGTAAATACAAATGTTACGTGAAACAGGTGGGACGGTTGGTATTGAAACATATACGAAAACGCCGAAGGAATTCACCAATAGGTACGGAAGCTCGTTGTAGCTCTATACACTTGATGTGGGTGTATATTTTTATATGTTTTGAAAATGATATTAAAATATAATGTTAAATGATAGGATTTAATAGAATTTCTTTAAGATTATGTGTTATGTGCTTATGTGATTAGATGATAATTTACATTGTGTATTATGTATTGTATATTGTGGAATGTGGCGCACTGTTTGAGACAGGGGTGTCGATGCCTGATCACTGGCGTGCAGTGGTGTGCTAGCACTATAGTATTCCCGGGAAGTTCAAGAGACACAAATCCATGTGCGATCAATTACCTGATGAGGGGTAGTATGGATGTGTTATGACTTGTGAATTCTTTGGAATTTGGTTGATGTTGTTGTTTGATACGTGTATTTATATAGTATTTACCTACTTCTATGTATTTGTAATACCCCACATGCGTATAGTAAAATATTAGTTTAGTAGTTCTTTTATATATAATGATGTAAAAATGAATCACATAGGTTAAAACATTAAAAATAAATATTTGGAGACAAATGGATTTGGAAAGTTTACATTTCGAAAGCATATGAGCTTGAAAATAGTTAATAGGTAAGTTTGTAAATATTTTTAGGTCAAACTAAGGTCTCCATTGAATCCGGAAGGTCGAAAAACCTTGGGAGAGGTAATATGAGGTGCATTGGAAGCTTGGAAGTACCCTGGAATAAAAACACACTTTACAAAAATTTCGGGTAGAAAATATTTTGGACACCTCTTAGTATTTTGGCCATAACTTATTTATCCTTATGTCCAATTGATCTGAAATTTTGACAATAGATAGTAGACATCTAGGGCTACAAAAGTGTGTCTCATTAAAATTTTCCAATTCGACCTCAAAAAGGGTCAAAACTACCTTGGAAGTCGTAGGAAAAATCTGTCCGCTAAAGCGTACCGGTACCATATGGTACCGGTACACCCGATAATTCAGGATCGCGATTTAGGTCACATTTTTGGGCCTATAAATACTTTAGGTCCCCTCCTTAGCCGTCCATACTGTAAAACCCGGGTAAATTTGAACTTTTTGTGCATAAGGGCAAAATGGTCATTTACCATCCTAATGTTTATTAGAGATACTCATTCTCTAGACCTTAGATTAGGAAACGGACTTCGCCGTTGGATTTGGATCGCAAAATATAGTCACCCTGTCAAATTTCGTCGAATTCTGAGATAGTCGGACTTTTGCACGTCGTTCGAGGCGACTGCGTGGCGAAGGACATTTTAAAGGTCCCCAAAAATATATTTTTGAAAATATCTCTAAAATTAAATTAAAGTTCAAATAAAATTAATTTGAACTTAATCCGAGGTATAATAAATCGTTTCGGGGCGAAAACGGACCCGGAAAAGAGGGGGCGTGTGGCGCGATTAGAGCCAAGCATTTAAAAATATAAATAGAGACTTAAATGAGATATTTCAGCAGAAATATCTCATTTCTTTAGCTCTTGGCCGGCCATATAGAGAGAAGAGAGAAAAGAGAAGAAAATTTCATCTTCGAGGCTTGTTTCTTCGATTCCCGGAGTTCCGTCGCTCGGAATCCGTCGAGCCAAGAACCAAAGTTCATCTCCTCGACGAGGGCTACGCGTACGTACCAAGAACGAGAGATTTCACCGAAGATCCAAAGAAAAGATTTTGGAGAAATCAAGTTCTTGGGCTAGTTTTTGGTGTTCTTGAAGTCCTACACTTCAAGTGAGGTAGGGTTATTTCTACTTGGGTTCATTCTAAACCTAAAGATGTTATTTTTATATGGCTTTATTTGGGCAGAATGTGGGCTGTAATTGGGCCATTTTTGTGGGTTGTATTTGAGCTTTAATTATGCTAAATTGTGGGCTGTTTTGGTGGCCTATGTTGAGGCGATTTTGTGGCTATTTTGTAGGCTGTACATAGGCTGTTTTGTGGGCTGTACATAGACTGAATTGGGGGCTGTTTTGGTGGCCTATTAAGGGGCTGCTATGTGGCTGTTTAGTGGCCAAATTGCGGGCTGTTTTATGGTTAAAATGTGGACTGTTTTGTGCCGAAACGTGGACTGTTTTGTGCACTAATAATGGACTGATTTTGTGGGTAGCTTTGTGGCTGAATTGTGTGTTGTCTAGTGTCCATTTTGAGGCTGTTAAGGGGCTGCTTAGTGGCTGATTTTGTGGGCTGCTTAGTGGCTGGTTTAGGGGCTGTTTTATGGTTGTTTAGGGGCCGTATAGTGGCTGAATTTTTAGCCACTTTGGGCTGATTTTTGCGGGCTGTTTTGTGCTAAATTTTGTGGGTTGTTATGTGTATCATGCACCATGTAATTTAAGTGTGTTATTGACATAGATTATGTAATAGCATGCTTGTCAATTGTGTTGATTATAATTGTTGATATATGCATGCTTTGATATATTGATATTGAGACAAATATGATATTTATATGCTCATTGATATGTGGTTATGAGGATATATGAAATTTATATGCCTATGATTTAAATTCCATGGAATGTGAAGATGTATGGAATTATTGCTCTTGTGCGATTCATTCCATTGAGCATGATCATAGAGTCACATTCATTGGCATTGTGCATGAGTGTGGGGGAATGGTGCATAGTGTAATCAACACCTTGCTTGGTGCTTGATAGTGGACTCGGAAAAAAGTGGATCAACGATCCTTTTTGAGTTGCACGGATGCATGGCATAAGGAAACCTTGTGTTGGGTATAGCAAGAAGGGGCATGGCGACTTCCTTGGGTGAAAAACCCTAAACATATGGTTCAGGCACTTACCGGGGGTGAAAAACCCAGAAAAGTGCTGGGTTTACGGAACCGGAGGTTGAGATACCAAAATCCGTTGCCCAAAGAATACACAAGGAGATTTTATGATAAAAACACCCATTCAATGGGTAGCTTCCAATAATGATCCGATTTATAAAAACATGTTTTCTAATTCAAACGATCATTGGAAGAAGTTCTCCGTCAATTGACGGGTCATTACACATTGACATTGCATTGTGTTGTGGGAGTCGGTGAGAACTCGGGTTGAAGTTGCATGAGTGAGTCTCACCTCATTTCATGGCATGACATTATGATTTTTCAACATGGAATTGCATGTTCTTGTTGAATTGGATATTGATAGTTATCGTTTGCATGTAAACACTACATATGCATATAGGTGGGGAGTAGCCTCTGTAGGAAATACTCTACTGGGCGTGGCTCACCCTATAAGGGAAAACATTTCAGGTGCAGGATTCACTCCAGTGGATGGCTCTCATTCGGGGCCGCAAGGGTGAAGAAAGCCGATTCATGGCTTTATAACTCTTTTTGTAAGACTTTTTGAGCAAACTATGTTTTTGGACATGTATATGTAAAAGATTTGTAATTTAATTGTTATGGACTATTTTTGATACAGCATTGAATGTTTTGATATAAATAGGGATATTTGGACCCGGTGTGGCCAATGTTTACTTATAAATGGACCCGGTGTGGTCAATGTTTTATATTAGGCCTCGGATGGGTCATGTGAAAATTATTGTACAGGTTGGGTTTTGAGGTAGAGTTCCCCGTATAAAGGAGACTCTGCCCAAATTTTTATTAAATTATGGACCCCAGTAATTGGATACAACGGCGTGATGTCGAGTTATACGCTGTTCACATGTATTCCGCTGGTTGATGGGTGATCAACGGACACCCGAATTTTTGGGGTGTCACACATACACCATTCCAAACCCTATAAATCTTAAGAGAAAAAGAGAGAAGGATCAAAAACACACCCATCAAGAGATTTACACCCAAATTAGAAGATCAAACCCTATATTTCAAGAACACCCTTCGCCTAACCTTTCATTACACTCTTCCATACACTCTCACCCATATATTTTGGAACCCAAGGAGGAGTCTAAAGGGGAAATAAAGGAGAGAAAAAAGTCTTTGAAGCTTGGGTATTTGACTAAAACTCTTGAGCATTGAGGTAGGGAATTTTTTTCCATTCAGTTACATTGAGGCTAGGATATTATACATGTAGTTTTTCACTCTTAATCTAGTATATATGATATGAAATACATGATTATTGATATCCTTGCAATAAATGCCATGTTTTGAACATTTTGATGGTTGGGTATTTCATTTTCCAACCTTGGTTTTAAGAAAAATGGATTTTCCTCTATAAGGTACCAGTACCGAGTACCGGTACCCCGATTCCAGTAGGTTTTTGGTACCGGTACCGGATACCGGTACCGTTCTGCTTCCTTATCTGAATTTCTTGATTTCTTTGCTCCCGAGCTAACTTCAAACTATCTTTTGAATTCCTTTCATTCCAAGTGGTATGGGAGGATCTTTCAAAGCCATATTTACTTCCATTCAACTACAAACACATTATATTGACGTTAAGACTTCAATCATCATAACTTATATTATTTACGACTCAAAAGCGAGTGAATTAAGTTGATTAGCATCTTAAAATATACAAAGTTGTGTGCAAATCAGTTCCCACTTTCAAAAACTTAGTGTTTGATAATATATAACAAAATTATATTATGATGATCTCTTGTGCATTGTTCCTTAATTATTCTATGGTATATTACATGAGAAATTGTGAAATTTGGTAACTCCTTAAAATGGTTGTGAGTTGAGTATATTTTAGTTTCCTCATTTGTATGATTGTTGTGATGGACTTGGATTGCCTTCGAGAGATGCCGTAGAGTGTTAGAGGTTAGTCTATCCCAGTGGGGGTGAGATGGTTTTCTAGCACTTGTAGTGAATTTTCATTTGGTAATGAAACCACTATCGTTCACTAGAGTTCGAACGAGGGATAGTATACTTTTCCTAGGAAGGGACTCGTCACTGTCATTGGGATGGTAGACGCCCTTTTCTAAAGTGCTTGTGATTGTGATTGGTGGACTAGGTATAATCGTTGGGTAGATTCATGAGAAGCAATCAACATACATAGTACGGGGATAAACCAATATACATGGGATTGTGAGTGAGTCGTTCTTGCCGGTGCATTGGTATGAGACAATGCATCGGAAGGCGCCCTTCTTACATGACTGAATGTTTGAAATGGTTATTGTTGCGAAATTTATTTTATTCTTTCTCGTTGATTATTGCTACCGATTAAACTTGAGATCTATTTAAAATGTCCTGTTTTCCTTCAAAAAGTTATATATGATATTTGCGAAATGAGACCGACCGAATTTTAAATATTTTCTAAACCTTGTTTGGGTTTGGGAGAAATTTTCTACAGAGCTTCGTGCTCACCCTCTACTGCTAACCTTTTTCAGATTATGTACTTGAGGAGGAGTTAGGAGCCGAGGAGGTCGCCCAGTGGGAGACTCTAATTGATGAGAGTGTGTATCCCGAGGTGGACACATAGAGCGACCCCTTTTCTTTTGCACTAGACTAAGATACTCTTTTGTACACTGAGAAGTGTAGTTTATTTTGTATTTCGCTATAAGATTTACTTTGATATTCTTTTGGAGATGTAAATGCCATTGTTGGGCATATTCTTTTGGATGTTATTGTTTATGCTTGAATGATGAAGTAAATTCTTTTTGGATATGAAGTTATGTAGTTTCTCTCATTATTGTAAATGGTCTTTAGAATGTAATGTCGTCCAGGGGGTATTTGGGGTGTTACAAAGTTGGTATCAGAGCTTAGGCTTTAGGTCTTACATGAGAGCTGTAGTTATGGATTACCATTAGAAAGGTAGGACTAGGTTGAAGAAACCTTAGGCTTAAATTTATTTGTGGTTATGTATTTATCACATAGGTGAGATTTGTTGTTTATTTAGGATAATGGTTAATTATTTGTTCGAATTCGATGAGTTGTCTTGCTACGTAATCGAATTTGTGGCCACTGATGCAAGGAGGGCTAAACGCTTGGAACAAGATTTGAGGCCTTTCCTTTGCGAGAAGATGGTCACACCCTGAATTCGAGAATACAAGTATCTCGGGAACGTGGACGTGGACGTGGACGTGAACGAGGACGTGGAATTGAACTTGGACGTGTACGTGGACATGGACGTGATTGGACAGAGGCTTCAGATAGTTCGAGAAGATGAAGTGACTCAGGCCAGAACAAGCAGTGATCCGCGCCAATGCTTTGCATGCAGAGAGTATGGGCACTTCAAGCATAGGTGCCCCTTGTTTCCTCCAAGAACCAAGCAAAGAACCGAGCAAGTACCAGCAAACAAACCACCTCCACAAAGACAAGCGTAGCAGAGACCTCAGATAGCTCGAGGAGCGGGAGGCGTACCCGAGAGAGTAGGCATGGATGCACGCCGACGCTTTGCCTGTGGTGGTGTTGGGCACTTCAAAGATAATTGTCCATTGCTTTTCACCAAGACCAGCCCAGCAACTAGGCGAGTGAATGCAAGCTTGCCACCGCTACGATAGTCACGACCACCACAGAGACCGTTACGAGCTCAAGTCCCCGGTGGCGCCCATCAAGGAAGGGTTTTTTTTTTGACTCAACCGGATGGAGATGCCGCCAATGCCGTAGTGAAAGGTATTGTTCTTCTCTACAATTCTTGGGCCCGAATTTTATTGGAGTCCTATGCGACCCATTCTTTTATACGTACTACGAACACTATGGAATTGGGATTGGGTTTCGAGGAGCTAGAACATGTTTTATATGTTGACTTGCCTACGGAAGAACAGGGGGATACCAGGCGAGTCTGTAAGAGTTACGTGCAAGCGAATTACATTTGAGCTACCAGTAGGTTTACTTATAAGTATTTCTTGACTCAAAATCATATCTATTGGCTATGAAATCCTCATGTCTTGCCATTCTTGTTAATATTACCTTGTTCTAAGATATATTATAGTTGAGTGAACCCTAAATCTTTTCTTATGCCTTCAAAACCCTAGTTTTCAAGGGAATTGTGTGTTCTCTTGATTTCTTCATTTGTTCTTGATATCTAAATTTGATATGCACTGGGTAGTGACCCTAACTCCGGTGATTCAATTATTCTTGATATTCAATATTTGATATTCTTTATTCTTGGTTCCAAGACTTGAGTGTTCTTTTGGTCTTGATTTCTAAGTTTCATAATTCTTTGTTCTTGATTTCACACCTTGATAGTTGTTTATTATTGATTT
>CM042187.1:34988022-35007413 GCA_023539305.1 Ilex asprella
AAGATATATTATAGTTGAGTGAACCCTAAATCTTTTCTTATGCCTTCAAAACCCTAGTTTTCAAGGGAATTGTGTGTTCTCTTGATTTCTTCATTTGCTCTTGATATCTAAATTTGATATGCACTGGGTAGTGACCCTAACTCCGGTGATTCAATTATTCTTGATATTCAATATTTGATATTCTTTATTCTTAGTTCCAAGACTTGAGTGTTCTTTTGGTCTTGATTTCTAAGTTTCATAATTCTTTGTTCTTGATTTCACACCTTGATAGTTGTTTATTATTGATTTCAATACATGATTGTTCCTTTATTTTGAATTCTAAGCTTGATATTCGTTGTTATGGATTTCAAAAAGTGATTGTTTCTTTGTTCTTGATTTCCAAGCTTAATACTCATTTGCTCTTGATAGCCAAATTTGATATTCGTTTGATTGATTCTAACTATTTTAATTCATGTATTCTTGATATTCAAGACTTGACATTCCTTGGTTCTTGATTTCAAGACTTGATTGTTCTCTTGTTCTTAATTCCCAAGCTTGATCATTCCCTTGTTATTGATTTAATTCCCAAGCTTGATTATTCATTTGTTATTGATTTCAAGACGTGGTTGTTCCTTTATTTTTAATTTTGCAAGCTTGATGATCCATTAGTTCTTGATATCTAAATTTTATATTCATTTGTTATTGATTCTACCACTTCTGATTCATTTATTCTTGATATCCAATACTTGATATTCATTTGGTATTGAATTCTAACCTCGATATTCGATTGTTCTTGAAATCTAAACTTGATACTCTTTAGTTCTTGATTACAAAGTTTGATCTGCATCTGTTATTGACTCTAAGATTTGATTGTTACTTTGTTCTTGATTCCATAGCTTGATTATTTATTTGTTCTTTAAATTCAAAACTCTGGTGATTGGTATTGACCAATAAAATGGTATTTTTCGATTGTATTATGTTAATCTTTATTAAATTATTTCGTTGAAAAAATGTATGTGAATTTGGATGTGAAATCTGGGGAGAACATGTATTCCTCAAAGAATCACCTAAGAAATAAGTGTTGGACGAGTGTCATCGTTCTAAGTTCTCCATACATCCAAGTAGTACCAAAATGTACAGGGACATGAAAAGGCAGTATTGGTGGAAGGGAATGAAGAAGGATGTGGCTAGATACATTTCAAAAGGTGCGGTGTGCCAGCAGGTGAAGATCGAATATCAAAGGCCAGGAGGATTACTACAGTCTTTGCCTATCCCAGAGTAGAAGTGGAATCACATCACCATGGACTTCGTGTCAGGTTTATTTCTGACGACACGCGGTCATAATGCAGTGTGGGTTATTGTGGATAGACTCACCAAGTCCACTCACTTTTTGGATATGAAGACCACAGATACAACCGAGACTTTGAGCCAGCTGTATATCTGTGAGATAGTGAGGTTACACGACATTCCGCTCTCGATTGTGTCGGATCGTGACTCTAGGTTTGTGGCGAGATTCTGACAGAGTCTACAACAAACGATGGGGACGGAGTTACACTTCAGTACGATTTTTCATCCCCAAATGGATGGCCAATCCTAGAGGGTGATACACATTATAGAGGATATGTTACGCGCTTGTGCGTTGGACTTCAAGGGGAGTTAGAGCGATCACTTACCGTTGGTGGAGTTTGCTTACAACAACAGTCATCAGGAAAGTATTGGGATGGCACCGTATGAGGCATTGTATGGAAGACCGTGCCGATCACCGACCTGTTGGTTAGAAACCGGTGAGAGTAGTTTATTTGGACCGGACATTGTTCGAGAAACTACGGAGAAGATTCAACTCATCCGAAAGAGGCTACCGATGGCGTAAAGTAGACAGAAGAGCTATGCGGATCACAGACGAAGACCCTCAGAATTCAAGGTGGGAGACTACGTATTTCTCAAGGTGTCACCCAAGAAGGGCGTGTTTCGATTTGGTAAGAAGGGGAAGTTAGCACCAAGATATACAGGACCGTTTGAGGTAATCAAAGCGGTAGGCAAGGCGGCAATCAACTTCGACTACCAGCCCAACTATCCGGAGTACATGACGTGTTCCACGTGTCCATGTTGAGAAAGTGTCATTCGAATGCAACCCCAGTCGTGAACTTGGAAGAGATTGAGATTCAAGACGGAGCAACTTACGAAGAACAACCGGTAGAAATTCTCGATGCCCAGGAAAAAGTGCTTCGCAACAAAGTTATCAGATTTGTGAAGGTTTTGTGGCAACACCATGGAGTGGAGGAAGCTACTTGGGAACCGGAGCAAGAAATGCGGGAGAAGTATCTATTTTTGTTCGCTATTTGAGGTAAGTTTCGAGGACGAAACTTTCTTTAAGGGGGGTAGATTGTAATACCCCACATGTGTATAGTAATATAGTAATATATTAGTTTAGTAGTTCTTTTATATATAATGATGTAAAAATGAATCACATAGGTGAAAACATTAGAAATAAATATTTGGGAGACAAATGGATTTGAGAAGTTTACGTTTCGAAAGCATATGAGCTTGGAAATAGTTAATAGATAAGTTTGTAAATATTTTTAGGTCAAACTAAGGTCTCCATTGAATCCGAAAGGTCGAAAAACCTTGGAAGAGATAATATGAGGTGCATTGGAAGCTTGGAAGTACTCCGGAATAAAAACACACTTTACATAAATTTCGGGTAGAAAATATTTTGGACACCTCTTAGTATTTTGGCCATAACTTTTTTATCCTTATGTCCAATTAATCTGAAATTTTGACAGTATATAGTAGACATCTAGGGCTACAAAAGTGTAACTCATGAAAATTTTCCAATTCGACCTCAAAATGGGTCAAAACTGCCTTGGAAGTCGGAGGAAAAATCTGTCCGCTGAAGCGTACCGGTACACCCGATAATTCAGGATCGCAATTTAGGTCACATTTTTGGGGCTTTAAATACTTTAGGCCGCCTCCTTAGCCGTCCATACACCATTCCAAACCTTAGAAAGCTTAAGAGAGAAAGAGAGGAGGATCAAAAACACACCCATCAAGAGATTTACACCCAAATTAGAAGATCAAACGCTAGATTTTAAGAACACCCTTCTCCTAACCTTTCATTACACTCTTCCATATACTCTCACCCATACATTTTGGAACCCAAGGAGGAGTCTAAAGGGGAAAGAAGGGAGAGGAAAGAGTCTTTGAAGCTTGGGTATTTGGCTAAAACCCTTGAGCATTGAGGTAGGAAATTTTCTTTCATTCACTTACATTGAGGTTAGGATATTATACATGTATGTTTTTCACTCTTACTCTAGTATATATGATATGAAATGCATGATTATTGATATCCTTGCAATAAATGTCATGTTTTGAACATTTTGATGGTTGGGTATTTCATTTTCCAACCTTGGTTTTAAGAAAAATGGATTTTCTTCTATAAGGTACCGGTACCAAGTACCGGTACCCCGATTTCAGTAGGTTTTTGGTACCGGTACCCAGTACTGGTACCCTGATTCTAGTAGGTTTTTGGTACCGGTACCGTTCTGCTTCCTTTTCTGAATTTTTTGATTTCTTTGCTCCCCAGCTACCTTGAAACTATCTTTTGAACTCCTTTTATTCCAAGTGGTATGGGAGGATCTTTCAAAGTCATATTTACCTCCATTCAACTGCAAACACATTATATTGACGTTAAGACTTCAATCATCATAACTTATATTATTTACGACTCAAAAGCGAGTGAATTAAGTTGATTAGCATCTTAAAATATACAAAGTTGTGTGCTAATCAGTTCCCACTTTCAAAAACTTAGTGTTTTATATTATATAACAAAATGATGTTATGATGATCTCTTGTGCATTGTTCCTTAATTATTCTATGGTATATTACATGAGAAATTGTAGAATTTGGTAACTCCTTAAAATGGTTGTGAGTTGAGTATATTTTAGTTTCCTCATTTGTATGATTGTTGTGATGGACTTGAATTGCCTTCGAGAGATGCCGTAGAGTGTTAGAGGTTAGTCTATCCCAGTGGAGGTGAGATGGTTTTCTAGCACTTGTAGTGGATTGTCATTTGGTAATGAAACCACTATCGTTCACTGGAGTTCGAACGAGGGATAGTATACTTTTTCTAAGAAGGGACTCGTCACTGTCATTGGGATGGTAGACGCCCTTTTCTAAAGTACTTGTGATTGTGATTGTGATTGGTGGACTAAGTATAATCGTTGGGTAGATTCATGAGAAGCAATCAACATACATAGTACGGGGATGAACCAATATACATGGAATTGTGAGCGGGTCGTTCTTGCCGGTGCATTGGTATGAGACAATGCATCAAAAGGCGCCCTTCTTACATGACTGAAAGTTTGAAATGGTTATTGTTGCGAAATTTATTTTATTCTTTCTCGTTGATTATTGCTACCGATTAAACTTGAGATCTATTTAAAATGTCCTGTTTTCCTTCAAAAAGTTATATATGATATTTGCGAAATGAGACCGACCGAATTTTAAATGTTTTCTAAACCTTGTTTGGGTTTGGGAGAAATTTTCTACAAAGCTTCGTGCTCACCCCCTACTACTAACCTTTTTTAGATTATGTACTTGAGGAGGAGTTAGGAGACGAGGAGACCGCCCAGTGGGAGACTCCAATTGATGGGAGTGTGGATCCCGAGGTGGACGCATAGAGCGACCCTTTTTCTTTTGCACTAGACTAAGATACTCTTTTGTACACTGAGAAGTGTAGTTTATTTTGTATTCCGCTGTAAGATTTATTTTGATATTCTTTTGGAGATGTAAATGTCATTGTTGGGCATATTCTTTTAGATGTTATTGTTTATGCTTGAATGATGAAGTAAATTCTTTTTGGATATGAAGTTATATAGTTGCTCTCATGATTGTAAATGATCTTTAGAATGTAATGTCATCCAAGGGGGTATTTGGGGTGTTACTATATTATTATCATTTTATTTTATATATGACATGTATACTCACTGAGCACTTAGCTCACACCCCTACAACTTCTCCTTTTCAGGTGTAAGAGAGGAAGACACAGATCAGTCCACTGTAAATTCGATTGAGTTTGTACAACGTTAGTATGCGATTTTGTTCCTTATGTATTTAATTTTAAATGAGTAAATATTTGTTGGGTTGTACAGTATGGTAAATGAGAGATTATTATGGTATGTTAATAACATATATTTCTAAACATACTCAACAGGCATACTTCGTGATGTATGTTAGGTGGGTGTGAGATTTTGTATCTGTCTATAACATTGGAAACAAACAATTAGTACGTGAGGTATATATGATATAGGTTATGAGACAAGTTTATCATCATGGTTATTGACTAAGGTGATAGGTGATATTGTTGCATCTGCGAGATTAATTAGTGTTTTATTAATCTGAATTATATATATGTAAACAGGTATATCAAAAATCGAGTCGCGTCTTATCTTTGGAAGACTGGGATGGGGCGTGGCACATTTTTTTTTAAAAAAAAATTCTCAATGGCAAGTTGTTTGTGTGTACTAATATAGGACCCACTTATATTAAAAGATCTTGATTTCCCACCCAAAATTATAATTTGCTTATTTTTAAATTAACCCTTTTTTCCTCAAATGGAGTAGCATGACATATTTCTATTAACAAAGAAAATACTCTTAAAAGAGTAATGATATTAACACGTAATGAAGTAACCAATATCTTGACCAAATGGCATGTTGATATATGATAATGAAACTATTAAGGACTCTTATTGGATTTATGGATAAGACCACGTTATCTCTAAAAAAATATTTTATTGTGTTGAAATTGATTTAAAGTCTTTAGAACTTGGTTTGATTTATTTACGGTCATTGATCATAAAAATAATAAAATAAATAAATTTACAAGAGTTAAATTTTTATTGCACAAAATATGAAAAATATAATAATAATAATTATTTATTTATTACTATAGTTGGACCCTTATTCATGTCACCTCCTACATTAGTACATAACAAAATGATAACCGTGTTACATCACTTTATGCCCTTCACTAAGGAATTAAAAAATGACCAAAAGCCCCCTCCCTCCCTGCTCCGTCGTGCATTTTTCCTTCACCGATCATAGCAATGATCTTCAAACACAATTATAGCCATTCATTAAAGATTTATGAAGGAGGGACCTGGGAAAAATGATAGCTTAAACTCACCTTAAGATGAAATACATATTCCTCCCAAACCAAAATAGAGAAAGAAGTGATGAAAAAGTAAGCTTGTTTACCTGAGCCGACAGGTAAAAATTTTTGGATTATAGGTTTCGAACCGATAAGTTGAGGAAGATTATTTATTTGACCGATTCTACCTGATAAATGTTAATGTTTCAAGTAGAATTCCGTTTTAAAAAATGGCTCAAAAGGTGGGGTAGAAATGCAAAATGCCTAAAAAAAATTTAAAATTTAAGTTATTAATTTTTGGGTTATTTTAACAATTTAATTATCAAATTTGTTGGACTGTTTTTACAACTAAACTGTCAAAATATAATATAAAAATATGTAAATCAGCACAATAAACTAATAAAACTAAAAAAAATACAATAAATTCGATTAATATGTTCTTTAATAATCTAAAACACCATAATTAAATACAATCACAAGTCATATGTTTCCTAAACGACATTGTTTTATAACACAAATATTATTTTTTTAAAAAAATTAAATATATACACGAATGGGATAAGAATGTAAAAAAATTATGAATATTTTTTATTCTTACTTGATATTTATGGAATACTAAAAAAAATCTTTCATTATTCAATAAAAAAATGTAAAAGATTCGAGCGATCTTTTGGTATAATTTGCGATTAGCCCTAAAAAAGATTAATTATAAAATATCCCCTTCAATTTTGGGTAATTTTTCATTCATTTTTTCAAATTTTAATTTCAGCAAATAGTCCCTTTAAGTTTAAATATTTTACATTTAACTCCAATAATTACTTTTAGATCATAAAAAATGATGGAAGTTAGACATGAAAAAATCACATAACCTCCATTTGTTGAAAATACATAATTACCCATAACAAAGTTTGTGTTGATCTGTGCACTCATGCATGTGTAGGTGTTGTGCGGAGGTGGAGCCGAAGATAAAGGCGAACATGTTGTTATATAGGGTGTTGATGTTGGATTGAACGAATATATTTGTCTTAAATTTCCTATTTTCTTATTTTTTTTATGGAAAGAATTGATATCTCAAGAAATAAAAATAAAAAATAATGTACAATATGACATAACTAGTCATCTGAAGGCACGGTAAAATATAAAATTTGAGCATTCAAAAAATCGATCTCACTATATTAAATTTTTTCAAAATATATTAACTACAAATTAATCAAATATTAAATGATTAAATAAATGATAGAAATGAGTGATGTAATATTTTTAGGGAGGAAAAATATAAATAATTACGCATGTGATAGAAATGAGTGATCTGATTTGACGTTTGAGTCTAACAAATGGATGATGAGTGAGATAAGTGATTAGTGATGATTTTGAGGGTGAAAATATGACTGTGATTAAATTTAAACACACTTTTATTTTATTATATAGATGATACTTTCATGTTACGACCAATGTTATCAATTAATTTAGTCCATTTGAAACTCGAGGGGGGCATATTGCAGCATTTGAAAATGTGAATGGCGTAGTTTGTAATTAAACACCCCCCCCCCCCCCACCCCACAATACACACACAGAATAAAAAGAGCAAAGCTTGGCAAACGGGTGACTTTAGCAGTAAGTTGCCAACCTCTCTTCCTCTAAAGTATCTGATGATAACCTATGCCCAAAGAAAACTAGAAATCATGGTAGTCAATTCCACACCATGATTCATCCATGTTCTCACCACATATATTTTCTTCAGAAATCTCTGAAACTTGCCCAGATCTCTCTCTTCTCCCTCTCTCTCTCTCTCTGAGTGTGTATATACCTACATAATGGCGACATCCAGAGATTCATCTTCGGCATCGTTGCCAGAAACTTCCAGCCCAGATAGTCCATTTATTCAAATGGTAGAAAAATCGTTATCCGACAGACTCCTTGGCAAATACTTTGACGCATCAGAGTTCGACTTTGATTACGAGCAGAGCGGGTTGTGGTCTCCTCTGATTCCCCGGAAGGTGTTCTTGAGCTCGCCGGGAAATATATGCTCCGTCGACGAAATGCTCGGAAAGCTAAAGAGTGTGAAGAAGACCCATTGGTTCAGACACTTAGTCCTTTGCTTCAGTGTAATGGACTCCCACATACCTATACTATTTCGGTCACCCTTATTTTACGATCTCAAAAAATAATTCCTCTGTATTCTAATCTTTTTATAGTTTTTGTGTTCCGGTGGGTCTTTTGTTGCAGGCCTTTTGGCGTTCTTAAGGCAATGCTGGTGGATGATTCATTGCTTTCAAATTCTGATCTCCATGGCAGAGTCCGAGTACGATCTCCATGTTAGATTGTGTGGAAATGGCAGTCCAGGTAGTCAAAAAGGTGAAGTCAAAAGGGACTCCGGGACATGTAGTTTAGTTTTGTAAAATTTTACGTGCACCTATGTATTGTTTTGGAGTAATGCTAGATGGACTTAAAAATTAGACTTAAAAATTTGACTTGATAATCTCAACCATTGAATAGGTAGTAGGTCCCAATAAATGCTGGGACTTACAGTGAAATCAATGGTTGAGATTATCAAGTCAGATTTTTAAGTCTATTTTTTAAGTCCATGTAGCATTGCTAATTGTTTTGATGAATATATGTGATTTCTCATTGATTATGTTTTTCATAAATATAATAAATTATTTTTTTTGGATATTGTGGTCAAGAATATTCGGGTTAATTTAAATGCACTTTAATTAATCCCTCATTCGATCTGGTTAGGACTAAAAAATTCATGTGATGTGAGTCCAAGTGAGTTGTTAAATTTTAAACTCATAATGTTTGAATTCGCAATTCGTCCATATCTCTATAGCCACCCTCGGGGTTAAATATCTTAACTATTACTAATGATGTTTTCATATATTAAGGGTGGGGTTGAATGAATTTAATTTACGTGGTGTTTAGGAAATTTTATTTTACTTTTGGGGTTAAAAACGCAAGACCCTTGTAAGACTATGGTGCAAATTGGTTGAGAAATGACCAAAAATACCATTCTAATTTGCATCTTTAAAATGATAAACCACATAAGGAGAGAGGGAAAACTGAACTGTGCTGTGCGTCATCCCAAGTGAATAAAATGATACACCATTGGTACCAAGCTTTACATGTTTCCCCATCAGTGATGAATTTGGAAGTCCTCGACACGTACTTTGAGATGGTAACGAAGTTTTCCAGTAATTTGAATAGTACAGCGACCCTTCAGCAAACATCACCAGTAAGATCTAGTAAAAAGAATTACAGTCTGAAATTTCTGCTAAAGCCAACAGATCTGCTTCTAAAAGCCTAAAACCATACTGCCCAACTGTGTTTTTTCAAACTGAAACCTGCTGCTAATGAACTTTTCTTTTGTCTGTTATAGCTTAAATTATATTCCCCGCCCCTCTCTCTCTCTCTCTCATAGCAAAGCTTTGGACAGAAAGCAAACGAAATAAGAATATCGTACATGTAAATCAGACAAGGTGGTTGTTTAAAAAACATATCTGCTCCAAGGGAAAGTAAGCGAATCAGCAAACTGGTCACTTTTCGATGGATATGTGTAACTTACAAGAGGAAGAGGGTACTTACTTATTCACAAACTATTAATGGATCGATGCTCAATCAAGAGTATTGGGAGCTAAGCACAACATAATTTTGGAGTCTTTTTTTATATGCTAAATCCAATTCGTATGATCAACACTAAATGTGTCGTTAGGTGACTCTAAACGAATTTGAGTCTCGAAAACATAACCATTCAATAAAATTTGACCAAGGCTCTAATACATATGGAACATGGTAATAATACTTTAAGGCGACTTTTCGTGCCCCTCTTGACGACCATGTCACAATGACAATAATTTATTTATCTGGGATGCAAAGAATATTTGAAACCATCACACATATAATTATTAATGAATGACTCAGTATTATAATTCATGAAATCTTTGCAATAAGTTATCAAAAGAGATGAGATGAGGAGAGGTGAGGCAATGGTGCCAAATAGTTTTTCATACTCAAGTTACTAGTAAAACATAAAAAGAGTGTTTTTTAACTGACCTCGTGTTTTAAAATCTAATTAGAAATCAACAATATTGTGAGTCGGGTTTGACTAAATTTGAATTTAGACAATTTATTGATCTAAATTATTGATCTAATCACTTATAACCGTTAGATTGATAGTAAATCTCAGTACATTTTGAAATTTAGTCTCATTCTACTAGTTGTGATGAATTAAATGAGTAAATTAAATTCAAATAATATTAGGGAAAGAGAAATCTAAACTAAAAATATGGCTCAGAAGTACTTTACCTCAAGCCCAATACAAAATTGGGCCCTTCCCAATCTAGCCCAACCAAGTTGTAGGCTTGTCGCCTTTGGATAAGTAGAATGGACCCAAGTCCAAGTCCAGGAAACATGAGTTCCCTAGCCGTTGCCACCATCTGGCGGGAACCCAGTGCACGTTAGCCTCTCTCTACAGTATTTGACCTTTAGAAAGAACGGCGATATCACCAATTTCACCGTCTAATAATAAAATTATAAATTAACCGCACTCTTCAATTGATGTGATGGTTATGAAGAAGAAATATTGGAATAATGGGGTTCATTGCACCCATATAATATTTGTTGCTTAGGGATGCAAATAAGAATCTATTACCAAAGTACCAGTGTTTTAGAACTTATTTATTAAAATGTAATTGTTTTGAATTTATTTATCGATCTACGACAATTTTTAAAAACGGATTTACCAATTCCGTTTTTATTAAAAAGCGGACTTACCAATCCCGTTTTTTAATAAAAGCGAATTTAACAATCCTATTTTTTTTATAAAAAAAAATGATCTGTGCGGAAAGCGTGTTAGCCAAACACGATTTTAATAAAAATGGTATAAACACGTTTTTCACACAAAACACTATGGCCTGTGGCCTGGTTAGGTTATCGTTCAACAAAACCAAAGTCAATAACTCTTTTTTTTTTGTGTGTGTGAACTTGAACTATTTCCAATCGATATTGCGAGCTTTTGATACTTCTTGAGTCATTGTGTATAAATCAGATTTATTTTTGCCAAACCCATGAACCATTTTTCCGAATAGAAGAAAAAAAACTGACATAGATAAGCCATGAATGATAGCTCAGAGTTCATGAAAACAAAATCATACTTATGAGCAAAAGAAAGCAGGGAGCGGTTGGTTATAGTCTGTAAAACTAAATATGTGGTTGTTTTGTTTTCCACCATTTAAAAAGGGTCATGAGCAACTGAGTATCGTCATAACCCAGATGCAAACATAGAGGGTGATTCTGAATTTTTTGGATCCTGGATGGCAAACACCAAGGATTAATTACCATGGCAAGGGTAAGAAGATTTTGACGTTATTGATTTTGCAACATATATTGTAGAGAGCTGAAGAAGAAGATGAAATTTAAGAGAGAGAGAGAGAGAGAGTTGAGCAAAGTTGATTGTGTGTTGAATGAAGACACTAGATTGGCCCATTGTTCAAATTTGATTGCTCTTGCTTCTTGAGTTTTCACGAACCAAGGACTGTAAGTTCTCAAAATTTGTTGCTCTAGAATAGAACCAACGATTGTCTGATTCATGATATTTTGTGCAAAAAAGTGTAAAAAACGTGATTAGTAACCACGCTTTTTCACTAATCACTTTTTTTTTTAAAACAAAAAGCGGGATTGGTATATACGCTTTTAAAAACTGTCGTAGATCGGTAAATAAGTTCAAGACAGCTGCATTTTGGTAAATAAGTTCTAAAACACCGATACTTTAGTAATAGATTCGTGCAAATAATGTCAGGTACGACTATTTGAATCGGTATAGAGAAAAAAAATAGGTATCATATTAAAAAATATGATTTTTTGATATTAAATTATATATTTTTAAAATAAAGTTATAATTGATTGTAATAATTTCATTTATCGATCATAAAATATCCCTGATAAATTATAATTAAGGGTATTAATCGAATCGAATTTTGCGAGATTAAACTCAAGTCTGGTGAGCTTATTTTTCGAAATGAATTTAAAAATTTATTCAAGTTTGACTTATTTAGAACTGGAGTTAAGCCTGAATAACTCGATTATTTTACATATAAAGAAGTTGCACTTTGCTTGTTTTAACTGAGTTTAAAAAATTATTTAATTTTGGCTAATTTAGAACACGAATCAAACTCAAACCAAGTTTTATCTGACCCAAACCCGTCCAGATTAACACCCACTTTACATTTTTTATTTTTTGACCTAAAAAAAATGAAAAATAAAATAGAGATTGTAACCTAATTATAGAAAACTTAAAGCACGAAGCTTCATGCCCAAAGAGAAATTGTTCTCTGTAATCTAATTAAGTTCCATGGCCATGCCCGCTTGCCGGAGAAAGCTATTGGAGTATTTCGTTCAGATACCGTCTTTTTCGATGCCAAGGAGTAAAATCTTTCAATACCCTTTGAATGCTCATTTTACATTCAGTTAGTACTATAAAATGAGGGAAATTTTTGTGGGTGTTCATATATATGCGGGCGCGGATGTTCATTTATTATTTTGAGAAATGCTTGTTGTATGAGTAATGCTCTAAATGTGTTTGGTGAAATGCCAAGGAAGGGAGTTCGGCCGAATTTGGAGACATTTGGGGGATTTATTTAATGGGTTTTATATTAATTCAATGTTTTTTTTTGGGTAAGTAAATTAATTCAATGTTAGGTGAAGCTTTCAGATTGAAAGATTATATGGTGCATGTGTATAAAGTGACACGTCTGATTAATTAATGGGCTATGTGGAATGAATAAGTTGGATTTGGTATTCAAGCTTAAGGATGATATGTTGAGATATGACGTCGACGTGGATTCAGCGGTTTGTTTTACTTTGATTAGTATGCTTTTCAAGGTTGGTTGGAAAGGAGAGGTTTCTGGGATGTTTGAGGACATGGAAACAAATGAGTGCTAGCCCGATATAGTGATGCATATTGCCGTGATTTATGGGCTTTCCGATGAGAAGGATTTTGATTCAGCATGGGATGTTCTGAATGAAATGGAGGGAAAAGGGTGTGAGGCAGATGTTATTAGTTATACTGTGATCATTGGTGGGCCTTGTAGGGAAGGGAAATTGGTGGAAGCAATTGAGTTGTTTGAAGACATGTGGAGACAGATGTGTGTTCCAGATGTTGTAACCTACAGGACACTTTTTTGATGGACTTTGCGATGAGATGCATTTAAAGGAAACAACATTTATTTTGGATGAGATGGTTTTCGAGGGATATGTTCCTTGTGTTTTTAAGTATTATGTGGATGGTTTGGTTCAAGAGGGGAAAAGAAAGTTCTTAATGGGCAGTTTTGGATAGTTTGGCAAGAGGAAATTAATATTATTGATGTTGGTACATGGAGGATGGTGATATCCATGGTATGCTACAAAGATAAGCTGCCAAATGCCTGTGACTGTTTATCCTCTGATAGCATGAGGCTGGGCACTTTTAGTCGATTGAAGCTGGTCATGGGCAATTATCTCTATGATGTGCCCAGGTATGCATACACAAGCCTATTGAAACTCTCACTCTTGCTTACAAATTAGGTCATTGCCATGACTTTTGGGACACACATGAGAACAATATATGAATTTAAAAACAGTTTGTAGTTTGTGCTATTATTGTTGGCATAAAATTTAAAAATCTACAAGGTTGAATCTCACCACTGAAGTTGCTGCGCCAATTGAGAGAAACGTACTTACCACTGCCATTGTAATTTCCTTAGTAAGTGACATCTACAAGTTTATGATGTAACAGGGAGCTTCTTCATTTTATGACAGCTTTTACTCGGTGGAAGCCAACGCTGCCAACCATTGAACACTGCCTAACCATCATTGCACTCTGGAGCAGCAATTACACAGCAATGTGCTGAACTTTTGTTAATTTTTTTTCTTCTTTATAGATTTAATGTGCACCAATGTGAATAACGCCTTATCAATGTAATATGTTGCAGTTTTTTGTTCATTCAAAGGCCATTTTGGTCTTGGAGCATGGTGAGGAAAAGTGTAGGCCTCACCACTTGCTTATCTCAGTTATTTGGAATGTAATCTTTTCAACATATTAGCAACTTTAAAATCAGAGGCAATCCTTTGTGTATATCACGTAGCTCTCTGTAAAGATTATTCTATTGTAGGAATACAATGGAGTACCTTCTGAAACAAGGGAAATATGACTGCCGTTAAAATTCAACAATATTTTGACCTAAAAGGTTAGAAAGATTGATTTAACTGTGCTGCAGCCAAAAGTAAGGATAATGTTTGTGTGAACATGGCTATAGGCACTCCATGGTTCAACCATGACTTATCACCTGTTGGTATAATCATTTTCTTGCTAGTCTTTAAAAACTGATAGAGATACCATAACTGTATCATCATTTAGGCATTACCATGGAAAATTACTTACGGAGAGCAAAGAAAATTTCCTTTGTTGATTTTTTTTTCTTCTTTTTATCGGTATTAGTAACAAGAATGATCTTATTGGTGATCATTTTATTGTCAAGGGATTCTCTGGTATTCTTCGAAGGTGGGGTTACATCTCAACCTTTTTATTGTAGCGGTTTCACCCAGGGGATCCCACCAAGCCCAAAAAGGAGGGGGGGTGGTCCTTTTGTGAAATTGTAGTCAACAGAAATGTAGACCAATGTGTAGAGAAAGATAACAGGGGGATGGTTTGAAAACATCATTTTTTGACTGGAAAAAGTCCATGTTATTTACTCCATTGCGATTAATATTTATCAGACAAATTAACATTCTTTACATTACATAACTATCTGTGTTGATTTACTCAATGTTACAGCTTGTACAGATGCCAAGTGTTACACCTGGTGTTGTTGATTAAAACACAAATGCGGCTGTTGCTGGATTCAAATTCTGATGTTTGACTGAAAGACACCATTCTTTCAATGCAAATGGATGTCTTGAAATGAGTCAAATGGATGTCCCCCTACAATTTGTCCATTTGGGTGGCTGGTAGCATCTCGATTAACCTATTCAGATTCAATATGATGTCAATACTAAGAAAATAATGTTTGCTTTGTTTTCTTTACCCCATCTTCTTAGCAGGTCTGTGCTATTATTTTTTCAATGGCTGTAGCTTAAATTTTTTCATTCGGTTGTGGCTCCAAGCTGTTCCATGATTTCATTTTGTGCACAGATAACCCGATTAGTTTTGCATGGTATCTCATGTAGCTTTGCATGGTATCTCATGGGTATGAATTCATGCTTCTTTAGCTTTGCATGGTATCTCATGTAGGCAATGGATTAGTATTCCCCATAATTGAGGCTGTGTCTTTTTGGAGTAGGGAAAGAGGTCATCATGTGAGTATCCATCAATAACTAGGCCTATTTATATATTCATTTTACTGATACACTGATTGATCTTTATGGACGATAAGCGGGCAATACTTGTTCATTATTTTCTTCTTTGGCCTGCAGTTCGTATGTATTATACGCAGAAAAACCAAGTTGGGCACTGAGTAATTCTACTTTTGACATGGTTGTGGCTACATAAGCAAGATAAATCAGAGCGGTCTTGCGGGCTGCCTAGAATGCCTGCGCTGGCCGGCCAAAACCAGTTGGATCAGAAGGTATATTGTATTTTGTACTAATTCAACTGGCACTGTTGCTGTTACGAAATCCGTGTTGATGCTATATAGTCTTTTTCTTTAGTGACAAATAACAGATTCTCTTTCACCAGATCCAAATTTTCTCCCACTGTATTAGATGACTTTTAGTTGCAAATGTGTTCAAAGGCAAAATCTCGTCATTGTTTTTATATACAAATAATAAAAAATAAATCTGAGATCCATTTGTTTGTGCCTTTGTTTTTTTCTTAGGATCGGAACTGCTGAGCACAGTGGCGATTCATTTTGCTAGAGTGCTAATCAAGAGCTGACCCACATTGCCAGTTGATTACTTGAAGCTATTCAGCAAAAAATTTACCCAGATTCTAGATTGCCAGAATGAGCCTCTCCAAAATGGGGACAAAGCTGTCTACAATAGTCAATAGTAATACCCCTCATCTCCCCAAGCTGGCTAAATGTGAGAGCCTCTTACACTGGGTACAATTTTTTAAATGACTAACAGGCTTAGTAAAGATTTTTCTGTTCCTTTTTTTTTCATTTTCTCGCAATAAGTCTTCTGTAATTTTTTATTTTTATTTTTGCTTTTTTTACTTGCTAACCTTTCACTAATATATAATGAAAATGTCAACCATATCTCTGTTTGGGTTTTGGTGCATTGTTTATTTGGGCATGCAAAGTGCAGAATAACTAAATACACCATCAACTTTATAATAATAATTGACTTATCCATGCCTACTTTTGTCTACTTCACTTGTCCTGTCTTCCTGAATCTTATGGGTATACGAAAGGTTTATCTAACCTATATTCCATTAAGCAAGCTTATGTCAACTCTTTGTAATTTTTTACTTGCTCAAAAACAAAAGTTTGTACTATTCACAGGCAGCTTCTCTTTGTTTTTACAACTTTTGTATACTCATACACGCTTGAATTTATTTAAAGAGGCAAAAGTTGTAGTTTTGTGCAAATATGTGTTTTGGTTGAGATTCTCTGAACGAACAAGTCCGCGCTACTTATTATAAGAAAAAAGTCTGGATAAGCATATGATAGTGCTTTTTCTACAAGTTCTCTGTTCCCAAATTACCAGTGTCTCCATAAACTGTTGATTTAGATCTAGTCTAGCACAGTTTCTCAATTTCTCTCGATGTATGATAAACTGTGTATCGGTGAGGACCAACATATATCTAATGGGTTCCACTTAAGGAGATAAATTAAGAAAAATGTATTCGATGATCTCACCGCTCCAGAAAATCCGATCTTCCCTCATTTAGTGGTAGAAATTCAGGAGTTAAATTGTCACTAACACTAGCAAGTCTAGGACTTAGCGTGCACACTAGCATATTGACTGTAGATGAAAGGTGCCCTCCTGCACTGCAGGCCCCCTTTTTTTCAGTTGCAGCCAAGTTTAGTGAACCTTTTTCAATGCAGACCCTATTCTATCACAGTCAGCCAAGTTGAGTTAACACATGCCAATAAAATTGGAGCTGAAAGAGTTAGGAATCTATCAGAAACTGTCAAGAAAAACAGGCCAGACGGCTTAGTTCATAAGTACCTACCCAATTTACACCAAGGCATTTTTAGAGACACTTTTGTAAGATACAAGCAAAATATTCCTTCATCATTTGCAGACATCTTGACTTAACCAACTATTTGACTCTCTCTCTCCCTCCCCCCCCCCCCCCCCCCATATGTACCTATATAAGCATATCACTCTCCAATTCTTCTCAGCCAAGAGTCTATTCCATTTCTAGTCTGTTTTTGACATCACCCTTCAAATCTCAAGCTTCAGTCCCTGTTTCCTAGCTAGTAGCTCTCTCAGCATTCTGCATGACTCCCTTAAGATTGCTTTCATGTGTTTTGATCCTTCTTGTAGTTTGCTATGCACCATCTTTAGAAGCAAGGAAGCTCTTGAGCATTCAAACAGAGGAAGTTCCTACTCTCGATGGAAATCGAGTCCCAAGTCCCCTTCCAAAGGGCACTGCTCCACTTTCCTCCCTGAGTGGTAAAGGACATGCAGTAACCATTGATGAAAGGCAAATGGATCGTCTTTTGCAATCGGTCCCAAGTCCTGGAGTTGGCCATTAAACTCATATACTGCTGCATTTGCTCCACTCAACTTTCTTGGGTTTTTTGCTTTTAAGTTATTATATACATGATATATTCTACTTGATTCAGAAAAACTTTGGTTGTCTTTTGTTTTTCGGAGGGTTTTGGTTTTGATTTGTTTGGTGTATGCAGAAACAATGTATAGATTGTATACTTTCTGTTACCATTTCTTGATACTAAGAAAGAAAATATGAGTTTTACGACTATACTGAGAGTTGAAAAATTGTCGTATTCTTGTTATAGCAGGGTATGAGAGAATGATTTTTTGACTTAAACTTGTCGTTACGTCTCGCTTATGTGAATTAGTAGTTTTTGTAGCTTCATGTCCAATATGGTTTACATTAGTGAGCTAGTAACCATGATTTGATTGGGTTGGTCGGATTTTTTTTTTTTTTTGAAATTTATTTGAATAGAATATATATTTTGCAACCACCAGCAAGATGTTATTTTATTTCATATTGCATGAACCTATGTGAAGGTGAATTTTGGACTTCTCTAGGAGGTATATTTCGCATATAGAAATTACGAATAAATACTTGTCTTCGTTTCAAATTCGACCACTTGATATCGTTTTTTAGTAATTATTTGAACTCAATGGTTAGCATTAGAGAGCTAGTAACCATGGTCTGACTGGGCAGGTTGGAAAATAGTTTTTTATATAAAAAATTATTCAAATATATGATGCACTTTGCAACCACCACCAGCAAGATGTTAGTTTATTTCATATTGCATGATCCTATCTAAAGTTGAATTTTGGACTTTTTCTAGGAGGGTAATACCTCACATAATAAGATTCTGTACAGTTTGATATGGTCTACTAGTTTATTTATATACCAACACAAAGAAGCCCTAATGTAATATTATTTATAATAATAATAATAATACAACATGCACATCATCGTCTATTGGTGTTGTGATTAAAATTGTGTTTGTTATGCATTTTCCACTCTAATCTACCCCATAATGATTGACTAAATCATCAAAAGAAGAGCAATTCATTCAATTTGGGTTTTCCCCTTTAATTATTTTAGCAAAAGAAATGTTTGGTTTTTATTAGGGGTGGCAAACTGGCAATTGTAACCCATAACCTACAAATCCATCTAATCCGCACATGAAGAAATGGGTTGGATGCCTATTTTTATTAATATGAATTATAATTGGGTTTTGACCAAAAAAAAAAATTATAATTGGGTTGGGTATTATTATTTGGCAATCCTTTTATTTTATTTTTTCATTTTCGTTTTTATCTTTTATTTTGCTTGAAAATCAAAAGGTAAATAATACATATCACAACTGTTTCGACATTTTAAGAATATTCTTTTAAAAACTACGGCGTCGTTTGGTAACATGATTTTTTGTTTTTTTTTTTAATTTTATGGCAAAAAAAAAGACGTTTGGTAAATGTTTTTTTTATTGCTTTGCTTTGAAAACAATGTCAAAATATAGAAACATCTAAAATGATTTTTTGAAAACATTCAAAAAAAAAAAAACACGCGCGCCCCTCAACCCATTGTTTAATGAAGTCTTACCTTCGAATCTTGTTAACACCAAAATTTAGGACTTTTG
>CM042187.1:35010666-35020669 GCA_023539305.1 Ilex asprella
CCCCTCGCCCTTTCCAAAAAATGTCACAATATCTAAGCAAATGATCCAAAAGCAGCTAGGTATGCACAAAAGTAACTAGATTGAGAATCAATGATGATGTAAAGTATTTATTTTTCTTCTTTCATCGTCCTTAAGATTAATGTTCACTTTTTTTGAATTACATCTGTGCTTTCAGATACGAGTTAAAGTCCATTCCAATCAGACATTTGTATGGTGGTAACTCCTAGCTCTAAAGAAGATGATGTTGTAGGAAATTCTTTCTGTCTTTGTGCATGTGTGTTTTGTATGTCCACTTTGCATGTGTTTTGTTTGTTTCGTGTTTAGTACGACGAACTAATTATATATGGTTATGAGGATATATTTGGTTTTGATGTGAATTGATGGTTGATTATGGAATTAAGTTGTGATGTATGATGATGTTGGTTGAAATAGAATTGAATTGTGGTGGTATGGGGCATTATTGTGATTGTTCTGTATGATTGTGAGTTTTGTAAACAGGTCGAAATCTTCTTGGGCTCCTATTTTCAGAGGAAGTGTTGCCAAATTTTTTGAAAAATTAGTGGGTGTTTGATAGATTTCAATTTTTTTAATTAAAGCAAATGCTGTAAAAATTATTTCAAATTAACAGTTTATTTTAGGTTGCAAAGTGTCTTTATGTACGAGCAATTATTATATCTACTTAATTGGATTTGCGTGGTTTTTTGTTTACACCTGAGTTTAGTATGGTGAACTAATTTCACGATTATGAGGATATGTTTGGCTTGATTTGAAATTGCTGATTGTTTTTGTGATTGGGTATGGATCGTAGATGTTAGGGGATTGTTTTGTTTATTTTTCAATTCTGTATATAGGTTAGTATTCCATGGTCTTCTATTTTCAAAGGAAATTAAGTTGAATTTTTAGCTTTGATTTGATTGTATTGAGCATTCAAGAAACTCTATGTTTTGTAGACCGGTTGGAATTTTTTTGGGGTCCCATTTTTGGAACAAATTCTACCGAAAAAGTCTCCAAAAAATATTTGGGCACTATATTAATTTTAATTTTGTAAATAAAATAAAATAAAATTAATTTTTTTGAAGAATTAATTGGTTGATTTACGTTGTACCGTGACTTCAGACACGGGTTATCCCTAGTCTGTTGATATATAATGGCACAGAGAAACACCTTTTTTGTATAGAGGAATCGTATAATATACAGCTAACAATCCCCCTAGGATTCTATGAATTTTCGAAGGTTGTTCCCACACTACAGTCTACCCACTTTCCTTTTCAGATCAACACGAGACAAAAAGCCCACACTCAGCAACCAGCACCATGGCTATGGCACCCATATCTCTACGATTTTACTCAGAATATCAAGCCAGTGGCCTCCAGTTCAATCCTTTCATGTCATGGGCCTAAATTTAGGCGACTATTTGGATCTTTTCATATAACAAATCAATGATCAATCCAAGTTTAAGATCAACATAGATATACCTGACACTGTATAACAGTTTTACCAACCTGGAACCCCGGAACCACTGTGAAAGCCACACGAGGTTCACTTTCCAGTGTGCCATTAGATGATAAGAATGCTTCTTCGTTCACGGTCTCCATATACACTTCAGAGAATCGACTCCTTTTCCTCATTTGAAAGATTGAGGCTTCAGGCTCGAAAGAGAAGGCCAGACAATGCAGGAGCCAAACCCGCTTTGCCATTTCAGCAAATATGGCAAAGAAGGTTGTTTCAGGATATTCACCAGAACTCACCAACTTTCTCTGATTTGTATTGCCAAAAAGCGATGATTCCATCGTCGGATGAACAAGTCTCAAGTACTTGGTGCGACAAAATTTCGCAAATGTTGATTTAGGCTTCCAGGCAAGATATTCCTCTGGTTTCATGGATTTCAATTTCATGAATCTGTCAAAGAATAGACGCTGCTGTGTTTTTCGCTCCAGCAAAGACTCATTTGGAGGAGAGAAGTTCGGGTAGTTGAAACCATCAAACATCTCTCGGTTAACAAAGGACTCAAATGCGAAACATTTGTGGTTCGCGTCCCAGTACATGACATCCGATTCAATTGAATCTGCTGCTTCATCTAAATCCCACCCTGCAGATTCCATCTCACTGATCATCAACCGAACAAAGCCCCTAATTGATTTAATTGTCTGCCTAAGAACTGCAATGAAATGGCTGGGGCTCAAGCCTGATAAATGAAGATTGTCATGAATGGATAATGGCCCACTTGAATTCAATCTCTTTTCAAGCAACTTTTTCTCTCTCTTGCCCTCCTCCAATTTCTCTCTAAGAAAGGTGATTTCCGAGTCTTTGAGCTTAAGCTGAGAGTCCAACTTTTTTGCCATAATTTCATAGGTGTTCAAAAGACTCTTATGCTCCTGAAGTTCAGCAGACAGTAGGGTAGTTTCAGGAGAAGCAGCATCAAACTGTTTCTTCGAGTAACAATGCTTCAATTCAGACAATTTTTTTAACTCCGAAACTACCAACTGATCAGCAGATTGAATCCCTTCTGCATCATAAGGAGACTGAGCAAACTGTAACTGGGCATATGCAGCTTTAACAGAAGAAATGCTGGCAAACAGTTTTGCAAGAAAAGCTTCAGTGGCTGCTCTGATCCGAAGCTTTTCCTCTTTGTCCATGTCAAAATGCTTGACTTTGTCATGGGACTTGGTTTTCTGAATTCCATCAATGGCTGCTCTGATCCAAAGCTTTTCATCTTCGTTGTCCAACAACAGAGACCCAAAGCTTGACCGATGCTTGGGATCAGTGGCTGGTCTGGTCCGAAGCTTTTCATCTCTGCCTATGTCATCATGTTTGACATTTTCATGGGACTTGGTTTTCTGAATTCCATCGACTGGAGCAACGCCTGTCACAGCCCGAATGTGCAAAACCTTCGCAAAAGTGCGGGCCAATCTGCTCTTACTTGGGGTCACCGCAGGTTGTTTAACCGAATCCATCTGAAACAAAAGATCAGAAAGTGATGATATAGAAAATATTACAATTAGGATTGCACAAATGGGATTGAGTACTTCAGATAATGAAACAACAATAGTTAAAAGAAGAAAAAGAATATTAAGCTATGATGACAATGATGAGCATGTTTCAACAAAAGAGAAAAGCAGCATGCTTTAACTCTGGGATCGAGGACACTTAAGGTAGATAGGATCTCTTTTTGCTCTACCTTTGAAAGTTGCTGATTTGCTTTCCTTTGGAAGCTCAAAAAAGCAGATTTTAATCAAGAGAACAGAACAGGAGAGATAAAAAGATCAGGGAGAGAAGGTGAAGAATATTGGATTCGATGGCATGTTCAAAATAAGGATGCATTGCAGCAAGAGTATGATGTACATTGGAAATCAGGGGGAGAATGTAACTGGAGGGGGGGGGGTTACAACTAGTGAAAAATATGATTTCTTCTATTGTGCTAAAATATTCTACTCCATATACAATGGTTTGACCACAAGAATCATAACAGCTCCATGCTAACTAACCTGGGAAGCCAAGTCAGTATGAAAAAAAAAAAACAAATAAATGGGTCCCCATTGATAGACCTAAGGAGGCACTTTAATAATCACAGAGATGATGAACGTTTTCTGTCTACTATACTCCTCCATTAAACTGTCAATTTGATCGTAAACAAGGACCTAATGAATATCAGAGATAACCAAGGTGCTCATTTGGAAAGACCTGGAGATTATTGTATAATGAGACTCACACGAAACACCACGATTGATCCAACACAAATAATTTATGAATGATTAATGACATTCCAAATTTATATCATGCCACCACAGTCTAGAAAGATTGGTGGAGGTGGAGGTGGAGGTGGAGTTTAATACTTTATAATTTTCATTGCACACCACCAAACCAAAAAGTTATCATAAAAAATCTTTCGTTTCGATCCCATATTCGACTTACTGATTAGCGTTGATACTAATTATTATGAACTTACGGGTAGAATTTATCTTAAAAATCGACTTATAACATATACACCTATCTAATAATTTTTACCGATCGCAAAACATCTTATCTGATCTCACATCAACCTAATGTGGCCTACTGCAAAAAATCACTTTGGGCGCTCATGAGTGCATTAGACAAACATTTATCACGATTCTGATTTTACATGAACGTTATAGGCTTCACATCCGCCAGATACGAACATGGCCCGCAAAACGAACGGCCATAAACACTCTCCCAAGCCAGAGTAACTCCAATGGTAAGTGAACCCGGCTTTGAAGAACAAAATAGTAAGTGAACCCCACACCTCCCCGAAAACCCCACGTGATTAGGCACGTCTCTACATACCCGACCACGGGCAGTTCACGTGACACAGACGTTTTCACTAGTGTTCGCCACACGACATGAGGGCGCCCGCAGGCGAATCCGTACTCCACATTGGAAACACTTGCATAGTGAACGATTACTATGATCCTCTACATGCGGGTGTAGAATAATATATTATACTATCCTACAACAAAGCAATCATCGCCGTCGACTAGACCTTGAAAATATTACCGTTACCTTTCAAGAACACCTCGAGAAAAGTGCGACTCAGTTTGTCGTCGTCACCCAGAAAATATCACAAGAACATAACACTATAATCAGAATCTAATGGCGACCTCCGAACCAAAATGACAAAGAAAGCTTCACACATACAGTAACAGAGAGAGAGAGAGAGATGTACACACATACACATATAAGCTATGAAGAATCTTAAGTCGTATTTGGACAAACCTTACCTAAAAAAGGAGAAACCAGACAAAATTTAAAGTCAAAGACTTTTGAGAAGAACCTGCAGAGCCAAGCACACCAAAACTCAATGTCTAGAGAACCCAAAACGCCTGAAAGATTATCATATCAGAATCAATATAAGATGCTCTCTGCCAAACCGTCAATAAGAGATATAAAATTAAAGTTAAAAATCGAATCCAATAATAATGGAATAAAATGTCAAATTAACAATACAAATTTGAAAATCGACACATGGTCTATATCTATAGGAGGTTTATAGAGAATGATGCTGATCCAGAACATACCTTAAGAAGAAATTTCTTGTTTCGTGATATATCATTCATCAGAAAGCTGCTGGCATTCGAAATAGAAAAATCTTCAATTTGACCTTGGCCTTGATTATTCGTGGTTTTTATAGAAAGAAATACAACGGGTCTTAATGGGTTTGTTTGGAACAGGAAGGTTGGTTTTAGTTTGGCAATGGTGGGTGATGAGAGCAGGTATTAGATGGGTTTTGGTGTTTATGTGGGGAAGACAAATCAGAGCTTGACTGAGGAAGGAGAGTTTTCAAGAGAGAGAAACAAAAAAAATCAGACTTCGGAGGGAAGAGAGAGAAAGAGAGAGAGATGCAAGAAAAGACAAAAATGACCAGGGGACTGGAAAATTATCGACTGCAGACAGAAGAGGCAGGCATTGGAGAAATAAAAGCAGGCCACTAGGTTTTGGCCTTAGGAAACTTAACGGTAGTAATTCTACACTGCAAACCCAGAGGTTTGGTGGAGTCGGAACAACTATGAGCCGTTAATACAGAGTTCTTCATTTTGAATTCAACAGTAGTATATAATTTAAATCTGTAATTTAAATTTATATTTTAAATAAAAAAATTATTAAATCAGTGAATTTTATTTTAAAAAAATTAATAGAACTCACTGATCCAACGGTCCCCTTCATTTAGAATACAAATTTAGATTACAAATTTGAGATAAATATTATTTTTCTTTTGAATTTTATTAATGTTTTGGGTTACATCGTAATAGATTTATTTTTTATGAATATTTTAATTATAACGTAGATACTTTATCTTTAATCAAATTAAAAAAAAATAGTTGAAATATATGTAAACTAATCCGAATACTCTTAACCGTTAAAAAAAAAAAAATCCACGCGGTGGTGGGTAACAAATCAATTTTTGTTACAGGGGTTCGAGTCTTGTATAGATATGACAATTTTGTGGAAGTTATACCTACCTTTTACCATTTACAATACAAATTAAAATCTCTAGCTTTGATCTTGACACGGGTGGTAGAGTCTCTTGTTGATAATTATTTAGCATTAAGGAATAATACTCTTTGATGGATAAGTGGAGTGTCTATATATATTTTTTATTTTACCAAAAAAAAAATAATTTTCGCAAAGTAAATCTAGCATGAAATTAATACAAAATATGTAATTTAACTTTACAATTAAAAGATTTGATATCAAATAAATTAACAGGTCAACAAAAAATTCAGTAAAAATGATTGATTTCATTTTCTTTTTTTTTAATAAATAAATACGATTGATTTTTATATAACAAATTCATTTATATCTATAATATAAAAATACCTCAGATTTCAATAAGTTCATCCAACGGTCTCAAATACACTCATCTAACAGTCATCAATATTTTTTTTTAAATTATTCACATTAAATTTCTCTATTTTTCAAATGCATCAATTTTCATTTATATTATATCGTATTTTTAAACACGAATTATTCTTAATATAATTAAAAAAAAATAAAAAACTAGGAGAGTACCATATAACACGATTCTACATTTGGCATTTAAGAAGGATATGATGAACGCGGGTTCAGACCTGTAGACGATATGGACGGTGGACATTTGTCAGTGGGAGGCTGGTATTCGATACGCATGAGTCCAAGAACTGGGACCAGAGACACATCGTTTATGCATTTAATGCACAGATGGCAAATGCTATTGCCTTTTCATTCTAATTGAAGCAGGTTTTTCTGAGTGGTTTGGAAAATTTTATTCCTCTTTCTTGTGTCTCATTACTGTCATGTATATCACCATTCAATTAAAAAAATTAAAAATAGAGAAAATAAATTTCATTATTTTTATAACTATCAATAACCACCACATATAATACATAAAATTAGTGAGACTCACATTATCTATTTGTTGTCTTCTAATTAAATGATGACACTATATGACAGTGATGAGATAGTATCACCGTTACAATAAATATTTTTTCGTCACGGGGGTAAGTCTCATCAATTGCATAAATAATATATTCCTTTTTTTAAAAATAAATTGAATGTAGATTAGATTCATTGATTTGTCTATATAATTAAATATATATAATTATAAATATTAACATCTACAATTTTTTAAAATTTTTTTATCCTTAATTATTTTAATAAAATCAATTATAACTACTTATATATTTTCATCTAATTTTTATTTTTTATATCTATTTGACTTTCAATTAATTTTAGACATTTTTATAAAGATTTTTAAATTCTGTTAAACTCATTTATTAATAATACAGTTATATACAATTGTTCTATATATATTTATATATATAAAATAAAGTCTTATATATGTTAAATTATTATAATATGTAGTTATCATGTTAAATTCTACAGTCAAATATATAGTGTATTTTATTTTTTGGCATGCAATACTATAATCTATTTATAGAATAAATTAATAACTAAATTTAATAATAATTAAAATATAAATTAATTATTCGACAACAAAATTATTATTTAATTTAATTACACATATAATTCACATTTTTTTTTATAAAAATAACATTATAAAAATTTATTTACATGTAACACATGCCGTGCATTACTAATGTATGTAAAAATTTAAAAGCATAGCTCCGACTTTGATACCATAACCTTACCCGAACCCGAAGAAGAGGAGAAGCCGGTCTTTGGTTGTGGTAGATTTAAGTTCACACATCATGATAAGAGATTAACAATGCTATACACATTATTTTTTTATACCATCTTTATACACCACTTTAATATAAACCATCAAATTAATGGATCACATTTAATATTTAAACTTTGAGATCATGTCATATCAGGTATGCAAAAATGGTAGATGATGCACAAAGATGGTAAACATACCATTATTAAAAAAATAAGCCCAAAAAAGGAAAGGAAAGAAACTCAAAAGTCATACGGCAACAACAAATCAGGCAACCATGGGGGCAATGATTGATCCGAGGACGATCACACGAGTTTTGTAAAATACTGGCCATCAGTGTTATTATGCATGAAAATCTCTGTAGTATGCAATACAATCTCCAATAAGCATGTTCACATGGGTGCCCAATTGGGACTGAGTGTCAATATTCATGCCACGAGAGACTTTTTTTTTAGTTCAATGATCTTTTTTTTAGTTCAATGATCTTGTATCCGAATCGGTTTAAATCTCAATTAATTTCGTTATTTACGTTGGAACTAAAATATTCATGAAAAAGTTATCCCTCGCAATCTGATCTTTAAAAATTATTAAAATTCAAACTCAAAACGTCTAAATTTATATCTCATTTCTCATCTCTATTACCATTTAAAATACATTTAAAATTTGCCATCAAGAGAAATCAAGTTTGAAATTCTTGGTGGCCGAGGCAACTTGACATACACTGTAAGAGCTGCCACATATTATTACCCGTTTTCAAGTCATAACAATCACACCAAAACAAGACATGTATGTGACTGGGTAGGTCAAAATTACATTCTTGTAGTGTAGCCACACACATACAACTACCACGAATTATCCAAAAAAAATAAAAATTGCATAAATTACATATAACAACAATGGCTCGTCATGTATTTCTAGCTTAAAGCTTTAATGATAAAGTAGCTGAATTAGGATCACGAATTTAACACTACCATCAATGAAAGTAAGAGCACGTCTAACATGACAAGACAAAATGTTCAAAAAATAAAATATAAAAGAAAACAGTCAGCTTCTCTAAGCTAATTAAACCTTTCAATTACCAACAGTACTAGGATCCACAAATTCAAGAGTTTAACGCCTGATTAGCGCCAAGATTCAAGTAATCGTGTGTGTGAGAAAGAGAGAGAGAGAGACGGCTTCTCCACTCTATGATTTTACCAAACTAACGCACAGAAGAGTGACTAGAAACCTCCTACCATAACCTTCTCAAATCTGATATCTGTCTTAAAGGGAAGATTTACTTGCAGCTCTCTACTCAACAAAAATATTTTGGGAAGCTCTTGGACCCAACCAACCATTGCTCAGAGCATGCATAGGCTTAGAAACCAAAGAAACCAAGCTCACTCGCTCTTTCCTTTTCAAAAGTTTCGAAGTACTGATATATGATGGTGACTGCCAATAGAATCCCCGTCCCTGAACCAATTGCCCCCATGAAATCGGCCAACACCGTCAGTGCACCGATACAAATGCCCCCAAAAGCAGCTGCAGTGGGTATGTAGCGGTTCAGCTCTTTCTGTAAATTTGATTCCCGATGGCCAGGCATCACCATTTGTTGTTCCTGAAAAAATCAGGGAAGATGTACATAAATATGGCATAATTCCTGCATTTGTTCAACTATTGATCTTCATTTGTTGCTCATTCACACAACTCCATTTCAAACACACCATCTTATATTATGAGAGAATTCCAGCATTGGCATTAGCGTCCAATCTGGGATCATTTTGGAACAAGATCAAAACAGCAAGAAAAAAAGAGGAGAAATAAAGGAAATTATCATTGTTTTCTTACTCGTGTTTTCTTAATCACAACAGATTGACTGGTAAAACACCAACTCGGGATATTATGTTGATCCAATCCAAGTTCAATTGACTTCAGTCAGTGGGGATGTTCAAAAGCTCAATCTTATCTTATCCTTAATTCCACAAGGACGTATAACGTATACCCATCCCCCACATGCAGGGATGGTCTACCTACATGGTATATGTAAATGGTCTACCTACAGGGAAACTATTCATCTATAAGAAACCAGCCCAATTCATGAATGATTAGAAATGGTCTGTGCAATACATAAGCCAATCATTTAGGAAACATGACTCATGAATAAGACTTGAACCCAACAAAGAATTAACAGCTCTGGGTTGTTTTTATTCAAATTTGTGTTATTACCATGACTCCCGGCATCCCGCGTTCCCAACAACAGGTACAATAAACAAATCATGTTCAGGTTTCAAGGCTTGCCTCACATGACAATGTATAACCTGTTTACTAAGCAAATTGTATTGATGAGACTAC
>CM042187.1:35030669-35046444 GCA_023539305.1 Ilex asprella
CCAAGAAATGTAGGATATTGTCTTGTCCACAGAAACGATTACAAATTACCATCGACTAGGGTGGTCTAGTGGTGGTACCGGTCTTACTCTTCGTCTAGTGGTTGGAGTTTTAGTTTTGGAGTTCTCATTAAGACTTGGTGGTTGATCGTTATGCTAGCCTAACTAGGTCTGGTTACAAGAAGTGTTTCATGCGCAATCAGAGACCTTATGATCCCACCGGTGAGGGCTTAACGGGGTGGTCGCTGGACACTCTTCCTTGCCCCCACCCCTTTCTTCACGAGCAAAAAACAAAAAAAACGATTACAAATTATTTGAATTCTTGAAAAAGAAAAGGATAATTCTACCGATTTTTTTTCTTTTTCTCATCAACTCTAATTTTTCCCTTTTTGTTAGGTATCTAGTGACCTTGGGTGTATCTCGATTAATTTTCTTGGTCATTCACATAGGAACTAGTGTATTCATCGAGACATAGCTTGGTTTTAACAGGTTATCAAAATTTAAAGGACGTTTGAATTTATAACTCATCATGTTTATTACTTGAACTATCCCTTATTGAAACAATACATATAAGATTAATGTGGTCGCTACGCAATGATGACGTGCATAAATAAAAAAATGGTCTAACTTCACATTTAAAAGATATAAATTGATCTTTAAAATTATAATTATATTTTCAGAGGTTGTAGCTTCTATGATAAATTATGTGTTTTCTAATTATAATTTTTATTTCAAAAAATTATAATTTAACCTTAAAAGATTATAAATGTCAATGTCGTAATCTTCCTCGAAAAAAAAAGAAAAAAATAACAAATATGCAAGATAATATTTTATTATTCTTCTTTTTTTTCAATTTGTTCCCGATAATTGATGATATGTGAAGTTGAGTAAGAATTACAACAGATGTGTTGTGTTTTGATTTCAAATCATCAAAGTAGTATCATGTCAAATATTTATTTAATTTGTACTTGATTCGTTTATCTATATAAATAAAATAGAACGAATTTAAATTTTGGAGACAAAGAGTGGTCTAGATCGTTTTGTGACCAAAAAACGTATCATCTAACGGACGATGTTATCCTAAACTGTCTCGAGCTATTGACGTCTCAGATCGTTTTGATCAGACGTACCACATTAACTCTTTTGAAATATTTTTATTGCTCAAAATTTATAGTTTCCAAAATTGATATTCCAAAAATTAATTCCCCAAATCTTTTCCTTAAATCAAGCAAATCTCTCTCTCTCTCTCCCATTCCTCTGTATCTCCCTCTCACACTTAATTCATGCAAAAGGTGTCAAATTTTCACAATATTTTCCTTTGTATCTCTTTCTGTATCTCACGAAAATATTAGATAGTGCATGATTCAAGCAAATACTACATTTCTCTGTAGATAGATAGTATATATCATAAAGAGAGATAATACATTACAAAAATATTGAATCTATATCTCTCTTTGAAGGAAAATTATGTTAAATATTAGATAGATAGTATATATCACAAAAATATTCATCTGTATCTCTCTCTTTCATTCAAGTAATACTACAAACATGAATCATATAAATTCAATAGTCAATTTTGTTTTTTCCATAAACAATAAAAAAAAAAGCATAACTTGTAAAAAATCTAATTTAACAAATAAATATGCTTAATATATAAAATATATAAGATTAAATTCAAGTTATTGGGTAACTCAGATATCAAGAGATATATAAATATGAATTATATACAAACACGATTAAATAATCAGTTATTAAGATTAAATTCATATACAAACACGAATTATACAAATTTAATATTTACTGAACAACACAAAACAACAATATTTACTAAATAATCCAAATATAAATACTAATAATACAAAATTACAAGCGAGAGAAATGATACAAAATTATAAGCAAATTACAAGTGAGAGAAACGATACAAAATTATAAGCAATATTATGAGGACAAGTCATAAAAAATTAATATTTAGTGAACAACACAAAACAAACAATATTTACTAAGTAATCAAATACTAAATAATGTTTAATTTAAGAAAATATACTAAGAATATAAATAACCGAGAAGAATGATATAAAATTAAAGTACTACTATAAACTCGAATCATACAAATTCAAGAATCAATTTTGTTTTTTCCATAATCAATAAAAAAAAACATAACTTGCAAAAAATCGAATTTAACAAAGAAAATATGCTTAATATGTAAAATATACAAGATTAAATTCAAGTTATTGGACAACTCAGATATCACGAGATATATTAAAGAAAATATGCTTAATATTTACAATACACAATATTGAATCATATAAATTCAATATTTAGTGAACAACACAAAATAACAATATGTACTAAATAATCCAAATCTATATACCCAAGAAAAATGATACAAAATTACAAACGAGAGAAACGATATAAAATTATAAGCAATACTATGAACACGAATCATACAAATTCAATGTTTAGTAAACAACACGAAGCAACAATCTTTGCTAAATAATCCAATACTAAGTAACGTTTAGTTTTAAGAAAATATATTAGGAATATAAATAATCGAGAAGGGTGATATAAAATTAAAAGCACTACTATAAACTTGAATCAGACAAATTCAATAGTCAGATCGTATCTTTTAGAAGTCGGTTGAATTTCTGATAGTTATATTTGGTCATTTGACAACATCTACAAACTTAGTTTATTTATGAGAGTATTGTTTTAATTTTCATTCTATTAGTTATGAATTCTGTTATTATTTAGATAGAGTTGATCATAAATGTTAAAATCGTGGATTTTGAATCCAAAACAGAACATTGAATTTTGTCAACTGATATATTTTTTCAGATGTTTGAATTATTATGTTTTAGTAGTTATAACATAATTTTCGTGGCGTAACAATTTAATGTGGAAATATATGTTATGCATGTAGGTTGATGTTATAAAAAATATTAGCGGACTTATTTTGTTCGTCGTTTACTATAATGTTGTATTTTATTTTACATTTCTGTGTGGACAAATATTTGTAATTAATTTATGAGTAACATCGTGCCTTCAGCCATAGACAATTGCTAATAATTATATATAGTCTAATAATGTGGTTAGGATTTCAAATCGTGAATAAATCATATTTAGTTAAATTAGTATCAACTTATATTACTTAACAATTTTCATGATTTGACCCATTTACCCTTCAAACTCAACCAAACTAAACTCAAAAATACCAAATTCGAGTTAATTTAGCAATTATTGTGTAAATTTGTCAGGTTTAAGATTGAGGAAGCATTTTTGTTTCCTTCCCGGTGCAATATAGGTGGCTCGGTTGAGATGGGCCAATCATAGATAATGTAGCTTAAAGGCTGTTTTGTTTTGGCCCATCTCCACCTTCAAGCCACCTTGTCTTTCTCTATCGTTGTCCTTAATCATTTTCTTTGTCGTGGACCTATATTTTTCAATTTCTATTTATTTTTAGTTATTCAGGATGAGGAGGGGTGGGGGTTTGAATCTGGCACATTGAATGAAACACAAAGCAACCCTACCAAATCGGATGGACAGCAGGTCCAATATTTCTTTAAAACAACGTTGAAATATATGGAAAATAGTATAGAAAAACATAAAATTATGAAGTGTAAATGATTATTTATTTTCATGTTGGGACAAATATTCATGGGCCTATTGTTAAGTCAAAAATTCAAGCCAAGTCCATGAGCTAAATGTTCTGGCCTGGAACTGTTAGGTCCAGATGGGCCGACTCTTGGACCGAACCACCGAGACAAGTCTAGTCAGACACAAGTCCATATTATTTTCCACCGCCCATTGTTTTGCTATTTTAATACCGCTATACCAGTGTATGATGTATATAATACCAGTGGACCGCCCCGTGCGATGTACGGATTTATAATTCATATATATTTTTTAATTATTTAATTATTATTTGAGAAGTTAGACAAAATAATTATATTCCTAAATAGACAAATCGTTAAGTTTTTGACGGAATGATCCGAATTAGACACGCAATACTGTCTAAAAAATTGACAAGGGGTTACTTTCGTCAAAAAAATTGATAGATTGTCTGATTATGAACCGGAATGATACGAATTGAATATTTTTATGACAAAATTGATAAAATGAGGAGTAAACTAACAAAAAAATTGCGTATTTTAGAAACAAAAAATACTACTTACCCATTTTTAAAAATCGAGGTTGGTTTTTAGGGGAGTTGAGAAGTGGTTACAAATTACACATAATAGCGTTTTATTGGAGGAAGCCTTAAGTTGTAAATAAAAAAATTATAAATTCTAAAAAATTTGTAAATATGAAAAAAAATGTTTCTCAAACCTTCTCCCTTCAAATTTGTTTGTTTTATATATATAGAGATATTATAATGAGCAATGCTATTGAGACCTAATTTACTGACTTAATTTGCTGACCTAATTCACTATAACCTTTGGATTGGCTGTGGGGATCATCAAGCATTGAAACTTGGTGTTGATCCAATAATTTTACTGCAATCACATCGTCAATAAATTAAGTCAGTGTTTTAAGTTCAAATAGTATTACACTGTTATAATTAACAATTTGAATTACACATTTAATAAATTACAATAACTGTTGAGATAAATTTTTATAAGGGAGGATGATGATGTCATCTTCCTGTCTCATAATTGTAATATTAAATTATGAATATGGTAGCAATAACTAATAGATTATGTGTAGTGATTAATAAAGAACTCAAACTCTCACTTTCTAAAGATTACATTTAAATTAGAGGGAGAGCTTGATTTTATATTTGAAAAGATTTTAAAATTTTATTTTATACCCTTAAAAATTATAATTTTTATATTATACCCTAAATATATTAAAAGTATTATAATATAACTTTTCTTTTCTGTTAGTTTGTTTGTCAGTGTTATTTAGTTGATTTTTTACAGAAAAAATAATAAAAACTAATAGAAAGATTACACTACAACACCTTTAATTAATTAAGAGTATAATATAAAAAATATAATCTTTGAGGGGATAAAAGTGCAAAAAGTCCTAAATTAAATGAAACAACGTCTCCCACCGAAACCGACGTTACACCTTGTGAAGCCCCATTCATGTTTATGCAGACATGGCAAAAAATGATTGGACAGTGACAGATAAACCGTAGGGTGAGCCGTACCCGATAAAATTCTCCACAACTGCTCACGAGAATGAAACACGACAGCCAACCCACTGCTCTACTTTCTCTCTCTCTTCACGAACTTGGAGCAAACCAAATCTAATTTGGCCTCCCTATTGATTTCTCTATCGAACTTTCATGCAATTTTTCCGGAGAATTCGACAGGAAATTTTAGTGAACCGAAGCACCTGAGTCCACAGTATATATAAGTAAGGCTTGAGCTATGAATTTCTGAGCTTATTTTTGTGTGCCTTTGGTTTGTGTGTAAAGAGTAGCAGAATGGGTTGTGCTGGATCGTCGCGGAGTAAAGAAGACGGTAACGTCCACTTAGTACCACTGTCTTCTCTTTCTTTCCTCTTTTCAATTGATAATCTCAGCTCTTTAATTTGCTGAAGTTGTTGAGTTTGATTTTGCTCTTCTTTACCTTACAAAAATCTGTTTTGATTCTTTAAATTCTTCGCAAATTTCAACACTGTTGCTCTCTCTCTCTCTCTCTCTCTCTAAGTATGTATATATATATATGTGTGTGTGTGTGTGTACTTGTATATATAGGTATGCGTATATGTGTCAAGCTATTTATCTGTATTGGATTGGATGTTGTTTGGGAGATTGAGAGGTTTGCTTCAATTCATAGACGTGGAATTGCTTTAGACGTACGTATGTATATCGTACTGGCTCCTTTCGAATTATATTCCTTGGATTGTTACTGTAGATTATTGTTTCACTATTTGGTGGCCCCAGTCAGGATTAGCTGGCTGGATTTGAATTCTGTCTAATATCGGAACGAAATTCCGGTTAAAATTGATTGCCGGAAAAAATATAAAAGTTTGTCTGTTAAAATCTAATGGGGAATTTGGAGCCATGAATTTCGTTGAATTAACCCATAAATAAGAAATGTTAATTCAATTAATTTGAGAGAAGATGGCCTGTTCTAAATTTCGTAATTCTTTTCAATTCATATAAAACTAGAGACAATTTTTTTCAGATGGTTAATTTAATTTAGAAAATAACTTGGGATCAAAATATATTTTCATGTGAAATGCAGGATTAGGCCCTAATTCAGTGTAGCGGATAGGATTATAGATCTATGATTGGGTCAAGCCTAGTTCTAAGTGTTTTTTGGCTATTTTTTGTCTGCCTGGCGACTGGTAGATTTTACACCACTTTGTAATGCCATCTATATTTTAGTCTCTCTTATTTTTGGGTTAGGATATTTTGTGCTTTCCTACTATTTTGACGGAGAAACTCTTAAATAACTGTTGGCTCTTTTTGGGAGGGTTCTTTAAGGCACTTCTATGTGATCTAATTGTTGCCATTTCAGCATTAACTAAAGGAAATCATTCACCACCTGGTCAACCAAGCATACGAGAAGTCTATACAATCATGAAGTTTCGAATTGACTTTTGTATATCTCATTATCAAATGTTTTACTTACCATCTGAAGAGTTTGATTGTAGTTAAATGGACAATTTTATCAAGCCAAATTCATTCATTGTTCACTTGGTAATACACAACCATTGTATTCTTTGAATACTCATTTCTGTTCGGCATATGCTTAATTTTGCTGATTGTTTGAAGTCGTGTTCAGAAAAATTTCCAGTGGAAATTAAAATTGTGAGATGAAAAATCTAGGACCATTTTTTCCCGGTTTCCCTCTATGTCTATGTTCTTAGCCCTGATTTTTTTGAGTCTCTGTCTTTCTCTCTGCCTCCATTTTCATTCTTTGTGAAGAACTCAACCAGAGAAGAACTCAACCAGTGATAACTGAGGATTGCAAAGCCATAGGGGGCAAGGACAGTATGAAAGACATTTCTTTTCCTCTACATTCTGTGTACTGTCCGGCCTCCCTGTGTTCGTCAGCCCTGTTGAATTTTTACACAATCCAGTTCATATATATGCTGCTATCTGTACACTACTGTAATGGGGACTTCTTTCTTATTACAGGGGCTGTTAAAAAGATTCGAAAGCCAAAACCTTGGAAGCATCCACAGCCAATAACTAAAAGTCAGCTTATGCAACTGCGAGATGAGTTCTGGGACACTGCTCCTCACTATGGTGGCAGGAAAGGTAGGGATTACCACAACTTTGTCATGCAGAAACTCTAAACTCTACAATGGAAGTCAGAGTTGGAGGCTAATTTGGTCCCTTTTTGTATTTTTGTTTTTTCGATATGTAAGTTGGCACTTGGCACTCTTAACATTTATTGGCGACTGCCCTATTCTCTTACTACCACTACCACTACCTCTACGACTACCACTGGTCAAGTCAAGTGTTGCCCCTAATCTTTTCCTAGACAAAGTATATAAAGAATGTGTGTTCGTTATACATTGTTACTTTTGCTGTTTTCCCTCTCTTACTTTTAAGTTTTTAAGTGCTGTAACTTTGCGAGAGCTTCACTAGTTTATTTACTTGACCAGATTCTGATGAACTTGATACTCAAAACTGCTGATAAATGAAGTTAGTTAAAACATGTTTGTGCTATACTTTAACTGCTAGTTGCTCTTAAATACCCTGCACAACTAAAGGGATATGTAGTCCTGGAGTAAATGAGGCAAATGATTGATTTCTCCAGAAAATGGAACATCTTAAGCTTTGATTGTAGTTAGAGTTTGAGGTTGGATATATGAGGGTAAAATGGGAAAATAATTTGAATTCATATATACCAAACCCACAAAAAAACCAAAGCATTACATCCCAGGGCCCACGCATCTCTCCACCATCACATGTGAAAATAGCAGTTAGTAGTTGCTGAACATGTCTCCTTCCAAGTAGGACTCTTTCCAGTGGTGCACAAAATTGGGGTTGAATACATTTCCTCCATTTTGAGGCTGTTAGGTTTGTTATAAATTCATGTCATGTCAGCTCACATGGCACATGGACAGGTGCTAATATTTTATTCTCCATGTCTGATCATTGTTCATTATTTGTCCTGCAATTATAGCGTACCTAATATGTCCTTTTTTTCTGGTTTCACATGCATTACGCGTGCCACATCCTCTAGTATACAGTAATCTGAATGTAAATGATATTTGCCTTGACTTAGAAATTTGGGATGCACTTCGTGCTGCTGCTGAAGCTGATCTAAGCCTTGCTCAAGCAATTGTGGACAGTGCCGGGGTTATCGTCCAAAGTGCTGATTTGACGATATGCTATGATGAGAGGGGTAAACCATCTTCTGCCCTTTTATCTGATTGAATCCAACCCCGAATAAGAACCCTTGGTAAGAATTTATCGGCTGCAGAATTACTTTCTGCTGAAAGGTTCTGCATGCCAACAATTTTTTATCCCTAGTTCTCTTCCTTAATGCCTTGATTAAGGGAAGCAGTTGTTAATATCTCTTAAGTTGTTTTTTGTGCTCAGTTCTGTCTAAGTTCCTTTGAAAACGTTATTGCAGGTGCAAAATATGAACTACCAAAGTATGTGTTGACTGAGCCTACAAACTTGATAAGGGACAGTTGAAAACAGAACAGAGCTTAACATACTTGCAGCATTTTGATGTATATCATTGTATATTATCCTCTTTAAAGCTTTCAAACAAGTCTGATTTACGTTGTGAGTGCATTTTAACTGAGCCACTTTTGATTGCTGGAAGCTTCTGTAGTACTGAACATACAGGAATGTCTCTGTTTTTCTCTTATAAAACATTGAAACTTGTCGGGAAGTGCATGGTGCATGATTGTTCTAGGGGGGCTTCAGCTAGTGTTATGTTATTGACTATTTTCTCAATTTGGTTTATTATTTTCGGAGTTTTATCATTTAGGACTGAAAGGGCTGGCTGTTCTTTGAAATTTCAGCTCTCACTGTTAAATGTTAGCTCCACTGTTAAATGTTATCTGCTTGGACTAGTGGCATGCTTGATGTGTAGTTTATGTTAATAAGCCTGCAGGTGAACCCACACAGGGTGGTTCTGGGGTTGTACCAGAGGTGACTTGTAAACCCGCTTGTTTTTGAGTGAGTCACAGACCCGCATGCATGTCCTCGCGAACACTCCACTAAGCTGTGTGGGACTGGATTACAATAATTCACCCCCTAGGGCCATCCATCATCCTTGTTTGCAACCTGTTTAGACTCAGGTGATGTGAGAACTCGGAGGATGACTTCCACCACTCTAGCTGCTATGAGTTGCTGATCCGGGTTGCACAGACTATGTGACCTTGCCTTCACACTGCGAGAGTCGTTGACACTGCTTCTACGACACTGTAGCTGTTCAGAGAGAGAGAGAGAGAGAGAGAGAGAGAGAGAGAGTATTGCCTTTTATTTCTGGTGTAATTTTATTCTGCAATTCTATCATATCTGAAACTGCATCCCTAGCGTATAATCCTATATCTTTCAAGCAATCCTCACCAGAAAACCAATGCTCTTAAATTGTTATGTTTGCTGGTATCCTGGTTAAGGGCCAAGAATATATGTATGCTTTGTAACGTAATTAGCCCCTTGAAAATGAATAGTAATGCTTGCAAATTCTTGAAAACCTTGAGTCAAGTTATAGCAAAGCTCCAGGTTGAATCTTTTCCCATCTAATTCTCTACGGTTTAGAGTAGTGCAATTTGAACTTAAAAATTTGACCTAATTTACTGACATAATGATGTGCCTTCATAGAAATTATTGAATCAACACAAAATTTTAATGTTTAATAGAATCTACTATCAATTTAAAAGTCACAGTGAATTAAGTCAGCAAGTAGCTTTGGTGTCCACGATAAAACCACCATTTTTAGTAGAAAAGAAACCCCGATTGTCGTGTGCCAACATTGATATCTATCAGATTTAACTGGGACTGGTTGGATTAGCATCATTGTTCAATGGAGTTGTCTTTAACATCTTCTCCAGCATAACAGAGAAGGAATCCCTAGAGAAGAAATCCTTTTCCTCTGAGCACCCGAACAGACCACACCTTTAACTGTGTGTGTAGGGGCAATGCCATAGGTGACCCTACACGCATTGCCCCTTGATGCATTTGCAACGCTTCTTATCCTTCTGGCAACCAGGCTGCTGGCAAGGAAGATTTCTACAGGTTTTCGAGTTTTCGGGTCATATATACTTCTTGTTTGGGAGACAACGGACTTGGACGTGGCACATAGTGTCCAGATAGGGGTGTCCACAAGCAAGGCTACCTCAGTGCTCGGACGATGAATTTTGATTTTCACCGAGTAGAGCAACTTTTCCTGATGACCGGTAACGGGATAGTTTCCGGGTGGGTTCGTTATGGCATTAGGAGTTGCAATTGATGCCGAATAGTCTGCCCTGATTCAGAAAATGTAACTACCCATTGCATTCGTTGAAGCTAGGTAAGGTTTCCGGGGTACAAGGGAGTCCCATGGGATGAGTTTCAGGCTAAACTCGACAGGTTGGGGAATTGAGGATGGGAACAGTAAGAAGGAAGAAATGGTACCTAGCTGCTCTGAAAGATTGGACCATGGCCATTTTTAGGGTGAAGGATGAGGAGCACGTTAAGCTTTTGTTGCCTCTTTGGTAGTTACAATAGGGCCGGCTCAATACAATTTGAAGCCTAAAATGAAATTACTATCTTTAATTTTTTATGTGTGAGAGAGAAGAAAGATCGAGAAAGTTGTTTTAACTTTTTTTTTATTATTTAGCAAAGAGAAAGAGATTGTTTAATTTAAACATTTATTTTTATTTTTTACTTCTTTTTATAGAGAGAGAGGGAAGGGGGTAAATTTGAGTTTACTTTTGAATTTTTTTAACTTATGATTTTTATATTTTTAATGTTATGGATTGGGTCATGGACCAAAATTAATGCAATAAAAATTTTGATTGTACTTAATTTTTTAGGCATTAATTTTTTTTGGATTTATATTTTTTTGTGGGCAAGTAATGTACTTAAAATTATGAGGCTTAGACTTTTAAAGAGATATACGAAATTAGGGTTTTGTCAAAAAGTACATTTTTTTAAAAAAGGGTGCAACATGAGGACTTCCCATGGAGTCACCTATCCTAATACTACTCTCGCTCAAACACGCTTAACTGCAGAATTCTGATTGTCAAAAATACGTAGCTCTTAATGTTAAGTCATTAAGTCATTATTTTTAAAACTTAATTGTATCAAAATACACAATTTAACTTTTTGTTATTTTCTTTTAATATATTTGTCATCTCTTAAATTATGCATATTTATTTTGACAATTAATTAGATTTTTGATTTTGTTTTATTGTATTAAAGATTTCCTAATATAATAAAAAAAATTATATTATCACAAAATTTGAATATAATGTTGATTGTGTATATCTCTGTCATATTGAATTTTATTTTTTTTGTCATTATCGTTGTTAGTAAATAACTCTCTCTTCTTATTCTCCAAATTATCAGCTAACGTTCGGAAAAGTTCAAATTTATATTTTCGAATGAATACGGAAAAATTCAAATATTTCGTATTTTTTCTTTTACAACGTTCATTAATTATCAAGTTGAACTTATGTTTTCTTTCATTTTTTTTATTTTGTTCGGTTTGTAGACTGTTAGTTGGTTTCAAGTTTTTTTTTCTTCACAGTTTTTGAGTTTGTTTCTATTTATTGTGTTGAGTAAACACTTTTTTAGGTAACTTTTTATCTTTCTAATGATTATTTGTTAATTTAAATATTTTTGTGTTTTATGAATTTTTTTTATAGTTTTGTTTTTAAATACTGAACACTACAATAATTGTTGTTGTTTGTATACTAAATTTTGTTTTTTTACTTCTTCTGTATGTTCTTTTTGTGGTAATTTTTCGGGACTAATTGATACTATGTATTTGTTTAATTCATAATTACATGGTGTACATAAAATTACTTTATAATTTGAATTCATATGAAGTTATAATTTAAAAGTGTATCAATATAGTGTGACACTAAAGGGTTTATAAAATTAAATGTCTAATTTTTGTACATCCATAATCATAATATCAAATACAATTGATTTACCCCAACAAAAAATCAACTACAATCACCAATAGAAAAAAATGTTCAAGAATTATATGATTATGATATATTTACAAAAATTTAAAGTGTACCAATATGGTGTAGCAAAACAATGTATGAGTAATGAAAACTTAGGTTCAAGAATTATACAAAATTTAAAGTGTATTAATACAGTGTAGGAATAATAAAAACTAGACTTCATAGTATGATTTTGCATAATGATATGTGTGTATGTATGTATGTGTGTGTGTGTGTGTATATATATATATATATATATATATAATATTAACACATATATACTTTATCAAATTAAATCTAATGTAAAATCAAAATTCTTTTATTTTAGTACTTTCTAAGATAAAAAAATGGAGAAGATTTATTATAGATTTTGATTTTTCTAAATATTAGGTTTTTGTTTCATTAGAACTCTTGTATATAAGGGAACTTATTTACAATAAAAGGGTATTCAAGTTTTTTTATGTCTTAAGTGGATTTTTTTACAAAATATTTTTTTTTATGTACTTTTTAACAATTAAATCCAATTTCGTGTACCGACTTAACAAAAGACCCTATTTTTTATACTGTTGAGCTGACCCTAGTTCCAATATCCATATGCTAAGTCAATCTGCCCCTTGGCTAAATTTTTAAGATTGTAAATAGAGATAAACCTGATGCTGATCTTTTTTTCTTCCTGGTCTTGAAACCAGAACATGATTTATTGTGAAAATCATAGCATTTATGGTGTTTTAGAAGAGGAGATCTATGATGATACTGCAGAATCATGGATATCAGAACGCACACAAACTCTCATAATGGTTCCACAGAACCATGTGTTGTTCTTCATTTCATGTGTGCCAAATGTTATTTCAAGGCGAGTGAGGATATTTTATCTCACTTGTCAATCGTCATGGCTTCGAGTCACGGAAATAGAATATCCGCATGCGGGATTAAGATTACATCTATCCTCCCTAAACCTTACAATGACGGGCATCTTGTGGAACCAACATTCCATATAAGAGTTTTACCTAATTAGCACAGAAACTGAGAAAAGTCTGTGCAACCATTTAACAGAGAATACATTCTGTAAAGTACCTGAAACAAGAGACGTTCAAGTTGATTATAGGTTCTGTAGGCAGCTGGTGTTTGCAAAACTAGTCGTTCAAGCCCACCAAATAATTACTTCTATTTTTTATTTTTATTTTTTTGACAAAATAACCTTTTTTGCTTAAAATTTTTACTTAAAATAAAACTTTAACAAACAGTACCTGAATTGATTTTACTAAGCAGTTCTCTTCTTTTTGAAATCCATCCCTGACAACAGCAAAATTCATGAGGACTATCCTCCTCTATCCTTTGAGCAATTCTCACTGAAAAACTGCAGTGTATTTGCATTAATATCATAAATAAACCTCTTATCCCACTGCTGCAATGCTCCCAATACTGTTAGATTTCCTCCCTGTTTCAATGCCACACACATATACCCGGCTTGACGGTCGATTATATAAGTACTTACTGTCACTAAATCAGCCCCTCGAAAATGGAAAGTAATGCTTGCAAAGTCCTGAAAACCCCGAGTCAAATTATAACAAAGTTCTAGCTTGTATTTCTTGCCATCAATTTTGTCAAGTTTACCAAAATAATAAACTGCAAACGCCCGAATCACCTGACTGTAAGCCTTTCCAGCAATGACACTGAAGGGAGTTCCAGAGTCTATAATGCAAGATGAAAAGACACCACGAGAAAAATTCAAGCGTCGCGTGCCAACACTGATATCAATCAAGTTTAAGTAGTAAAGGGGGAGGTTTAGATTTACCAATGGGGTTGTCTTGAGGCCTTGTGCTCTTACAGGAATGTCCTCACCAAATCTTAGGTAGCTATTGCCACTGTGAAAGCAGTAAGAGAAGCGTCCCTGAACTTCACGCCGCAGTTGGCCTATTAAAGAAACCAGAGACTTGTCCATTCCCAGTGTACCTGAAAAATTGTAAAGCTTCTCCTTTGAGCAGCCAAAGGTCATGTTGGGAAAAGGTTTGTAGACTTGGTTTTTGAGAGGCATATGAAATGTATCCGAGGAGAGAGTAACTTTAAACTTCCGTTTGGGGCTGAAGGCTCCATTACCATAGGTGAAGCTGCAGATGCATGGCCCCCTGATACAGTTGCAAAATTTCCGGTTCTTCCTGCAGATAGGATGCTTGCAGGGAAGCTTTGCATAGGTCTTAGAAATTTTCGGGTCAAAAAGACTCGTTTCCTGGGCAAAAAAAGACTTGGACATGGCGCACTGTGTCCAAATAGAGGCACTGCCAGTGTCCATGAGCAAGTTTGCTTCTGTGATTGGAATACCAATTTTGAGACTTACAGTGTGCTGCAAGTTGTAGTGTTGCACCGGAAACTGGATGTTGTCAGGGTTGATAGTAATCTGAGGAGTTGAAATGGATGCCAAATAGGCTGACCTTGATTCAGAGAAGATAACCAACCTTTGAATTTTTTGAAGCTGAGTGAGGTTGCCGGGGTACAAAGGCGATTCCGGTGAGTCCCATGGGATGAGCTTGAGGCTAAATCCAAAGGGTTCTGGACCTGTACACTGGATTTGGGTGGAAATTGCAATGAAGTAGAAGAGAATTCTAACTGGAAATGCTTGGACTTTGGCCATTTCTTTGGGTGAAGGACAAGGATTGTTGCATATATGTTAAAAGCCTCTTTGCCAAAATGTAAAACAAGTAAACAAAGCGATAAACCTGAATGTGAGACAATTTAATGCACAGATTTAGCACGGGGTGAATAGAGAATATAGTGATTTTTCAGACGTGGATAAGACTTTGTTAGTTATTAAGGTACAATCTAGTGCACGAGATTCGTGTCTCTATAAAGTTACTAAAAGTTAAATAGAAGAAGTAGGTGCCAAGCCTTTAAAAGCCCAAACAAAATTCACCTTTTAGCCTTTGTTACAGAAGTTTTAGGATCCGGTGGGAGTTTGCTCTCTTACTAGAGTAGGTATACGTGGATTCGGGCTGCCTAAGTAGATAGAAGCAAGGTCGTCAAAACGTGTATCGTTTTTAAAAAATAGTGTATCGTGTATGGTAACGTACTGTGTATTGTAAGATATGTATAATTTTATAAAAGATATTAAAAAATATATATACCTATGACAAAATGTCATAATAACATTTCATTACACTATATATTTCTCACATAAAACAATTTAAAAAGACTACAAGGACCAAAACAAAAAATTAACAGTCTAAGGTGATGTTCGGTAATATTGTGTTTTTTTTTTCGTCTTTGTTTTTATTTTATGACTAAAAAAAATAAAAAACGTGTTTGATAAATATTTTTGTTTTTTTAACTGCTCCATTTTAAAAACAAGGCTAAAATATAGAGACATTCAAAAAGATGTTTTTGAAAACGTAAAAAAAAAAAAAAATGCACGGTTCAAAATATCTCATTTAATGAGATCTTGATTTTGATCCTCTTTAATAACAAAAAGTGGATTTTCTTGTTTTAGTATAAAAAGTCCCACTCTTCACTTTTTTTTTTTCAGATCTCTCAAACTCTCTCTCTCTCTTGCCATTCTTTGATAGGTTTTGCGGGGGAGTTGCAGGGTTGGGTTTCAGGGGTGGTGGTCTTGGATTTCGAGGGTGAATAGTGGGTTGTGGTGGGTTTTAGGGGTGGGTAGTAGATTTCGGTGGTTGTGGTGATGGCTGTCTCTTATACACAT
>CM042187.1:35046844-35061074 GCA_023539305.1 Ilex asprella
AAAACGTTACCAAACGCACCCTAAGTGTTGAAGTTTCTAATATAATTCATCAATATCAAAATTTAGAGAGTTCTAGTTCTAACATCTAAAGTAGCCAAAGGAAGACACTTTTAACAATTAAACTATTTGCTACTACAATGGAACAAAAAAAAAGAAGACTCTTATTTCTTAAAAATTGTAGATGGTGAAACATCATTTTATTACCAAGTATTTGAAAAAATTACTTTAAAGTGGAAAGACATCGTTTTCTAGTTAAAATTCTAAGAATTTTTTTTTGATTTGTTTCGTTCCGTATCGGATGATTCGTACGTATCGTCTGATATATCAGATGTATCGTATTATAAATTTAAACGACACGTATCATTTTCTTCATGTATCATATAATACTAACAACTATAGATAGAAGACATGAATCTAGTGACTGCCTTGCCATTTTGTCTTCCTACTATAGAAGAATGTGCACAAACTTCCTGTTGCTTGTATAAAGTATTTTCATGACTCAACTTCATAACGCGTGTAACACAATAAAGCAACTATATCGCTATGCCAATGCCCACCCTCTAATCATTATTGTTGGATTTTATAACAGAACGATGCTAAAATATGATACTGCATCGAACTACGTTGATAAGCACACATGGGCTGCCATATAAGTTGCACCATGCCACGTCTGATTGACTATTTTGTGTGATATGCTCTTGACTGTTCTGCTCTGCTGTGCAGTCTAAGGTTCAGGCTTCATATCAAATAGAGACTCAATCAGGTTTAGTGTTTGATCATCGTTAGAACATTTTGCATACGAAGCTAGAGGTCTGTGCCCACTCTCTCGAGGCCTCGGTTAGAAACATTACTTAAAAGACCTTAGCATCTACTCTTCTTCCTCCCAATATGAAGCACAAGATGAAGTGCAGGAAGTACCGAAAACAATTAATAACAATAGATCTTTATTATATATAACTAATCAAACTTCTTAAAGTGTTTAATTTGATATTTTCGTAACCTATCGCATGATCTTACAAGGTATTGAAATATTAAGAACTCCGACACAATTGTCATGACCATTTACACTGTTACAAACACTTCCAAAGAATACAGGGTCAAAAGACTAAGGGAAGATGTAAACCTCGTCGTACCCTTTCCTGCAATAGAGGAAGATACGAAAATCTAGTTAGCAAATAGATATACTCATGCTGATGGAGTCTGAGGACGTTCCACACTTACCCAGCCTTCCCACAATAAGTAGGACTGTAATTGTAAATGAGGTTGTCAAGCACTATTCGAGCAGGTGGTCTGTTTAATGACTTCCTAGCCTCACTGCAACCCACGAAAATATTCGGTAAGTAAAGAATAATAGGGGATTGGACACATAAGCTCAATACAGAATGTGAAAAGAATTAATTGATTGGAAATGCATAGCGGCGTGCAAAAAGAAGAGAGACTCAAGGTCCAGATAAGTCCTCTGCTCTTTGGTCCCTTAGGCTTAAGTTTTTGTCTGGAATGAATCGCAGGGGTAGAGAACAAATAAAAGGATACAAAATTCCAACTATGTCCACCCCATCTCTCTCACCCTACCTTACAAAAAAATTTGCAACATGTTGAGTCACTTGAACAGCATCCTCCGAGTGTGGAATCATTGATAAGCCCCATTCAAATGCATTTTTCTGCAGTGTACAAGGTCAGTCTTTCATATTTGGAGAAGCAACAGTCGCAATATCCCTGTGTCTAATAGAACTCATAGCAAAATGTAGGCACAGTGATTACATTAATAATTACAGGTTGTTGACAGAATCAGTATCAGCCATCAGTATCTAAACAATAGAAACTAACTAGGTGGCATGGACATCCACATAAAGCCCAAATTGCCTGCAATGCGCACTGGACACAATTTCAAGAAAACTCAGATGTGAGCTCTGGTTCCTAAATAAATTTAAAAACTTCCCACGAACAGAGACAGGTAACAAGAAAGGGATGGTTATTTGCAATAAAAAGCATATCCTTGTCCAAGATTATTGTGTGATATTCCTGTTTACTTGTTCCTTTCTTTAACTGGGGTGAACTCCTCTATTGTGAAAAATGAACCACAAATAAAAGATCCAACTAAGGATAATGAAAATACTGAGAGAAGTGAGAAAGCACTGCCAGTGGCAGCGACTACCAAAAGGGTAAAACTTGTATATGGCAAATTTGAACTCTGTTTTATCTAAAACAGATATGAAGATTGTGATCTTCTTACTCGAGGGTATTTTAACTTTATAGTATCCCAACAAACACCAATATGACAGAGCAAAATATGTATCCTATGCATGCATCAACATGAGAGCATATTTCTTTCAGGCTAAATACTACCAAGGGTAACTTGTTTCGATGCTTCCTGCAATACAGAAAATGTAATATAATCATAACACAAATGCATAAACTCTCTCTCTCTCTCTCACACACACGCACGCGCGCCGAGAGAGAGATAGATCCGCCTTCATTCTTCTTGCAACTTGAGGTCAGATTCCATCAACAGTTACAATAATATAATTCCAATACCAGAAAGAGGGAAAGCCTAGTAATATAATCATGACAAGAATCACCACATCTTAATGCTATTCCTGCCACTCAACTCTCAACTTCCATAACATCTGTGTTCTTAAAAATTTACTAGGCTATAGCATCAAAGGGACATAAAGAAAATATTGCTAGTAACAATCTTCTTTTTGTCGTACTAATTTCGTTGGATGTCCTAAACCGCAGATAATGCTGGCTGACATGTCATTGAGTCCTATAACAAAAAATCATGAATCTTCTTTAACAGATACAAATATGATTAGCAGTAGATACTGATAGTACCTCTGGATGCCACTGGAAAGCAGTTACAGGATAGCTGTGTGCTTGAACTGAGGAGACATAGACCTATATAAATGAATCTCAAAAAAGAAAACATTAGAATCTTCTCGTGCAATGAAAATCAGCGAAGAGATTGAATTTAGATACAATGCCAACGTATGATTAAATAACACAATGGAACTGTTACACTTCATACCTCATTGTTTTCATCGGCACTAGTTGTTAAGACCTCAAAGAAACTGCATAGATCCACGTTCTCTTGAAACTTCTCTGGTGATATACCATACTATTGCACAGGGGCATTCCACAGTCAATCAGCTTTTTCTTTGGATGTGTAAGAAAGCTTGTCAAATTACCCAACTAAAAACCAGAGCTATGGTTTCTAAACAAAGAATCAATGAGAACAAAAAAATATAAAACAAACAGGGCACGACTGTAGCATAGTAACTACATCAAAATTTATTCATTCGGAAAACTATGAAGTGAATCCATTAGGGAATTAATTAAAGATATGATTATAAGCAAATTATAGTCACTATCAACTGAGTTTGATAACTAGAAACATCCCATATAGTTCAACATCTCCCGTGAGATTAGAAAATTCACAAGACGTAGACAATTGGTGAAACAACAAAATAAAAGGTCGTACTATTCACTAAATCATTTTGTGGTAAAGACCCATCACATGTGTAATGTACAATACACATATACAAGGACTTTCGAAAATAATTATACTTAATAACCCTTCTAAACTTGAGACACATCATAAGGCAGTCAATGTGTTGAAAAGAACAGCCCTGACGCGTAAAATTGCTAGAAGCACCCTTCAAAACGATGTAAAAAATCAACTCAGTAAAACTGGGACCCTGGAGGAGTTAAGATCCACCTAAATCCAAAAATGACTAGGCCAGGTTATTTGGTCACAAATACTACCTCTGCCACTAAGGATGACAGGATGCCAATGGTTGAATGGCCCAGCCAGTCCAATTTTATACATTCAACATTCAAACAAAATTACATCCAATATAGTAAGATAAGTCCAAAAGAGCACTGGACCAAACTGGTAGATAAGAAAGACGATCCCTTCTAATAAAAAAGTAATATACAAATAAGATAGCTAAATTTGCAAGTTATAGAAGCTGATTGTAAACCTTGCCCCCATAGAGTGGATGACAAGGTTTAGAACTTATCATTCAAAAACAAAATGATTTTAAGCGAAGAAGAAACAATATATTACTCATAAAAAACGTAAACAATAAACATTTCCATACATTTAACCATAAAAGCCACCAATTATTTGACACTCACATGATGATTTTGGATCACAAGACAATCTATGCTCAACTTTTTAAGCAAGTCTGGAGGAAATCTGCAGAACACAAACAATCACTTTGAATACATAACTCCATCATGGAAGCCATTAAAGCCAAGTAGAGTGAAGGCAAACAATCAGAAAAGTTTTGGATGGATCCCTGCTTAATTTGAAACAACAATACAAATTACATGAAATTACTTCTGTCCCCACTGTCAGCAATTCAATATCTTTTAATGAGTTCACGAAAAACAAAAATAATCATTTATCATTTTGCAAACATAAGTATCATGTATCAGTCTTAGGGCCATTTCTAGTTACTTGAGGACCAGACAATCGAGGATTAAATATTGGCATGAACAACTGCATACACTAGAAAATATAGTAAATAAAGCTAAAAGAAGGCCATAAGACACATATCTGAAAATGTGGGTTACTGGAGTAGATGTTAAGCAGCATCATTGGTCACCACCTGATGATTAATGACTGTTGCGTGTGTATGTTATCCAGCCCAGGTGCTGTTCTATAATTTAAACAAGTTCAAGAAGATTTTCAGAAATCTTGGAGGATTCAAAAAAATTCTCATAGCTTCATATTTGGGGATTCATAGTGCTAATGACTTGAGGAAACATAGTCACGGACACCTGATTTGAGGTACATAATCAAAAAGTGTCCAATCTGCTCCCCTTCACATGTGCAGCATGGGCATACAGCCTTGAGTTTGGTACACAACAATCCCAGTCCTCACTTAAAGTATTGTATGCATCACATACGTTGAAATTCATCCTCAATCAAAAGGTCTGTCAATACAGAATGGTTTCCCAATCCCTGTCCCCTTCATTACACTTACCAAGTGCATCAATGTCAATCTCATTCCAATCAAAACAATGGATTGACATGTTTCTATTCCCATCCTCATCCCTTCCAATATCATTACGATATCTCACATTCATCTTCGCTTCAATCAGAGAGTTATTCGACGAAGGAAAATCCTTCGATGGATGGATGCACACAGAAAGTTGAGGGCTAAACAGGGTAACATTCATGAATTTCACATTTGAGGGCCCGGAACATTTCCTTATTTTGAAGAATAGTGTGGCACCACATGCATGCAATAAACTTGATCTCATCCATCCATGGAACCAACTAATGCCATTCTTTTTAGGTAGTTATTCCTGTTCAGAGCTTAAATTTAACCTTAGACTTAACATGCTACTATTATTTGATGTAAAAAATCGATAACCTTTCTTTCTTTCTTTTTCTGCCTTAAGTTAGAGCAACACTTTTACACAATGACATAGTGTACAATCTCTTGTCCTGGTATCAAAAGCTTAACATTCTGGAATCTGGTCCATATGATTTAGCAAGAGTGAAAGACAAAACATTGATTACCATTTTCATATATATATAGAATTTTAACATGCCAATGTCCAATTTAATCATGCCTGAGGCAGCAATATTTATGTTTGAAATGATTTAATGCAGGAGACTTAAAAATATCAAATTTCATCACTCAAAAATCAACTGTTACAGTAATTACCAGAAACCATATACCTTTGAAATGCTGTTCCTTCTATATTTATGTTGTTCATGAATTGGAGAGTAGACGCTTGATCTGCTGCACTAAATTCTTCCAGAATGTTTTTGTCCTATTATCATTAATGGTTATTTCTTAAAATCAAAACAAAGAATAATGAGAATTAACTTTAAAAAAGAAAGAATCTGAGAGACGTTATTCAAAGTTATAAATGTCCCCAAAAGAGCAAAAATACACTCGATAATTGGAACACCAAAATGGATTGATTTTAGTCACGTCAACACATAAAGAAGCCATACAATACTAATAGTCATTACCCATCTAATTCAAAGTTTACCATACTTAAACTATGGTGATCTTCTAATATTTAGAGAGCTAAAACAAGACATTGAGTATATACAGCTTACCTTGCTGATGATCATTGTTAGAAGTTCAAAGCCTAAGCAAATGGCGAGTACAGGGAAATGGTCTCCTGCATCATTCTTCTTCAGAGATTTCTGTACAGAACGGGTTAAGTTCATAAATAACAGTTCATCATCAGAGGGGAGGTCATTGTCAACTATAAACCAATGTATAAATACAGATTGAAAACTCACTTACAACTAACATGCATCTCCAGCCCTTACACTTTTTTAAACCCAAATTTAAATTTAGGTAAAAAAAATCCTAAAAACCTTCTCCAATGCAAAATACTCAAACTCATACCATATCATGGAAGACTCAAATTTTTACACAAATCAATGAAGACTCAAACTTTTATTCAAATCACCAATAGTTAGATTTCATTCTCTTTTAAAAATCTAATAGTCATATTCTATCCTCCTTTAAATTTGGATTTGTCCATTGGAGTGCTTTGTATCAATTAAACTTTTTATTTAAATGTTGACTAAAATTCGAGGTTGAAGATGCTAACTTTTATTGAATTTGTTTCAGCCGCATATATGCACAAATTTACAACCTCAACATATGTTATCCATTGCTAATTTTTGTCCAAAAAAAAAAAAAATTCTGCCAGTTACCTTGAAAATTGCCTCAACAACCTGAAAGTAGAACCCACTTTTAGCCCACCCGCCAGTGAAGAGGACACCATTCACAAGATTGAGCTTCTGTAACACAACTATAATCTGTTACCAATTGACATGATCAAGGATGCGAACTATATTCTCTTATCAACCCAAACTTTACTTGGAAACATAATTTTTCTAAATAAATTGTTGATTACTTTGTAAAGAATCTCTGGAGGCTCGTTGTAGATAAGAGGAATCACCCTAGCACCGGCCGATTCGACGAACTTCACATACGATGCCGCGATATACGAAGCGTTGGTCGCATTGTTGAGTCGACCGGAGGCGCCATCGCCAGGATGGCTCACAATTCCGATGACCGGACGGTAATTGAGCTTCGGGTCAGGTGCGGGACAACTCGGAGCGGACACAGTGGGTAATAGAATTGTCGATTGAGCCTTTGCGGAAGTCAATTCCTTGGAGAGAGCTATTAAGAAAGGAATCCAGAGGTAGTTCAACATATCAGAAGAGGAGGAGAGAGAAGATGAGGTGGAGGGTGGGGGAGAGGGAGTTGACGGAGAGTCGGTGAGATTGGTGGTGATTTTAGAGGAGGAGAAAGAAGCTGGTGGTGGTGGTGGTGACATCGGTGGGGATTGACGTGAATTTGGAGTTGGGGAGTCTCGAGATTGCGGTAGGGGTGGTGATCAGAGGGAGCTGGATATGGTGTTTTGACATGGGAGTGGTGAGAGAGAGAGACAGAGAGGTTTGAAATGGGGGTGGCCGACGCCGGCTCTGTGCGAGTCTATACAGTCTGGAGAATTCGGATTGACGACGAAGTTTGAAGAAGGGAGGAGGAGTTTGATCGAAGTCTTACGTGATAAAAAAAAAAAGGATAAATTACACCGAGACCCCCTAAAATTTAACATATTACACTTAAACCCCTAAGATTGACGAGTAACTAATGGATGCAACGGAACTAATCAAAAGACATAAATGCCCCTAAGGCTGAGTATATAATCATTCTCACCTTGTAGTCGTTCCCTAGTATCTGTAGCTCACATTGCATCGTTCTCTACTCAGGGTGGAGCTCCTCTGCTATTAACGATCTAACAACTTCTTTTGCTGTTAAGTGAAACGGTGTCGTTCCAAGTCAAGACTTCAACACCCAGTAACCCGTTACGACGTCGTCCCTCTTGTGCCCATTTCAGCCTGCTATATCGTCTTCTACCCTCTTCCATGTGCAGAACAAAACGCAAACCAGATCGAAGCCCGTCGACTACGATCATCTTCGAGCAATCACTCTCCCAAATCGAAGCCCTAACATCGATGTAAGTTTTGAAATTCGAGATTATTTTCGAGTAAACAGTCAACTCGGTTCCGATTCTTATCACTTTATATATATATATGTCAGTATGCATATATAATTTTGTAGTTCACGATCACAATTAAACCAACAAAACATTATCAATGAAGTCCAAGTCTAGATTGATTGATCTCTCTTTTACCCGATTGTTATCCCTTTTTGATTTCTGTACTGTAGAGCTAGATATACATGTGTGCACACACAGATGGAATTCAAGCACTATCACTACAGTTCAATAATTTTCTTCTCAGTTTTAATTTCTTTGTAAGTAGTACATCCATACAGAATTGGATTAAATATGTTATATTCTTATATTTCAGAAATAGTTTTGGTGAAAAATGAATTTCTTGATGCTGCGGTCTAGTTAGACTGCAGCTCCAGAGAAGCCATCTGTTCAAGAATTTCAGGCAGAGGCAAATTATGTGAAAATAGATGTCTTGCAGGTGCAAATGGGAAAAATACTCCTCACATTGTAGACAACCACAAGGATGTTACTGAACATGAAGGATTCATAACTATTCCATACAGTAATTTCTCACCACATCTCTTAATTAGTACACTGCTGTGATGAAATTGTAGTCTGTTTATATAATTACTGTGTCCTTTTTTATCTAATAGTTTCTGCATGCAGTCAGTTGTTTATATAAATTGAATCTGTCTCTGTCTGCTTCAATTGGTATTGGACTTCTATTTTTCTGCTATACTAGTTTTGGTTAACAGAAGAGTGTTGTCTAATGGTTAACATAAGAGAATTTGTAGGTTGTTGATTCTTAAATTTGTCTCAAATGTGTTGTTTTTCAACTGAGAAAATTCATATATTGCCGAAAATGGTCAAGCTGATGATGCAGGCAAATGCTACAGTATCAAGGTATAATACCAAATGCTAGAGTGAGGAGGGTTGTAGTTTGTGATCAAAGGCATAGGGTTGGGGTGGGATAATATGTTTTGCAACCATAGGATGCAGGCATGGAGTCAGGCCCAGGTCCATCATTTTAATAAGGATTTGGTTTGATCCTTTGAAAGATTAAAGCCAGCTTCTAAGTTTCAGGGATTTTGGTCAGTTTTAGATTGGACAGACTGGCTCTGTTGTGTGGCAATGCTGCTGTTATGCATTAAAGCTAAGTTGATCTGTGCTAGTGTGCTGATGTTGATTTGATGAGGTTGTGAGGAGAGGATGCTATGCTGCAGATGTTCAGGTTTTATCAGTCTGATGGATGCTGGTTTTGTTGCAGAATGTGAGGGTGCAGTTTGATGATGACCTGCAGCTGGAGGGTTGTAAAATGCTGAGATTGCGTTGATGCTAGTTGGTTTTTCCCAAAGTATTTTCTGATGTGTTGTAATTTTTGGATTTCAATAAATAAAATTCTCTTCTTTGGAGGCATGTTGTGGTTTTGTAGTTTATGACAGACTGACTATGCACTCAAGACAAAATTAGAGACTAACTTGTTTTTTCTTGCATTTCTGGATAAGGACAGAGCAGTGTTTGTCTGCTTGTCTTATTGATTGTAATTCTTTTTCTATGAAATAAAGAGTATTGATTGGTTGAAAATGATGTATTGATGTATTGGTGTATTGGTTGAAAATGGATCATGGCATGAATCAGACATAGGTGAGATCAGTTCCATTAAAAAACAAAAATGAGATCATTACACAAGTGTTTCCAAAGGGATGATAGATCTTCTAAAACAAGAAAATAGAAAATCCATCATCCCCATAGCAAAAGAATACACTGTAAGTTACTGATTTCAAAAGGATCAAAAAGAAATTGTAGCAGCATCCAACATTGCAGCAACATCCAGCATTGTAGCAGTATCATTGCAAAAAATCAAAACTACAAGCAGGCTGCCCCCAATCATCTTTGCAACCAACAACTTAGCTAAAAGATCAGAACCAACCAGCAACAACATCATACAATCAATAAGCACCAAACATTCATTGTCCACCTCGATCCTCCTCATTAGAATAATCAACGACGTTGTCCAAGAAGCATGATTCAACATTTACCCGAGCATTTTGTGAAGCAATTGATGCTTGAGAAGACATGCTTGAGAATGGATTTGAGTGACTATAAGTTGATGCCCATGAATAGGTAAATCCATTCATATGTGAATTTTGCTCATCCGATTGAGATACCTTCAAAACAAGCATTCAAAGACGTAAGACACAATTAAGAAAAAATAAGAATCCAAAATATTATAACCATAATGTTGTGGTTGTAATACCTTAGACCTATAAGAAGTTCCAATTTTCCTCTTCGTTGACTTCTCATGCCAAGGCTTCAATCGACCCCAACCCTTATAACCATCATCTTTCCTCTTCAAGCCAGCTACTTGTAGAATGTTAGGGTCAACATTTTCTACTCCTTTAGAGAGAGAGAGAATTTCTACTCCTTTATCACATCATTGTCCTTCTCAGTACCAAGTAATGCATACATCAAATCCACTTGTTTGAACAACTCATCAATACCACGGTTCACCAACTGGTGTGCAGGCTTAAGGTTAGAACAACGAGTTGCTAAACGTACCATTCTAGGACATAGCTGTCTGTAACGTGATGCTGCCATCAGCTTGGGATCCTCCTCATTTAGTGTGGCACTAGAATAAGGACTTGACCACTTTCTTGCATCTCGCCTCCATCTCTGTATTATGTATTGGTCAAGAATTTGCTTAGTGTTCATCGTGTCTAGCACTTTAAGTGCATGACCACATAATATCCCAATCATTTCAATTATTTGACAGCTGCATAAAATTGTTTGCTCATTCACATTGATCAACACCATGTACTTTCTCTCTTCATCATACAATTTCACCACAAATTCATGACATCCATTGAACACATTACAAGGAGTCGCAATAGCACATTGGAATACATCATATTCATCTTGAAATAAATCAAAAATAGGAGGAGTGTAACATTGCGCTGCTTGCACCAACATAGGAGCTCTTTTCAACTTCATTTTAGGCAACTTTTGCCTAGTTTGATATTCCTTCTTTGTCTCCTTATATCTCTTATCATTTAAAACCCTGTCAAAATGAGTAAAAAAGCGAATAATATCATGGTCTGGCTTTAAGTACTTTCGTAATGCTGAGTTCAAGCTCTCACTTAGCTGAGTGCTCTTCATACCAGTTGTGAAAGTCCGCTTCATATACACATGTGCCCATTTCTCTCTTAGTGCCCAAGTAGAATTCATCCAACTGTTATCGTGCAAATCATACTCATCAAGCAACAATTTTCAAGCATCAACTAACTCATGCTCTTCCTCGTATTCATACATACACTCTTTAAATTGGGTTGAAATTTTTGAACCATCCTTATATATGTTTCCTAAATGTTTTAAAGCATTTTGGGAAAGGTGCCAACAGCATAACCCATGATATGTTTCTGGCATCACTATAAATATAGCTTTAGCCATTGCTTGATCTTGGTCAGTGAAAATGGTAATAGGCTTCTTCCCAGACACTGCTTGTAGGCATGTCTCAAACAACCACGGAAATGTTGCTGCAGTTTCATCATACAATAATGCCGCACCAAATATCACCGTCTCCCTAAACTGGTTGAATCCAATCAAAATGCCTAAGGGTCGGTACTCCTTGTTTGTTCGGAATGTTGTGTCAAATGTGACAATATCCCCAAAGTGGCCATAATCAATAATCATCCCTGGATCAGCCCAAAAAATATTAGTTATGCGCTCTTCGATATCCAATTGGACTCCATAACAAAATGATGGATTCTTAGCTGCTTCTGCTTCGAAATATTGCAACAAACTACCGCTTCACCGTATTTTAAGTCTCGCTGGCTCCTTTCTCAAATGTAATTTTTTTGGTCTTGGTGAGTGAACCCTAAGCTTTCTCTCCCACCTGCTTGGGTGCTCAAAAGATCGTAGGACGTCTTAAGTGATATCCCACAATCCTCAGCAATATCAACATCGATGCCTTGAGCTACAATAACTTTCCGTTGGGATGACATTATATACATGCATTCTATCAAGTGCAAAATGTGATTGTGTTGGTCTTCCCACTTAACAACAACAAATTTTACAATATCTCTCTTGAGGGATATACACATGTGAGCGGGGCAATTTGTTCGAGTTTCTGCCCGAGCCTTTATTGTTTTTCAATCCTTTTGATCTTTACTCCTTTGTCCCTGTTTGCAATAAACGTATTTTCTGTAAATTAATACACCGTCCTTCATGCTCTTGTTGTGATAATCTTTTCTCACACTGAATCCCACAGTTCCACCATAATTGTTATAGAACCTATAAGCATCTTTTTCCGAGTCAAATTGCATTCCAATACATGGAGTATTGTCTACATTATCAATCTCCATACATTCCATCTCGACAATTGATTATGTCCCTACATAACCAAATAGTTACACAAATTAAGCATAAGATAAAAAACTACCCATACAAATTTTCAATTGCAAATGGAACAAGTAAATATTTATTTTTTTATGTTCCTTGTGAATAAGAAAATCTTATGTATCAAAGCCTATATAACTTAGATTCACCAAAGCCTAAAACATCAATACCCATATATCAAAATAATCAAATATACTCACAAAAACGTAGTAGAAAGAATGCTGGTAGTCACATAATTCTATCAAGATTTTACAAGAAATTGTAAAAAAAAAAAGTTGTAAATTTTATGAACTAAAATTTCATAAAAAAAATTTGAAAAAATATCAACATTACCCACTTCATAGTTGGATCCTTCTTATCCACAAAAGTTAAATAATGAATGTAATGAAGCACGAAGGGTTAAAGATAATGAAAGACAAAGAATATAAAAATTTAGGGTGGTAAATTCGGACATAAAAATTCCATCGCTTACATAAAAATTAAAGATAATAGTGATATCGCAAAATTAATGTTGATGCAATAAAGATCATACAATAAAATTAATTTTTATGCAATAAATATGTTATAACATAAAACCTGAATTTTTTTCCGGAATATCGAGTGGAACAAGAAGATTTTGGTGAGTGAAATTTTTGCTATTGGCAAGGGACTGTGAGCTTGAAGGGAATGTATGCTTGGGTTGGTGAAGACGTGGTTGGTGATGACGTGCGATTTTGCTGGAGCATGGAGTTAGCGATGGCTTGGCGGGAGAAATAATATGTTGTTTTGGCTTGGTGAGGGATGGCATCGTTTTACTGCTGGGTTCTTTCTTTATTGCTTGGAACGGCACCGTTCCACTAACTGCAGAGGAGCTCTACCCTCTTTACTCCAGATCGAGAAAGCTTTGGGCCATCTGAAGATCAGCTCCAGCTTTCTATCAAGTTTGTTCTCCTCCAGGTGTGAAAGGTACACATTTTGATTAGGATTTTCTTAGGAAAAACTAGATTTTTTTTCAAAAAAATTAGGTTTTTTTTTTCATTTTTTGAGACAGCTTGATTGATTTTGTCCTCATAGTCATACATCACCTGTAGGATGGAGTTCGGGATTAGAACTTACTCACCATACACTAGAAAACTTCAGCTTCAGTGACCCAGAAATAACTAGAACGATACTTCTCCCAAATGTTACTCAAGCACAAGTTTTTCTTTTTCCTTGTTTCTGTTTATTTTTTTTTGTTTGACTTTCATTCATATGTTACGAGATCACAACTCACTTTTTCTTGCCCTTGTTTGTTAATCTATTTTTTCCTCTTCCTGAAGAATATCATTGCCCCACGTGGTCCACGAAGTGACTTATGTTGTGGTCGTAACAACGTCTGTGTATTCAAAGGAGATGGGATCACACCAGCAGCAACCAGCCCACTAATGTGTGTCATGTCAGCCAACATGACGGCTTAATGGTTTTAGCATACGAATGGGTTTTTGAGAAATCTGTAGTGCTCACTCAAAAAAAAAATCTGTCGTGAAGAGGTTTCGATTTTTTTTGCAAATTTTATACTGATTAAGGTTTTGTTCTAGAAAAAAATTGATTGTTTTTTTTAGGTTTTGGTTTTACCGATTAGGATGACCATCTTTCCATCTCAGCTTTCTCCACCACCATTAAGAAGACTCCCAGGAAGGCCAAGGAAAAATAGAAGAAGAGAGGTAGATGAAGTTGCCCCATCCACTCAGTCTAAAAGATCTTGCATTGTTCGATGTGTAAATTGTAAAGAGTATGGCCATAATAAGAGGACGTGGAAGAGGGGTCCAATTAGGATAAGAAAAGGCCAAAGAAAAAGATGGAC
>CM042187.1:35070913-35088257 GCA_023539305.1 Ilex asprella
CTCTTAAAACCTAATTTATTCTACTCTTCTTCACTCAGTCTTCAGCCGCACGTCGCCCACCCTTCCTCAATTTCTCTCTCTCTCTCTCTCTTTCTCTCTCACACACACAGATAGTGAAATAGCTTCTCACAACCACCCACCTTTTCCCATCACTGATCGTTGCACTCAGCAGCTCCTTACAGCCAACCGAATGCTTCCTCACTGAGCGATCAGCCTTCAACCGACTGACTCCCTCTGCCAACTATACTTCCTCTGCCTATGCCACTTGATCGCAAGGTATTCCTGTCGCGTCTATATTTTACTCTGCTAAACTTTAGATGCTTGTGTTTTATTTGTGGACAACTTCCAGTGACATCATATTTAGTGTTTTGAAAGGTCTACTAACTGTTTTTTTTCCTGTTTCTTAGGTATAATTATGTGTCTTTGTTTCACTTTATTTCTCAATTTCTTTACTTTCTCTGGGTCTTATTTTCAGATTACCTCTGGTGTGGTGGGTGAAGTGCAAGATTAATGCTTATTTGATTATTTATTTGCAATTCTTTGATTATTTATTTGCAATTCTTTGATTATTTATTTGCAAGAAAGTGGTTCATGATAAAAGGGCAGTCAACAACACAAGGTTTTATAATTCTAACATTCCACACATGATTATTCAATAAAATCCATTTGATTTATGGAGCAGTTCAAAACTCAATTGGCCAGAAAAATACTAGAGACTAATGTTGAATTGCTGATCTACACGAATTATGAAAGCATTATGGGAAAGATATCTCAGCTTGAACTGATTTTGTTCAGAAATTAAGAATTTGTTGACCCATTGTTACATTTAGTATGCTTTGAGTACATTTTCAAGACCACCTCTACACGAATTGTGAAAGCATTGTTACATTTAGATACTATGGTAATCGTCACTCGATTTTTATTCCATCAGATACATATTCCAAGTATCAAGAAGCTTGCTCTTGATGTTAAGACTCGATGAAACTCTACTTTTCTTATGCTTCAAACTAGTTTGATTTATAGAGGTGTGTTTTCTTGCTTGAAAAATCGAGGTTCTCATTACAAGATTTATCCGACTGAAGATGATTGAGAGCTGGCAAGAGAGATTTGTGAAAAATTGGAATTGTTTCATACTACAACCAAATTATTTCCAGGTACAAAATATCCTACTGCCAATATATACTTTCCAACTATTTGTGGGATAAAAGTAAAAATATCCAAGTAGCTTCAAAATCCAAAAGACGTGATAAAAGATATGACCTTGAATATGCTAAAAAAGTTTAACAAATATTTGAGTGTGATTCATGGTGTTATGAGAATAACTATTGTTTTAGATCCACGGTATAAGTTAAAAATTTTAGAGTATTACAATGAGAAAATGTATGGAGGTGTGGAAGCTTTAAATAAAGTGACGAGGATTAAGGAGCTTTGCTTGGAATTGGTTGGCGAATATGAAGCGAGGCAAGGAAGTGATTATAAACCATAGCCTTCTCCTCCCCCTCTTCAATTAGATATTGATTCCAACTGCCTATTAATTGATGATCTCTTTGATTTTGACAACTTTATACAAACAAGAGACATAACAAAAGCACGTGGGAGGTCTGAGTTGGATTGTTACTTAGAAGATGGTATGATGCCAAGAACTTCAGATTTTAATGTATGGTCTTTTTGGAAGACAAGTGGTCCCAAGTATCCTCTGCTCCATATGATTGTTAAAGATATTTTTTCTATTCACGTTTCTACCGTTGCCTCGGAATCTGCTTTTAGCACAAGTGGGAGGGTGATCAGTCAACAGCCTTGAAAAGCTACAAATTATTTGAAGATCTTTATATCGATGATGAGGTATATCATTTTAGTTGAAAATTTCACTTTGGAAGAGTCTAATTATTTTTTTCTTTTAATGATATAGGAAAATGATGTTGAAGAAGTAGCGTCTACCACCACCGATGGTGGTAAGAGATGATTGAGTTGGTGTTAAGAGATGATTGGTTTGATTGAGACGGTTTTATCATCATTATGTTGTTTGTGTTATCTTGAATTATATCAAACTGAAGTAGTATTTTAGACATTTGTTGTTTGTGTTTTGTTTAAATATGTTATGCTACATTATGTTGTGTTAGATTATGTTAAATTATTTAGAATATTGTTGAATTATTTTAAATATTGAATTTATTTAGCTTGAGCTTGGGCGGGTACAGGGGAAGCGGGGACAGGGATTAAAAATTTACCCGCAGACGGGAATGATGATGAAAATTATACCCGCTAACGGGAGTAGACCGGGGATGAACATAGTTTTTTTAAGCGGGTATGAAAATGGAGACTACACCCTCCGCCCCCGCTTTGGTCCATTGATATCCCCATTGCCTCCATACCACACTTATTCAATGTCCTTCGATTTGTTAGTAAAGTGAAGAAGATAAAAGTTATATTAGAGCCCGGATCCAATAAATATGCTTTTGAGTAAAGTAATAATGCACCTTAAAATCCTAGAGGTTGGAGCCCAAGATAGAAAGAGGGATTCTAGTTTAGTGAAGACTAGAAGAAATGACTAATACAATGGGTGCCCAACCATGGAGCTGTCAGAAGAAGATGAAAATTTCCCAGAGTACAGGAGCATGAAACTTAGGAAGCTAACATCGTGGAGAACAAGAAACCTTTTGCCCACTCAAAATGGACAAGTCACTCATGCCTTCAATCTCCTTGGCACCACAAGGACTTGGGGCATGAGGGGCAAATAATGAGCCGAAATCTAATTGGGTCAGACCCAATAAATCAAGTAGGCCCAAATCAGTTAAAATGAAGGTCAAGTCCACTTCGTGAATCCGACCCGGCCCAAGGTCCAAGGAGTCCATGAAGAAAAGAGCACGCGGGAAAGAGATTATCGGGATACACACTATCAAAAATCAAAACAATCTTAATTGTACTTACTTTTTGTAGCTATCCTTCCAAAAAACTAGTGTCTTTATTCTCATGTCACCGCCTCACCAAAGGTTTAATGCCTATAAATTGTAAGTCTTCTCTACATGAGAGGACACATGGTGCTCTATCTCTACATCTCTCTACACACACATAGCTTTTCTCTTAGTTATTGTACCTCTCCTTGAGCTTTCTCTCTCTTATTTTATTCATCAATAAAGACCTCCTGACCACCGTTGTCGTTTTTCAGAGTGGAGTAGGTTACCCAGGCCGAACTACTATATATCTATGTATTGACTCAATATTTACATTATTGTCATTGATTGTTTTATTTGTTGGTACTTTAATTACACATTATCACACACTTTACTGTTGATCTTGTATGAGACTATTTTGTACATCATCAGTATCAATTAAATTCTTGAATATTTTTTTTTTGTATCAATTGAGTCTCTGAACTATCTAATTGTGTTAATTGAACCATTTTGTCTGTCTTGACACAAGGTCATAGTTTGAAGGTCATATATATAATTTACTCTAACCATTTGTATCATGTAAGTGGCACATTTCGTCATTTTCCATTAAAAAATCTAACGGATGTAGACAAAATGACTCAATTGATAGTTTATGGACTTCATTGACACAAAAAAAATGTTTAGAAATCTACTTGACACAAGGTTTATAGTTTGAAGATCATATGTGTAGTTTACTCAAAAAAACTAATTTGGTACACTAAATTAGCTAAATTACATTTTTTAGGAAATACAAGCTTGGGAAAAAGACCATTGAGTGGCTTAGATGAGAAGAATTCACGTGGAAGTCCAAAGTTCAAGCTTGTACCAAATACTCGAATATCCGACAAACATAGCTTAAAGGTGGAAAATTGCTATGTTTATTAATTTTTTTTATCGAAATTTTCATTTAAAATGATGTGATAAAATCTTCATTATTGAATATTAACATGATCCATTTATGTGATGATGAAAAACTCTACCACGTCATTTGAAATTGAGATTTGATAAAAAAAAAAAATTGATAAGCATAACATTACCTTTAAAGGTAATAGAGTACGTTTATTCTGAATTTGTATTCAGATTACAAATTCAAATTAAATAGATTAAGACAATTTTTTATCGTAAAAAGAAAAATTTAACTGGCAGTCGTTGCTTGATTTACTTAGAGACTTTTCATGTGGAGCACTTGTGTGACTCGTGTGTGGGACGATTTCCTTTAATTCAAGTCTTGCGAGAGTTATTTTAATGAATACTTTAATTTAATTTCAGTATAAATGACTTTCTTTTGATCAAAGTGACTAGGAGATTAATAGAGGTGCGCATAAACTATCTTGAATTTTTATGACCGTACATTGAACCAAATGAAAAAAAAAACTAAACGGTCGCTTTATGGTGTCTAGTTAGATAAATTTATTTATGGAAGTGAAAGATTTAGACAATAAATGTATAACTAAAAATCATAAAACAAAAAGTTACATACAATTTTAAATACTTATAGTGAGATTCGGATCTTTGAGGTATATACTTGATAGCCTCACTTATGGAGTAAATATTAAATATATAGATAATACCACGCCATCACTGTTATGTAATGTAATGTCACAATTAAAAAAATAATTAAATAGATAAAAAAGGCCCTACTACTTTACAAGGAATGATTATTAGCTTACATGGATGGGTAATCTATTTAATAAAATGACTCATACTTTGAATTTTATTCCAGTCATATTTTTCTCCTCAAAATCATCATCAATCACTTACCTCACCCATCATCCCTCTGTCAGACTCAAACGTCAAGTCACATCACTCATTTTTATCACATGTTTAATTATTTATATATTTTCTCTTTAAAAACATTGCATCACTTATTTCTATCATATGTTTAATCATTTAATATTTAATTAATTTATTTTAAAAAAATTAAGGCACGGGTTATAACTAGTTATTAAATATTTTGGGATTCATTTGCTCACTTATTTTTTTTGTTAAATAGTAAAATTACGTGACAGTAATAGTGTAATATTACCATTACATAGAATATTTTTTCCACTTCTGGGCATGGAGGAAACTTGAAATAATAATATTATTTGGACTTAATTTACTGACTTAATCTATCATAATTATTGAATTGATTGTAATTCTTAATAAATAGTGAAACTCACTATCATTCAATAATTATGAATTATAAAATTCACAAATTAAATCAATATATTGTTCTATTTGAAAAGGGTGAAGATGGAGAAAATCCATTCTGAAAATCAAAATATAAGCCCACCCACAGCCCACAAAGAATTGAAATGGACCTACCTCATTTTGACCTCAGCCCAAGTCAGATATGCTTATACCTTTCAAGAATTTTTATTGATTTTTAACCTGAATTAAGGATGTTAAAATATGGAACAATTCGATTGAAATTAGATTGATTTATATTAATCCAGCTATTTCATTAACGAACGAACACGACACAAAATGATTAATAAATGAATCACATATGTATAAAGTTAATGAAAAATATACACGACACAATTTATTTAGGACAAATTACATTGCGATCTCCTAAAGTTTGTCACTTAATTACTCAGATCTCCTAATATTTGAAATATTATATGCAGACCTCTTGAAGTTTGTACGCGTGTAACATTTAGTTCCCTGATGTAAATATGTCCGTTAATAAATTACACTCAGACCCTCTAAAATTTGTAAACATATATTACTTAGATTCCTTAAATTTAAAATGTTAGACTTATACAAAAAATATTTCAATCAAAGATAAAATATTAAATATTTTAAAATTTATAATAAAATTCATGTTCAATTGAATTATTTATTGAAATAAAATAAAAAATTAATTTTTTCTTAAAAAATCGTAGTTTGTATACAATTATATTGTCTAATGGAATTTAATTTGGTCTTTTAAATGACCAAATTGAAATACCAAACTACCCCCAATTAAAGCTAAAATATATTGTATTTATTACAATTTGACCCTTATTTAATTTTTAAATTTTATTCTAATCGACAGTTTAATTATATATTAACTATGATTTCTTTTTTAAAAACCTAGATTTTTATTTTTGATTTTATTTTAATAAATGATATAATAGAACATGATTTTTGGTTGTAAAATTCATGTTCTATTATGAATGACTTAGACCCCTTATTTGATTTTTTAGTTTTATTTTAATATATAGTATAATTTTATACTAATTACGATTTTGTAAGAAAAATTACATTTTTAATTTTAATTTTATTTCAATAAATGATACAATAGAACATGAATTTTGGTTGTAAAATTTAAAATATTTGATATTTTATCTTTGTATGAAATATTTTTTGTCTATGTATGTTTTAAATTTAAGAGGTCTAAGAATTATATACCTACAAACTTTCGAGGGGTTTAAGTATAATTTATTAACGGATATATTTATATCAAGGGTCTAAGTGTTGTGCGCGTACAAACTTTAGGAGATCTGTGTGTAATATTTCAAACCTCGAAGAGGTCTGAGTGATTAAATGACAAACTTCAGGAGGACAAAATATAATTCTCTCATTTATTTATATATCAGTTATACACGATTTATGTATGGTATAACTCGTTATACATGATTTAATAAACGAATCGGGTATATTATTTTATGACATGAACTAACTTCTCCAGATCGGTCTACTTGAAATGTAATATAAAGTCAAGTCACAAGAGTTTTATCGCTTGTGAATACTCTAATCTCGATATAGATGATTTATGTTTGACTATACTGAGAAGATATTAATCAGATCAGGTGCACGCAATTTGGTCCGAATAACAACTGAATTAAAAGAAAAAGAAAAAAAGAAATGCAATATGAGCTCAAGAGTCTTTTTTTTTTTGGCTGGGTGACGCCACGTCAATCCCTTAAACCCCAAATATCCTTCAAGCTCCAAACCACAAAACCCTTCTTTCTCTGCATTTCAATGGCCATTCCTATGTAACAACACCACCACTTCTCTGAACTTCAAAGCTCCAACAAACAAAACCCATGGTTTTCCTCAGAACCCTCCGTTCTTACCATTTATACACTCTTGTCAAACTCCAAAACCCTTCTCAATTACCCCATACCCATCTACATACCCATTTCATAACAACCCATCCAATTATTTCGATTTCCCCTCGATCTTTACTACTTTCGTCAATTTTTCAAAGACCCATTTCGGTTTTTGCTCAGTTCGAACAGAAAGTGGACGCTGATTCGATTGATTCAAAAAATGTGAAAGAACAGAGAAAGGAGGGGACAAAGAAGCGACTGGATATACTTTTCAAAGAAGCGGTTGGATTGGCTGAAAAGCTCGAACGCAGCGACAGCGAAGACAAAAGTGACAGTGACAGTGAAAATGAAACCAAAGATTTGAAGAAGAAATTGAGGGCATTGGAGGTAGAAGTGAAGACTTTGAAAGAGAATAAATTGAGGAACTTGAAAGAGAACAGTGAGGAGATAGAAAAATTGAAGGAGAAACCCAAGATCGATGATGGAGAATTGAAGGGTGAGACAAAACGTAGGGGCTTATATGCATTGTTTACTGGGGATTCGGAGGCTAATCGCAAAAAATCTGGGGTTTCGGAGGCTATGAGAATGGAGGACCCAAAAGTGTACACAGAGCTTTCACCTGATATGGTTTTGTTTGTGAGACATTTGTACGATGAAGGGTACTTTAAGGATGCAAACTTCTTGCCTAGGAATAAGTTTGATGTCACTTGTTTCGAGAACAGTTATGGCCGCGATTTTATTAAGTTTGCCGCTGAGAAGTTTGGCAAGGATCACCAGGAAATTGCAAAGTGAGGAATACTCTTCTGCTTTGTCATTGCCTTAAATCACATAATTGTCAAATTCGTTGTATTGAGGGCATTCACTAGCACATTAACATACCACTCTTCATGGGTTGAGGTTGAACTTTTGTGTTCTTCAGTGTAGAAGTTTGATATTTGTGTTAAGCTCCATATGTAGATGTGATGTGATACTCGCAACAATGAAGTAAGCCCATCAAAGATTTGTAATTTAAATATTCCTTAATAGCTTTGGCATTGGAAAACTTGAATATGGACGAATGAGGGGCTTACCTATAAATGGTAGGTCTCACTTGAATTTATGATAGATGATCTACTATTGGGTAAAACTCACTGAAAGTACAAGGGAGCATATCTTAATCCAAAAACTTGTATAGGCTGATGAGAAGTCCAGGTTGATTATGCTCAAAGATAAATTATGTCGATTAATCAGTATATAGTTCTATTACCTGCTGGAGTCGGGGGGCTATTTGTTGTTTGCACACACTGCAGTATGAGAAATGTGAGAGAAGATGTCCATTTTGGGAACCTAGTCTTTGGGAAGGACTTTATTTGGATAATTGAAAAATGGATAAATAAATGTAGAAGTGCTTTTCCATCCCTGAGATATCAAGACCTAGAGTATGTATGTTTTTCTCTCCAATCTGGTTGTTGTTCTCCTTCAAATAGTAGGTTCAATCAACCTGAACTCCTAACAAACCTTCGATGATGTTCCAAGCATCTATCAGTTGCTTGTACAAGGTTTGTTATTGTCATCCAGTGAATTGTAACTAGTACGAGAGGATGAACTGAATTGCTGAAGAATAATCACCCTCCCGGAAAAAATGGAGTCCCATAAATATTGTCGACTTTCATTGGAAGTCTCTAACCCAATTTTTGCAAAAGTTGAAATTGTATTATTCAGTTTTAATATGTCACATGCAGTAACAATGGGGTAATGAACTCTCCTGTTAAGTTTTATGTGGCATGTGTTTAGCTAATTTTTGGTTCGGAGTTATGCATGGGTGGTATACATCTTTCAAAAACAAAAAAGAAGTTGGCCTGTCTGTGCATCCAAGAATGGAGCACTAGTGGGGAAAAGAAACAAGTTGGTAACGTTGTGGGCTGAAAAGAAGAGCAAGACAGTTGGTTAAACTAATATGTGAGTAGCATGAAGATTTCCAGCAGCATCTATGCATGTTTTTGCTTGTTTAGTATTGCCTATGCAATATAGTGCACTTCATAGTGTATGTCTCCATGAACATGTGTATGCGTAAAACATTAGAAAATGTGTGTTTCTATGTGCACTTCTTTAGTTTTGTTCGATTTAGTATGGTCGTTCCACTTGCATCTGGTTTTCATTTTCTATTGAGTTGCCTTGCTTATCTTATCTTAATCTTGCGAGCTTAAATTTTGGTTTCTCAGATGGTTGTCCGGCAGTGACTTAAAAAAGGTGGCCCTGATTGGTTGCCCTTCTCTTGCTAGGAAAAATATATTTTCTGCTAAAAGATTGCGTACATTTTTTGCAATTCAGGAAAACACTGTAAGTCAACTGTTCCACTGAAATTTTGCCTTCCCCATCGTCTATTGATTATTGTCCAAATAACATAGCATGATGCTTTTTCTTTGTTCTGAATTTTTCACATGCTCACCTTCAGGTTTGCAGCAAATGCATCTTGAAACACTCATGCAAGTTTGTGAATCAGAGTGTATGGAGAGGTGACACCAAGACTTTGAATTTGGCAGTTGTAATGAGGGTTATTACTTTGTATGCGTTGGAGTTGGTACCTCCACAGTTGGTAGTGCCGGATGAAGTAAATGCTTCTGTTAGTCGACTGCTGAAGGAGGTTGTAAGCCTAAGTCAAACTGTTTCATAAGCTTCATCAGGATCCCACACAGCTGTGTCTCAGGAATTTAAGGCTGATTCTTTTCAAGACTGCTATGCTCCCTGATCATTTTGCTGGCTGCCAGGAAGATTCATCTCTCCTGTCGTGCTTACATGCTCGTATGCATGGATCCAAAAATATAACTGAGATTGCCGTAATGGTGGGTGTTCGGGTTTTCTGGTTTCCACAACCTAGAGCAATGATGAAATTGGTGCTGGAAATTGCCTTAGTGGTCTATGAATGGGGTCGGTCACATTCCTTGCTGTAGTATGCAAAAAAGGAACTTTCCCATGTCAATTGGTTAGTCTCACCATGAATAGGCTATTCAATAAACTTTGTATGTAATTTCTGGGCATATTTATATGAGCTCAGATGTTTACGTTAACTCTTTTCAATCAATCTTTCAGTGAATTGAAACGAACCCAATGATCGGTTTTCCAGATAGATTGTTCAAACTGTTCTTCATTGGTTTGCTGGAGATGATTTGTGAACTAGTTCTTTGGCTGCCCGTGCTTTTTGTTAAGTGGTAATGTTCCTCCGGCTTGTTTGTTAGCTGTTTTATGTAATTTATTTGAGTAAAGCCAAGTTTAATCAATGTCATCGATCTTTTCTTCGGCCTTTATATGATCGTGCTGAATTGCAGAAGTGTTGTTTCCTATGGACCAAACTCCAACTCTCATCAGTCTTTTCTCCCTAAATGAAGCGTTAATGTGTGGATTGTTTTAACCCCCTTTTCAGTATAAGAATAGTACAGAAGGCCAACAGACAAAAGGTCCATTCGATAGACGTATTATGAGGGAATTAAATATTAGATTGTATTATTTTTTATTTAATCGGGTCTAATACTTTGTTTGATAAGCAAATTTGATACCGTATTAATTTTAAAAACGTTATTGTATATTTTTTATACGATAAACCTGTATTATGGAGGTATTTTAATACCACAAAAATGTGGTATTATAATCCAGTTCAAATGTATTATTTTACAAATTTATTATTATAATCTCATAACTGATAAAATCAAGTTGTCATCAATGTAACAAACACTGATTAAGGATTTTTTTGTTAATTCAACATTAATACGATGAAATAATTTCCTAACAAAACAACCAATTTGATTAAGTAATTACTATCTGACGTTTATATTGTGTATTGCCAAACACTAGATAAAATTACCTATTATTCTAATACTTTATTTAATCTTGTATTTTGTTCTTTAAGTATTGTATTAGACTATATTATTCTATCTAATCCATCTATTTTTAATACAACAACCAAATGAGCCCAAAAGGGATGACCTTGGTTGAGGGGCAGCCCAATCTAATTTGGGGTCTTGGCAAAAATGTTATATGAAATCTTATAAATATTTATTTAATAATAATAGTAATTTTAAATATTATTAAAATATGTTTATTTACAAATTATTTGTTTTGTCTTTTGAGATATAACAAACTACTTCAAATTTTACAAATAAAAATTGTGTTAATCGAACTCAAATACGGAGATCAAATACAATAATACATACTATTTATTTAAGATAAAAGAGAAACATAATTAAAAATTAGGTTGACTAGTAAAATAATTTTTTTATAAATGTATATAAAAATAAGAATTTATACAAGTTGAGTAGTCCTAAAATAAATGAGATATTGTCAGATATTATAGAGAAAAAAAACAATTTTTAAATAAAAATTTTAGTAAGACAACAATGGTTAATTAGTTTAAGATAGCTAGTGTATTACTTCTATTCACTGTATTTTATAATCACCTTGTGTATCATAAACAAAGTTATTAAAAAATGACCTCAAATTTAACTTATACAAATCTCTTCCTACCCCTGACTTTGTTAAAGTCAGTGGTTAGGTTGTTGATAAAAAAAAAAATTAACTTACATAAATATAAAATTATTATTCGTACTTATTAGACGATAGACAATCGATTTTAATAATAAGACTGCAAAGTGATAATACATATAATATAAATATATAAAAAAATAAGCTAAACTTTAAGGCCTGATTTTTTTTAAAAGAGGTTCAAAAAATTTTACAAAAATGTTAGTTGAACTTAATTTGAGTACTAAGTACATTAGATAAAGAGTGAATTTTGTTTAAACGTAGCACTTACTATTAATTCAATAATTAAAATATATTAAGTATTTAAATTATATTCTAAAATAATAATTATTTATTTTATTTTGGAGCCTCAAATTTTTCTTTCAATTTGTGGGCCCTAGGCAATGGCCTAAGTGGCCTAAAAGTTGGGCCGATGGTTGCGACATTCAATTATAAAATTATGGGTTTTAGGCGTGAGTATAATTTTTTAGACTTATTTATCCAAAAGTGTATGGATAAGTTTTTTTTTCTATTAAGTACAATTTTTATAAAATTTTGTGTTTAGGTACAAATTCAAATGAATTAAATTCATTTTTACTTAAACACCCTTCCTTAATTTATGCATCCATCATTGACAGTTATTTGATGAAATAAATATGTAAATATTGCATATTTGTTATCTTTATTTTTTGAATTTTGAAAGAGCAGTTTTTGTGGGATATGTGCAGTAAATCGACTGTGTAAAACTCATCTATCCAGTAAGACAAAAACTCTATGCAATAACACAAAAAATCTTCAAACGTTTATGCAGTTTGTTAAAAAAATTTGATTTCTGTATTAAGAGTCTTCAAACGTTTGTGTTCAACTATAAGAGTCTTATTCAACGTCTGTGTTCAACTAATCTCGGCATAAGAGTCTTATCCAACGGTCGATTTACTTCTCCGATTGTGGATTTATTCAAAAAATGAAACTGTAAATACCAATCACCGTCATTGGATTAAAGGTAAGTTGTTAATAATTATATTTTTTCTTTTATTTTGTCAATTTTTTTTGGAAAATTCCTATGTTAGATTTTGTATTATGTTTGTTCGTTGTTTGAAATGAAGAGAATAAAAATTGCTTTCGTTTTAATGGGTGTTACTGTTTTTAATGGGTGTAACTATTTTTTTGAATAGACATAATAAGTATAATTCTTCTTTTATTCGATCACTGATTTGGGAAATTCCAATGTCTGATTTTTTTTTTGTTTGGTCGATGGTTGCTCGATGTTTGTATTCTTTGTAGGAAGTTTCCCCTCATTTAGAGTCACTAATGCATTTTGAGCCATGTAAGAAATCTGAAGTGTAGGGTTGGGTCAAAGGTTCAATTTTATTCTCACTGTCATCAATCAAAGAGCATTATCCAAAGAAAAATCAATATCTCTACATTTCAAGATTCGTGGTTTCCATTTTAAATATCCTTTGTTTAACAATTGGTTGTTTTGCAACTAGTTATATTTTACTGGCTTATTTGCATTACTCAGAAATGATCACTCTCGTGTTGATTTAGGAGGCTTGTATTTAATGGGTGTAACTATTTATTTGGTATAGGTATTAATGAACGTTTTTGAAAAAATGTTACTATGTCATTGTTGTTAATTAATTTATTTTATCCTCAGTTTTTAACGCAAAGATTGTTTTATGTTGTTCGTTTTTGGTTGAACGGGGGGGAATTTGTGTTTTGGTTTTTAATGGGTGTAGCTGTTTCTGAATCAGAATTACGTTTTAGTGTAACTATTCTTATATGCAATTTTTTCGCCAATATCTATTTTGGCAGATCCTGCATATTGTAACTATTTTTTTGTTTTATATTTTCTCTCTGTATGTTACTAATTAATTCAATCATTTGAATTCAAATTTTAAAGTAATTGTTTCGTATAAATTTTATTTTTTTCATTTTGAATTGATACATATCATTTCTTTTAATGTCTTAATCAGGAATGAAGGGAATAATGTTGTTTGTATGCAAATATGATGTTGACACCTTTATTATCAGATGTTCTGTTCGTGCTACGTTCAATTTTATTTATGGTAGGCTTTGCAAAAAATAGGAGGAATTGGATAATTGTCTGTTGTCATGTCATATTTTATTCCAAATCACCCAAAATGTTGTTTGCTAAATGATGAGGACTTGCGTAATATGTTTGATATAATGCGTTTGATAAATGTCAATCATGTTAATATCATGGTAACTGGGCAAAAAAAAGAGTCACGGGTGGTGGTTGATGATAATTTGCTTGAAGATGTTCATATTTGTGATGATGGTGTCGAATCTGATGATGATTTGCTTTCTTGTTTTTGCTCACATACAGAAAAAGTATTGTTGACAGCTGGGTGGTCAAATGAAATAAGACATGTAGGCCAAAAGTTTGAAGGTGGTGTCGCACATTTTCGGAAAGCTCTGTGCAACTACTTAATCAAGGTTGGGTTTAAGTTTAATTATGTGAGGAATTGTAAGGATAGGGTTATAGTTAAATGCGCGTCAAAGTATGATAAAGGGTGTGGATGGCATGTCAATGCTATTATTCAAATCTTAATGGTTTCTTTTACATACAAAAAATGAATAATGAACACACCTGTGGAGTAGCATTGCATACCACAAAGAATAAGAGATTGTCTTACAATATAATTGCAGATTTGATTGTTGATAATGTCCATGACCAGACGTCCACTCGTCCAGTCAACGTGGTTAGTGATTTCCTTACATCTTATGGTCTTGACGTATCTTATCAGCGAGCATTGATTAGGGTGAAAAAAGTAAAGGGTATGCTATTTGGGGATCATACGTTGTCGTACAAACAGTTATGTTGGTGCGTGGATGCTGCGAATAATACAAACCCCGGAAGTCATATAGTTTTGCATTGTGATGAGGAGACTAACCGATTCCATAGATTGTTTGTGTCCTTCAAGGCTTGCATCGAATGTTTCAATTATTGTCATCCAATTTTATTCATTGATGGGACATTCATTAAAGGAAAGTACAAATGATGCATTCTTTCGACAATTGGGAATGATGGTAATCAGGGTAAAAGTCTTTTAACTTTTTTTGTATGTGCGTGTTGATTTTGTATTTTCTTTGTCGTATTTGGTCATTTTCCTTTTTCTTAGTGTTTGATTTTTCATAGGTACTGTACAATGTAGTTTTTATTTTCATTTTTATGCTTAATAAAAAAATGGTGCTTATGCATAATTTTTTTTAACTATATACTGTAATTGTATAATGTCTGTATTATGTGATACTTAAGTAGTGTAACTGCATGTGTTTATTGTTAATATTTTTTTAATATAACAGGGTGTTGTATATTGTTGTTATGATGTGAATTTTTAGGCTATTGTCTTAATATTTTACCTAAATATATACATTTATCTTTGTGTTTCAGGATTATATCCACTAGCGTTTGAGATTGTTGAATCAGAAAATGAGAAAAATTTGTTATGGTTCTTACAACAACTATCAGAAATTTTGGATCCGAATAGAGAAATTACATTTGTCTCTGATCGTAATGTTGGTTTGTTGGAAGCCATGCCAAAAAAATTTTCAATGTGTCACCACGTTTTCTGTTTGCAACACTTGAAGGCGAACTTGAGAGACAAGTTCAACGGTAGTCGGTATTTAAATGGATTTAGGGAGCATATGGTGGTGTTGTTGTGTGAGTGTGCTTAAGCCCCCAATATTTCACTGTTTACCCAAAAAATTGAAGCTTTCCAACGTGAGGGTGGATACATTGTTGGACATTTTTTGAAAAAACTTCCATATGAGTATTGGGCAAATGCTTACTTTATAGGTAGACGTCACTGCGAGATGAACTCTAACGCAGTGGAGTCGTTCAATTCGTGGATTATGAAAGCACGACATTTACCCATTATGAGCATAGTTGACACTATCAAGTGTCAAATTATAAATTGAATGGGTGATAGGATGAACACTGCATGTACATGGAATAAAAATTTATGTCGTGAGATGGATTCAAGATTACAAGTTGCATTTACCGAAAGTAGGTCTTGTTCTGTTAGTGTTTCGAACAATTGTGTGTTTGAAGTTAATTCAAATCCTTTTGTTTTAGTCGACATTCAGAATGACATGTGTTTATACTTTCAATCGCAGATTAATGGGTTCCCTTGTTCTCATGCAGTACCAACGATACGGAAGAGTGAGAGAGATACGAACGAGTTGGTTGATTATTATTATCATGTTAATACATACAAGAAATCATATGCTCAACCTATACTCCCAATCCCGACTCTTGATCGTTCGAACTTCAACGTAGATGAACCAGAGATTTTGCCACCGTCAACAAAGAAGCAACTGGGCCAACCAAAAAAAAATGTAGAATTAGGTCAAGGGGAGAACTTATTAGACGAATTCGATGTGGTTGTTGTGAACGGTTAGTTAGTCATAGCAAGAAAACTTATAAAGAACCCTTGTGATTGGATTACTATTTTGAATTAATAAATTTGTTATTTGAATATTATTTCTTTCTTGGTTGTTGTATTATTTTGTTGTCATTAGTTTATTGATATGTACATATAGAGGTTATATTATGGGTGTAACATTTTGTAAATTGAGTATTTTTTTTGTGGGATGATTGAACATTGTAGCAGAACAGGAATATATCAACAATTTTTGTATTATACAATTGGTGTGAAGGCAATAATAATAATATTGGAAACTAGTTAATTGTACTTTTAAAACTTTCTTAATGTCATATAAATGTCTAAAATCGCAAGATATCAATTGAAGATGAACTGGATTAAAAGAGCTAGGGCAGTTGTGCACTAACAAACTCTAGTTGAAAGAGAAGATCAGCTGGTTAGTTAAGACAATGGCTGACAAACTCATATTGGAAAGATTCCAGCTGAATCCAAAAGTCCTGAAGTAGCTGCAGCTTAGTTGAATTCCATTTGAAGCAAAAAAACCAGCTAATGCAGCTAAATGCGTAATGCAGATGAAGTAACTTGATTTTAATGGGTGTAACTATTTTTAGTATTGTAACACCCCAAATACCCCTTTGGACTGCATTACATTCTAAAGACCATTTACAATCATGAGAGCAACTACATAACTTTATATCCAAAAAGAATTTACCTCATCATTCAAGCATATACAATAACATCCAAAAGAATATGTCCAACAATGACATTTACATCTCCAAAAGAATATCAAAGTAAATCTTGCAGCGAAATACAAAATAAACTAGACTTCTCAGTGTACAAAAGAGTATCCTAGTCTAGTGCAAAAGAAAAGAGGTCGCTCTATGCGTCTACCTCGGGATCCACACTCCCATCAATTGGAGTCTCCCACTGGGCGGCCTCCTCGGCTCCTAACTCCTTCTCAAGTACATAATCTGAAAAAGGTTAGCAGTAAGGGGTGAGCACGAAGCTCTGTAGAAAATTTCTCCCAAACCTAAACAAGGTTTAGAAAATATTTAAAATTTGGTCGGTCTCATTTCGCAAATATCATATATAACTTTTTGAAGGAAAACAAGACATTTTAAATAGATCTCAAGTTTAATGGGTAGCAATAATCAACGGGAAAGAATAAAATAAATTTCGCAACAATAACCATTTCAAACTTTTAGCCATTTAAGAAGGGCGCCTTCCGATGCATTGTCCTATACCAATGCACCGGCAAGAACGACCCACTCACAATCCCATGTATATTGGTTCATCCTCGTACTATGTATGTTGATTGCTTCTCATGAATCTGCACAACGATTATACTTAGTCCACCAAACACATTCACAATCACAATCACAAGCATTTTAGAAAAGGGCGTCTACCATCTCAATGGAAGTGACGAGTCCCTTCCTAGGAAAAGTATACTATCCCTCGTTCGAACTCCAGTGAACGATAGTGGTTT
>CM042187.1:35103861-35114104 GCA_023539305.1 Ilex asprella
TAAATCAAATTTTAATTCACTCAAAATTTTAATACATAAAAAAATTTAAAAAATATAGTGGTCTCATTGAAAATATACTTATCTAGAGGGGGTGTCATTGAAGATATATATACTTAGATAGGGTGTGGTTGAAGTTTATCCTCAAATATATCATGGACAATTTAGTAAATTTGCATTTTAGTTAAAATTTTTAATCTAGGAAGGGGTGTCATTGAAGATTCAAAAATTATAGGGGGTGTCTTTGAAGATATGGTAAACTATAGGGGGTGTGGTTGAAGTTTTCTCTATATTTAATTACAAGATGACATGTTAGTCTTTACACTTTCTTGTAAAGGCAAAATAGTGAATCAAATTTTTTTGATGTTAAAGTACTCTTATTAATAGTATAGATATAGATATAGACAATCAAGTAAAATGTACTTGAAAAAATAAAACTAGTACAAATAAAGGTATTCCAAGTAAGATATGAATGAATCTCGTCAAAACCAGCCCTGCCAAATTATCCCCTATCTAAGGCTAGTGTGGATTAATTATTATCCAATCTCTTTTTCGGAATCACAAACACAAACACAAACGAATCCCATGTCCGACCGAGTAGTTCAGTTCACTAGTGGCTGCGTTCATGAGTGGATTCAGAGTTTAAGCAGTATCTTAGCTGGCAATTATGAGTCCAACACAAATGGATGGATTAACAAGGATTAAAATTTTGTTTTACAATGATTTAAATGAATGAAAAGTTCCTATTTTTAAAGAAACCGAAATAAAATATGAATTTTTAACAAATTTCATGTTTCAGTGTATATTGGGTGCAATGATGACACCACATCATCGTTGACATGTGATATTATCATCCAATAATAAACCTCCACATGAATAAGGTGAACTCCACTTGATCAGTGAATACATGATGTTATCTTTACACTCATTATTTTAGTAACGTAGATGACGAATAAGCCAAACGTTAACATCGACTACACTCCCAACAACTTCTTCTTCTTCTCGCTCCGCTACTGCAAACTACGTGGCATTTCTTATCCTCACTTTCGACACAATTCAAAAACAATAATGCTACACTAACCAAATTTAGAGTCTAAATGATATGACAATATATTATTTGAAATTTTTATTGGGACCCAAATGACATGACACCAAATAAAGAAGCTCAATTCAGCTGCCATGTTATTTGAGCTCCAAATTTAGTCTCAAAATTTGGTCAGTATAACATTACTCAATCAAAAAATTCCCCAAACCCTAACTATGGACCTACCCAATTCCACTGTTGGATCTGGTTATCAGCTCGAGATTGGAATTTATAACCCCAGAGCTTAGAAGTCGAAGTCTAAACATTTACCCTATGCTCGCTACCTTTGAAGATTCAAAATGAAGATTTAAAGCCTTGGATTCTCCAATTCTTTACCAGTGTCTTTTTTGGTAAAGATCTGAAATTGAATGCTTTTACAAAGTTTTATGGTGTGCTTGATAACATTTTTGTTTTTATGATTTAAAAAAAAAATAAAAATAGAATCAATTTTTGTTTGGAAAAAAGTTGAAACAGAAAATGTATTTTATTGAAGTTTTTTATTTTAGAAATCTAAAAATTAAAGTAGAAAATATATTTGATAACTACTTTAATTATTGTTATATATTTTACATTATAAACACATCAGAAGTCCTGTTTCTCAATACATCAACCAATCCATCAAATACTGCATACAGCAAAATAATACAAAATCCAATTGACGTTAAACATACTAGTTCATACCATTGTTGATTTAACTACAATCTCAGTAGTGCACAATACAATAAGTAGTTGACATTAAACATATTAGTACATACCATAATCACGTAACTACAATACCAATAAGTAATACAAATATCAAGAATAGTAATACACAATACAAGATCAAATTGAAGCCACAATAAGTAAGCATAAAAATTGTCATCAATTTCTTTTCCCTTCCTTGTAACTAGGCATGTGGGATGACATTTCTGATCATTTGTGAGTGTATCATACTCATTAACCCAAATAAAACAATCATCATAGTCGCAACATTGTATACGATGATAAAAAAGTTGGTCATTGTTTCGTTTTGTTCTCGCAATTAACACATTCATATTACCGAATTCACAATAGCATGGAGGGCCAACAAGTGCCATTCTAGTACTCATGTTTCAATAACATTAACATGTTAGGTTAAACGGTTACGTGTCAAATTAAAAGGGTGACGATTAAAAAACATTTAAACTCATACACAACATATTTAATAAACAGATGAAAAATTTTAACACAAATTATTTAATAAATAAATGATACGATACGACTCATTTAACCCGTTTAATTTAAAATGAGTCATATTCGGTAAAGCAATGTTTTAAAACCATACCCAAAGCGGCAAAAACAGGCCAAATTTATTAATTTGTTCAAACTGTATTTTTTGCAAAAATTTAAATGAGCAGATTTCTTTCTTTCAATTTAATTTAAATATAGCTATGGCCCACTTATCTTATGGTCCACTTGGCTGTCTGATCAACAACAGCGAGACTCAACTGCCAGCAAACAATATTCCCAACGAAAGTCAAAGACCATTTTAGGAGCCATGTACTCCTTACCTGTCGCCGTGAGTTTCCGATGTGGGGTTCAATGAATTGTATCTAAATTTCCTAGTTCTTTCTTTCATTTTTTTAATATTTTTTTTGTTTATTGTTGAGATACTTCTTATTTTTATTTTTTTTGGAGTCATCACATGGTTGGTGTTTACACCAAATTTTTTGTGGATTTCCCGAGCCATCGAACGGTGGTTGAAGGTATTCTCCAAGGTAGCCCAGACTTCACCTGCTGTTGTGAGTCGAACAACCTCTGCCATGGCTTCTTCAGTGAGAGAAGAACGAAGGAGGCACATAATTTTTTGATCAGAAGCTTTCCACGCCAAGTGTTTGTCACCGAGTGTCTGAGAAGTGGCAGAATCAAATTGTGGAGGACGGATGATGGTGCCATCAACATATCCAAGCAGATTTTGGCTCTCGAGAAGGGAAAGGAGTTGACTCTGCCATAGGAGATAGTTAGGGGAGGAAAGCTTGATTGTAATCATGTGGATTAAGGTATTGAAAGGAAGAAGGTTGGAGGAGGTTTTGGTAGCCATGGGAAAGACAGGATCGAAAAAAAAAAAGGGTTGTTAAACCTGTGTAGGCTCTGATACCATGTGAAGGTTTATGAAAACACCACACGTGTTAGTGGTGAGGTAATTTCATGTATATATACACAATTACATATCCGTATATGGAAATTACAAGTATGGGAAGAATCAATCAAATAAATCTGGAACCTACAATTTTGGGTCTTTTAAGAGAATGCAAATGGAAAGCCTTGAATTAAGGCTGAGGATCCTTAGTATGATCCTCGACAGTAACTAACTGTAACAGATTTACAGTGTTGTTATGAACTATTAGATAGTTAGTTAGGAGAAAAAGAGAGTTAGTTCAGAGAATTAGTATATAAACAAGTAAGTTGGTGTAATCTGATATCATTTTGTTATTCAATAAAAATCATTTTCTCTGATATTCTCTCAAATTCTATCATAGTATCGGAGCTATGCTGAAGAGCTTCTGCATTCATCAATGGCGGAATCCTTCAACACTTGATTTCTTTTCAGATCAAATCAACCTAAAGTTTCAGATCTGGACAACTCAAGATCAGGTGCTTGTTACTCTTATCAAGGCTACATTGTCTCCTACTTCTTTGGCATATTTAGTAGGATATTCAACTTCTCGTGAGGTCTAGTTAGCACTTGAAAGAAGGTATTCTTCTTTATCTCGAGCAAATATTCTTAAATTAAAGACAAATTTGCAAACTATAGTTGAAGGGACAAATTCTATAGATCAGTATATTCAAAAGATTAAGGAAGCTATAGATAAGTTAGCTGTTGTGTCTATTCTGGTTGATGACGAGGATGTGTTGATCTAAACATCAAATGGATTTTCAAATGAGTTCAATGCCTTTAGAACTTCGATTCAAACCAGAACCCAGCCAATGACACTTGAGGAATTGCATGTTTTGCTGCAAATTGAGGAAAACACTATCAAGACAAAGGAAAAATCAACATAGACAGAGTTTTGCTACTGCTATGGCTGCTTTTCAGTCAAAATTTAATCAGTTTTCCAATAGTTGAGGAAAAGGTAACTCTAATTCCAATCGAGGAAGAATGAGATATAAATCTGGAAGAAACAACGCTGGTAGAGGTAATACTTATGGAAATAACTATTAGCATCAGGATCAAGCAGGCTCATCTTCACAGTTTAACAACTTTCAAAATCAAAATCATTCTTCTACTTCTGGTTCATCAAAGTTTAATCAGCAAGGTTCACAAGGAAAAGTTACATGCCAGATTTGCTACAAACAAGGTCATAATGCCCTGGATTGTTATCATAGAATGGATTATTCCTATCAAAGAAGACATCCATCTACTCAACTCACAGCATTAGCAGCCTCAAACAATCCCTCAGAGTCATATTCTAATGTTTGGATCTTAGATTCCAGAGCGAGTTCACACATCACTGCTGATTTGAGCAATCTGTCTATGTCCAATGAATATTCTAGTCCTGATAAGGTGACTGTTGGTAATGGCCAGAACTTGCCAATATTCAATCTCTTTACACAAACACATCTTCTTTTCGGCTTAACAATGTCCTTCATGTTCCAAACATCTCATCTAATCTGTTATCCGTTCATCAATTCTGTTTAGATAATAATTGTAGGTTTATTTTTGACTCTCATGACTTTCTCATTCAGGACAAGGATTCTGGGAGAATACTCTACCAAGGCAAGAATGAGAAATGCTTGTATCCAATAAAATTTGTTTCATCTTCCTCAATAAAAGGCAAATCTAAGGTGCAAAGTTTCTCCACAAACTTGGCATGACAGATTGGGCCACCCCCCAAGCTCAGTTGTTCAGCAGATCATTTTTACCTCTGCACTTCTAACTATTACTATTAGTTCAATTTCTTGTTTGTGTAAACATTGTCTTTTTGGGAAGATGTCTAAGCTTCCTTTCAAACCTTATAAGTCTGTTTCGTTGTTTCCATTGGATCTAATCCACAGTGATGTATGGGGACCCTCTCCTGAAACTCACTTGATGGTTATAATACTATGTTTCATTCATTGATGATCACAACAGGTTTACTTGGATTTATCCTCTAATTCATAAATCTTAAGTTTACTCTGTGTTTTGTAAATTTAAAAGTTATGTTGAGACTTTCTTAACCTCACCTCTAAGGAAGCTACAGTCTGATGGAGGGAGGGAGTATTGTAATCACTCCATGAAATTGTTTCTTGAAAAACATGGAATCCATCATCAAAAGTCTTGTCCTCATACTCCTTAGCAGAATGGAATTGCTGAGAGAAAACACAGACATATATTTGGAACAACCCTCACCCTTCTCACAAGAGACTCCCTCCCCACAAAGTTTTGGTTTCATGCTTTTTCTATAAAAACTTTTCTCATTAATCGATTGCCAAGTCCAACCACATCCAACACTTCCCCCTTACCAAATTCTTTTTTGCTACAGTTTTTGATTACACTCAGATGAAAATCTTTGGATGTGTTTGCTATCCTTATTTGAGACCATATAATACCAAGAAACTACAACCTCGAACCAAGCCGTGTATGTTTATCGGCTATGCTCAGGACTACAAGGGTTACCTTCGCTTTGATCCCGTTTTTGATCATATATTTGTGTCAAGGAATGTCATTTTTCATGAAACCATTTTTTCTTTTGCTGATTTACAATAATCCATCATTATCTCCTCACATTCTTATTCTCCTTTAATTCACTCACGATCCTCAATTCTTGGAACTCCACCTTCCCTATCTCAGCCTTACAACTCCTTACCATTAGTTTCTGTCTTGTAGCCTTTCCTCTATTCCTCTCCATCATCACCTACTTTTGATCTAGTTCCTGGTTCCCCATCAACACCTATCCATCAGTTGTCTTCCCATTCTTCTCCACCATTACCAGTAACAACCACCATTAACCAGCATCCTATGACTACCAGATCTAAATCTGGTTTATACAAACTTAAAACCTACTTAGCTCACACTTCTTCCTCTGAGCATTTTGAACCATCCATCGTCTTAGTTGCTTCTAAGTATCCAGAATGGTGTGTAGCCATGACAGAGTAGTTTTAGGCTTTACAAAAGCAGTGTGCTTGGACTTTGGTTCCATCCCCTTCTCATAAGAATATCATTGGTTGTAAGTGAGTCTTCAAACTCAAATACAATTCAGATGGAACTATATCTCGTCATAAGGATAGATTAGTAGCCAAGGGTTTTTACCAAGAAACTGGTCTGGACTATGATGAGACTTTCAGTCTAGTGGTTAAACATGCATTAGTTAAGCTGCTGCTTTCCTTAGCTGTCCAATTTTAGTGGCCTCTTAGGCACTCTCAAGGAGTTCTATATGACTCGACCTCATGATTTCATTGATTCTTCTTCACCTACCTTTGTTTGCAAGTTAAACAAGTCAATGTACGGTTTAAAACAGGCTCCTGGAGCCTGGTTTGAACCTTTTACTTCTCATCTTCTCTCTTACGGTTTTTACTCTTTTTCAACAGATTCTTCTGTCTTTGTTAGTACTGCTAATTCCTCCATTACCATACTTCTTTTGTATGTCGATGACATAATTCTTACAGGCAATAATTTAGTCTTTATCTCTTCTCTTATTTCTGATCTTTCATCCACTTTTGAAATGAAAGGTCTAGGTCCTCTTCATTATTTTTTGGGTATTCAAATTTCTTCTACTTCATCTAGCTTATTTCTGTCTCAAACTAAATATCTTAAGGATCTTCCCCTTAGAGCTCAGATGTCTGATTGTAAGTCTTGTCCTTCTTCTTGTCCTCCTCTTCGACTAAGCAAATTTGAGGGTACACCATTGAGAGATCCGACCATGTTTTGCAGCATAGTTGGGGCCTTACAGTATTTGACATTTACTAGGCTTGATATTACCTTTGTAGTGAACCATGTATGCCAGTTTATGCATTCTCCTACAACTAGTCATCTTATTGCTGTTAAGTGCATCCTTAGATGCCTCAAAGGAACTCCTTTGTGTGGTCTTCATTTTGTTCTTGGTCCTATCAGGTTGACAACATATTCAGGTAGGGGATCCTAATGATCATAGATCAACTGTTGGATTTGTTATTTTTCTGGGTTCTAACCCTATTTATTGGAGAGCTAAGAAACAGAATATTGTTTCAAGATCATCGTCTGAAGCTGAATATTGCGCCTTAGCCATTACTTTTGCTGAGCTTGCTTGGATGTGAATGCTTCTTCATGATCTTCATGTTTCTCTTCTTGTGATACCAGACATTTGATGTGACAATGCTTCTGCAATTGCTCTTGCTTCCAATCTGGTTTTTCATGCCCGAAGTATATTGAGGTCGATTATCATTTTGTTTGTGTCCAAGTAACTCGACAATAACTCACTATCCAACATGTTGCTTCCTCAGACCAGTTGGCAGATCTGTTCACTAAGGGTCTTCCTACTGATGGTTTCTTCTCCACATCATAGTGCACTTCACACCGCAGATCTTCACTACTCAGTATCCAAAAGCTTGCCTAAGCTCACATACACACAGAACACACGTGATCACTTGAACAGAGTGACACCTCAGTAGCTCGTAACTAACTGTAACGAATTTACGGTGTTGTCATGAACTATTAGTTAGTTAGTTAGCAGAAAGAGAGAGTTAGTTCAGAGAATTAGCATATAAACAAGTCATGTGGTGTAATTTGATATCATTCTGTTATTCAATGAAAATTATTTTCTCTGATATTTTCTCAAATTATATCACAGATTCGGAGTGATGTTGCTGGAAGGGACTATAGGAGTAAATGACTTGCCAGCTAATACAAAATCGCAGAGCCCATAATCCTCACGTAACTGGCACCTTCAATAGCTGGATATCCTTGCTATATCTCCAGGGTCAACGCTGTTGTAACTTATCTCATTATCAGAATATTAGTTACCTTATTCTTAGAATATTTGAATTTTATTCTGTTTGTACTTTCTCCTTGTATTCTCTATATAAACACACAACCATATAATACAAATTAAGTCCTTTTTATTATTGATCTCGTCAGAATCTTTATGGTATCAGAGCTTTCACGCTCCCACAAGCACTAAGATCTACCTCTTATTCTCATGGCTGAAACTACTCAAACAAATTCTGCTTCTGCCTCTATTGTGACTACCCCTGCTATTGCAGCACCAAAACTCATTGATTCCAATCAATGCCATAACACAACTACTCCTCAAACTCACACCAATAAACTACTTGTCTTGGCGTCCTCAGTTCAACGCTCTCCTCACTTGATACGATCTAATGCGTTATGTGGATGCTTCTCTTCTGGAACCACCCAAAACAATTGGTGATGCACCAAATCCTGATCATCTTCTATGGCTTCGACAAGATCAGCTTCTGTTGCACTCTATTATTGCCTCGGTCTCAGAACAAATCATGGCACTCATTGCCTCGGCAACAACCTCTCGTATGACATGGGAGAAACTTAAAACTTTCTATGCGAATCGCTCATGATCCAGAGTTATGAGTCTAAAGGAATGACTTACCGCCACCACCCGTGGCTCCAACCCTGTGGGTGAATTTCTGAACACAATGAAAAACATATTTGATGAGCTCTCAATCATAGATGAGCCTCTTGGTGATATTGATCTTGTTGTCCATGTCCTAAATGGTCTTGGCCCAGCATTCAAAGAGATTGCTGCAGCAATTCGTGCCCAGGAAAACCCCATCAGCTTTGAAGACCTTCATGATAAACTTGTGGAGTATGAAAATTTTCTCAAACGTGAGGAGGCGTGTGCTAAGCCTCCAACAATCACGGCCAATGTCACTCACCGGTCCAGACAATTCAACACCTACACTTCGAGGCACCACTTCAACAACAAAGCCTCTTCTCCAAACACCTTTAACAATTTTGGGCATCAACAATCTTCCAACTTCAATTGTCGTTACCAAGGCTCAAATCAGCACCAGAAGAAACGCCCAGCCAATGTTACAAAGGTTTTTGCCAATTGTGTGATCAACAAGGCCATAGCGCAAAGCGCTGCCCTCGTGCTCGCCTTGCTCCACATACGGCTCCCACTGCCAACTACACTGCCACTGCTCCACCACGTCACAGACTTGGCTCCTCGACTCAACCACATCTCATCATGTCACAGGTGATCTCAATAACCTCCCACTTTTCTCCAAATATGAAGGTTAGGATGCTATTGTAATAAGTGATGGCACAGGTTTGCACATAACTCACACTGGCACTGCAACTCTTCCCACTCCTTCTAATACTTTTTCTTGATCTAATGTTCTTTGTCTTCCCTCTATCAATAAAAATCTGCTTTTTGTTTCTCAATTTTGTAAATCAAATAATACATCTATTAAATTCTTTCCTGCTTATTTTTGGTAAAGGATCTTTGCACGAGGGCGACTCTCATTCGCGGCTGGAATAATAATGATGTGTACGTGTGGCCTAAGTCTCTATCTCCTATGACACACCTACAAGCTCTGGTTGATGTGAAGGCTCCACTGTTCAATTGGCACAGACGACTTGGTCATCCCTCCTCTAGGATTCTCACACATCTTGTTGCATCTTGTACCCTTCCTCTCTCTGCCTCTCTCAATGAAATAAATTGTGACTCATGTCTTTGCAATAAAAGCTAGCGGCTACCCTTTTATGTATCTTCTCTCAAGAGCTGTGGTCCCTTAGATCTACTCTACACAGATGTTTGGGGCCCAGCTCCAGTAACTTCAATGGAAGGTTATCCCTTTTATGTTATTTTTGTTGTTCACTTTACAAAATATATTTGGTTCTATCCTATTTGTCATAAATCTGATGCTTTTACTATCTTTCTAAAGTTTAAAGCCATTGTTGAAAACTTCTTTAAAACATCTATCGTGACCACTTACTCGGATAATGGGGGGGGAGTACATCAAAATGAAAGACTATTTTGCCAACCATGACATCACCCACCTAACTACTCCCCCCCACACTCCCCAGCACAATGGCACCGCTGAACGTTGTTGTGATATCCTGGTATCCCACATCGGTTAGGGAGAGGAAAGTTGCTGGGTTTATAAGTAAGCCTCTTACCTTACATGACATAAGGCCTTTTCCCAGGGGTATTGGGAGAAACAAAACCGTGAGGGCCAGTGGGCCCAAAGCGGACAATATTATGTCAT
>CM042187.1:35114204-35130175 GCA_023539305.1 Ilex asprella
CGTTTAGTTTAATGAAATATACTAAGAATATAAATAACCGAGAAGAATGATATAAAATTAAAAGCATTACTGTAAACTCGAATCATACAAATTTAATAGTCAAATTTGTTTTTTCCATAATAAATAAAAAAGCATAACTTGCAAAAAGTCTAATTTAACAAAGAAAATATCCTTAACATGTAAAATATACAAAATTAAATTCAAGTTATTGGGCAACTTAGATATCAAGAGACATATTAAAGAAAATATGGTTAACATTTAAAATATGCAAGATTAAATTTATATACAAACACGAATCATAAAAATTCAATATTTAGTGAACAACACAAAACAACAATATTTATGAAATAATTCAAATCTAAACACCCGAGAAAAATTATACAAAATTATAACCGAGAGAAATCATACAAAATCATAAACAATACTATGAATACAAATTCAATATTTAGTGAACAACAGGAAGCAACAATCTTTACTAAATAATCCAATACTAAATAACGTTTAGTTTAATGAAATATACTAAGAATATAAATAACCGAGAAGAATGATATAAAATTAAAAACACTACTATAAACTTATATCATACCAATTCAATAGTCAAATTTGTTTTTTCCATAATCAATAAAAAAAACATAACTTGCAAAAAGTCTAATTTAACAAAGAAAATATCCTTCACATGTAAAATATACAAGATTAAATTCAAGTTATTGGGCAACTCAGATATTAAGATATATATTAAAGAAAATATGTTTAACATTTAAAACATACCAGATTAAATTCATATACAAACACGAATCATAAAAATTCAATATTTAATGAACAATACAAAGCAACAATATTTACTAAATAATCCAAATCTAAATACCCGAGAAAAATAATAAAAAATTACAAACGAGAGAAACGATACAAAATTATAATCAATACTATGAACACGAAATATACAAATTCAATATTTATTGAACAACAGAAAACAACAATCTTTACTAAATATTCCAATACTAAATAATGTTTAGTTTAAGAAAATATACTGAGAGTATAAATAACCGAGAAGAATGATATAAAATTATAAACACTACTATAAAATCGAATCATACAAATTAAGTAGTCAGGTCGTATCTTTTGGAAGTTAGTTGAATTTCTGATAGTGATATTTGGTCATTTGTCAATATCTACAGACTTAGTTTATTTGTGGCAGTATTGGTTTAATTTTTATTCTGTTAGTTATGAATTCTGTTATTATTTAGATAAAGTTGATTATGAATGTTAAAATCGTTAATTTTGAATCAAAAATAGAACATTGAATTTTGTCAACTGATATATTTTTTCAGATGTTTGAATTATTATATTTTAATAGTTATAACATAATTTTCGTAGCGTAACAATTTAATGTGGAAATATATGCCATGCATGTAGGTTGATGTTATAAAAAATATTAGCGGACTCAATTTGTTCGTCGTTTACTACAATGCTGTATTTTACTTTATATTTATATATGGATAAATATTTGTAACTAATTTACGAGTAACACCGTGCCTTCAGGTAAGGACAATTGCTAGTCTCTTTCTCTTTTTCTCTCTCTCTCTCTATATATATAGTTAGTTAGTTAGTTAGTTTAGTTCATATATGTGATATATGTCCATTTATCTCTGTGTATGTATTGTATGTGTAGGTGATATAACATTACAGAAATTCACTGTCGGGTGGAAGAAGAGAGAGAAAAACCTTTGGCTGCATGAGTAGATGCATGAAGTTTGATGATATGATTGGCAATATTTTGTGAAGGGAACACATCTCATTAAGTTGCTACATATTTAGGGGCATTTGGAAACCCCATGATGAAAAATTATTCTACTTTCCATGAATTTAGTTGACTGAGCCCTTCAGCTAAAATGTATGACAACTTATTTAGAATCCCCACCACACAAAAATCTAGTTAGTTGACTATTATTTTGCTAAAACCTTTATCATTTCTTGTACTCCCAGAAAAAAAGATGTTTCAGGCAGAGAATGCAATAGCTACTCATGACTTAAAAATGCAGCAAATAATGCATTTATAGTGGATCAAGTAGAGTCATTATAATCATTTTTTTTCTTTCATTTCCTTTCAGAGTTACAAATATAATCAAGTAGAACTCTTTAACAGTAAAGTAGAACAGTACAGTAAAGTATAGATTTTCAGATGTCAATGATTTTAAATTTCCAGAACTCTGTTTGGTTTTGCCATTGTGGTTCCAAATCTACATACTTATAGAATAATTTAGAATCATTTGTTTGGAGCATTGCCACTAAATTGCTCTTGCAATCAAGAATGTAGACAATTATGCATGTTGAGTTTTGACAGAGAATGAAGGAGCATGTTGAGTTTTGCTATATGGGTAACATGTTGAATGAATATTGTTGCATTTTTCTAGACCAACAACATGAATGAATGGGTTGCAACTTTTAATGTTGAGTTTTAGTTATCATTGTGCTTTCATGTTTGTAGTGTTGAAAAATGACATCTTCAAGTATGACAACAAGCAACGCCGAGTTAAAATATCGCAATATGCAATGCACCAATTGTAAGAAAAGAGCAATTATCTGTAACGCCCCACCCACCACGTGTCAACATATTGTCCGCTTTGGGCCCACTGACCCTCACGGTTTTGTTCCTCCCAAGTTCCCTTGGGAAAAGGCCTGTTAAGAGAGTGGCGACACCTGCCCACCCTCATCAGAGTAGCGCAGCGCAGTGGCCCACCCACCCTAACATATTGTCCTCTTTGACACAGAGTCACGGACTACCGTTCTCCTCCTCTGCCCTCAAGGTTTTGTTCCCCTAACCACACTTGGCGGGAAGGCCTGTTGACAAGTGAGGCTTGGGACTTACATATAAGCCCAGCAACTCCCCCTCTTCCAGCCGATGTAGGATACCAGGATCTCACATTATCAAAGTTTTCAAATCTGCAAAAAATTATGGGAAGCTATACTACTAATGTCCGGACGAGGGATGTCAATTTTTTAAGTGGATGACTCCTACTCCTTTGAAATGATAGATGTACGGGGAATTGAAGAAGATCTAATGACATTGAAGTTGAAGATTGAAGAACTTTCTAATATAGTTCAACATGTTGAGGCAAATGAAGGAACAATGAAATCATATATGTTTGTGGCCATGTTACTAGTGGTGATGCATATGTTTGTGATTCTAGTGAAGTAGAGATGTAAGAGCAATGGTGTATTGATGGAACTTGTACTGTGAATGAACTTGTGGGTTTTATATAGTATTCTGACTTGGAAAAAAGATCATGTTCATAAAAAAAATTTCATATTCATAAAAAAAGAGCATGTTCATAAAAAAAGATCATATTCATTAAAAACAATAATATTTGTTAAAAAAAGGCGCATAATCTCAATCACGCATCATGATCATGTTCATTAAAAATACAAAATACATGGTTTTCAACAAAATATCATTCCAAATGCTATTCCCCGAGCATCTTGTATCTCCCAATCGAAGAAGCAATAGTATCCCCCAAGCATCCTTGCAACTGCTGCTCATTGTACATGTTGCAAATCATCACTGAAGAAGTCATTCATAAAAAATAATTCAGCATCATTTAAAAAATGCACATGTGTTGAATCAGTCGAAGTACCCTACATTAATGAGAAAGGCTCAGACAAAGAAACTTGATATATATGTGAAACAACAAAATTAGTAATAAGGTAACATAACATAACACTTTGTAAACTATTCGAAGCTTGAGAAGACAATATATTCGAATGACCATATGTCGATGTACTCGGATGACTGAAACCATGTACCTTGAATACAAAATATTATGATAAGTACATTTATGTTTATAAAAATATAAAGTGAATAAAAATTCCTACAATTATATTTATACGATTCATTAGACATATGTAATGGTTGTGAAGCTCCCTTTTTTTTTTCCCTCTTTGGTGCTTTCTCATGCTAAGATTTTAGTCGACCCTAACCCTTGTAACCTCCCTTTTTCTTTTTAAACTTTTAACTTGGAGAAGGTTAATTTGGGTCAACATTTTCTATTCATTCTTCATGGATTGAATAAAAAGGGTCGGTTAGCTAAATGTGCCACTCTCACCCTTTGTTGGTGAGTGTTGTATGACTATCAGGACATATGGCTGGCAATATTTGTGGACCTTTGTAGGGTTGGCTCGCTTGGCTGACCCTCCTTTAAAAAAAAAAAAACTTCATGGGTTGAATCATCACCATCATCACCAATTGATGCATACATAATATCCACTTGTTTAAACAATTCCTCAACACATTGTGACACCAATTGATATGCAGGTTGAAGACTAGAGCATCGAGTAGCTAGTTGTACCATTATAGGACCAAGTTGCATGTAATATGACACCACCATTAACTTGGGATCCTCTTCATTTGACATGGTACTGGGGGCCTGAGTACAACTTTGTCTTGCATCTTGTTTCCATCCCTTAAATATGTATTGCTCAGGAATTTGTTTAGTATTCATCATGTCCAGGACTTTAAGTGCATAGCCATAAAATATGCCCTTCATTTCAAACTTCCGACAATTATAATTGACTATCTCTTCATTAGCCTTAACCAAGACCAAATACTCTCTATGTTAATCAAATAATCAAACCACAAATTGATACCTCCCATCCAACACATCACTTGGTGTTGAATTAACACACTGAAAGATATCAACTCATCTTGAAACTACTCAAATATAGTAGGAGTGTACACTTGCCCTACTTGCACTAACATTGGAGCTCTTTTAACTTCAATCTAGGTAATTTTTGCCTAGCTTGGTATTTTGAGTTTGAATCCTTGTACCACTTATCATTCACAACTCTTTCAAAATGTACAAAGAACTGAACAATGTCATGGTCTAGCTTTAAGTACTTTTGTAAGACTGCATTCAAGCTCTCACTCAGTTGGGTGCTTCTCATTCATGCAGTGAAAGTCTTCTTCATATACACATGCCCCCATTTCTTTTGCGATGCCCAAGTGAATTTCATCCACATATTATCGTGCAAATTATACTTTGCAAACAATGATTCTCAAGCCTAAAATAATTCATGCTCTTCCTCATATCCATACACACACTCTTTAAATCGAATAGGAAAATGTGAACCATCTTTATATATGTTTCCTAAATGTTTCAAAGTATTTTAGCAAAGGTACCAACAACATAACCCATGGTATGCTTGTGGCATCACTTGATAAATAGCCTTAGCCATTGCTTGATCGATCTTGGTCGGTGAAGATGGTAATATGATATTTTTCAAATATAGCTTGTAAGAATGTCTCAAACAACCACTGAAATGATTCTGCCGTTTCATCATTCAATAGTGCAGCTCCAAATAAGTCTGTCTCCCAAAAATGGTTGAAGCCAATAAAACAAGTAAAGGGTCGATACTCCTTATTTGTACTGAAAGTAGTGTCAAATGAGACAACATCCCTAAAGTTTCCATAATTAATAATCATCCTTCGGTTGGCCCAAAAAATATTAGTAATATTCTCCTCCACATTCAATTGTACTTCGTAATAGAATGATGGTTTTTTAGCTGTTTCCGTTTGAAAATATTTAAACAAACTCTATGCCTCATCATACCTCAAGTCTCGTTGTCTCCTTTCACGAAGGTAATTTTTTTGGTATTAACGAGTAAAACCTAGACTTTCTTTTCCTCCCGATTGAGTACTCAAAAGTTCATAGGAAGCCTTAAGTGATATTCCACAATCCGTTGTCATATCAATATTAATGCCTTGTGTTCCTGTAACCATAGTTTTAAAACCTAGCCCGGATATCAACACGGCGAAGGGACCAAGTCAATGGATTATTGGTTCAACCACTAGGTTACTGGTCGAACCAGTGATATAATAAAAAAATAAAAAATAATTATTAATGATGATAGATAAGCTAAAAAATTACAATAATTGTAAAAATAACATGTTTAATATATATTAAATCTAACAAACACTCAAAAATTATCAAACCAATACATTCAATTCAAATACAATTGCCTAATCTACTGTTAATCAAATCAAATATGCTCTTAATTGCATAGTTCATGAAATCAACTTCATAAGCATTCATACAAATCATATTAGATCTAACCAGCACAGAGACATGGAGAGGGAGAGAGTACCTGCTATGTCTCAAGATTCTCAAGTCTCAAGAGAAAGGCATAGAGAAGGAGGGGTTAAGCAAATCATCAATAAAGATTTGAGTTAGTCTTGTCCTGCCTTCGTAAGCAGATAATTTGTTCGATTGTTTGAGTTTAACACTTGATTAAGTGAATCCCAGGGCATATATACATATATATATATATAGAGAGAGAGACGTTACTTGCTTTTGTATCTTAGAGAATGAAATTTGTAGAGAAGAAACGATGAAACAACTCACCATTGAGAATCTGAACGAGTCTTGTCCTACCTTCGTAAAATTGTAGTTCCTTCGGCTGTTCGAGTGAGCAAGCCAGCCATGTCACAGAGAGAGAAAAAGAGAGAGAAGAGACTGAATCGGAATGAGAGGCTGAGAGTCATCAAACCTCAGACTCCAATGATGAGGCAAAGAGGAGAACAAGAGGTAGAGGCTCAGCTGCTTAGAGAGATAAAGATCAAATTAGGGCAAAAATACCCAAAAGCCGAATTTTATAATATTTTTCACTAGTGGGACCTTGTGAAATGCAATGGGAAGAATGATACAACAAACATCATATAAAGTGCATTCACAATTGCTCACAAACTCACTTATTTCAATTCCCCCAAAAAACAACATAGCTCTTTTACCCCAAGTTGAAACTTTATACGCCCTTTATCTATTGATGAAGATATTTACTACACACTCAAAGCTAAGATTATTATTCATACCTTTAATAATACATCCAAACCGATCAAATTAATCAAACTTCAAATACAAGAAATCAAATACGTTTCACCTCATTAGAAGGCAAGGGAGATGAAGATGGTATGGATGACTTCTCAATTGACGTGCACTACTTGTGTCTGGAACCTATAAGACTTGCTATACCACATATTTAATTATTGCATACATAGAGTTTAAAATTGGTGAAATAAAAATATAAAATTTCTTTTACACTACTTGATTGGCATTAACCCTAGGTCCACCTGCACTATCGGCTTGTGATTCTAACAGACCAATCCTTGCATGAACCTTGTCAAATTAAGCTTTAATTTGTAGGTCTAATTTTTCACACACAACATGACATATTTCTTCAATGAAAGTAGGATGTGGTGTATCAGATGAGCTTGTATCTTTTTGGTACAGTAAACTTTGAGGCACAACAGTACCATAGGTCTTGCAATATCCATGCCCATCTTCTCCAAATAACTTCTGAAAAATTTGATCCTGAAGAGCTGGTGTACGGTTTGACTTATCATATTGAGAAAGTTGCGCATCGAATTCTGGCTATTATTTGATATAGTCAATAATTATAGATTTAAAAAATTAAAAAATTATTAAAAACTCAAAAAATAAAGTATAAAAATGTGATACAATGACTAGCACCATGACAAGGTCACATGGAACACCATTCTTAGTGCGTGATTTAATGTGTATAATCATTTTACCAGTGCTCTCTCTGTGTTGTTCCGTATGCAAACCTCAACAAATATCAAAATTCGAGTTCATCATCAAATGTAAACTGAACAATACATATCAAAATATATTAATTTTGATAATCACTTACTTCTCTACGTAACTTGGCGAAGTGTGTTCGCCCATACCTATGAACCGGGCCTTGTAGTTCTCTATTCTTTGAATTTCGATCTGTTATTTCCTATAACAACAATTAAACATTATTCAAAGTCAGTATTCCACATATATAGGCAATTATATAAATTCATTCTCGTACCTTAGCTACATCACTCACCCAATACTGTACTAAATCTGCCCATTGCTCAGGCACAATATCAATTAGAACTAATGATCTAAGATTCTCATCATTCTTTTGAGGTTCATAGAAATTTTTCTTTACTCGATGTTTGTGATCTCTCCAATTCTTACCACATGCCTTTAAGTAGACTGGTTTATAACCAAGAGGAGCATATGCCAAGTTATCCTAAAATTAGGTGTCAAGAAATTAGCATATAATTGAGGTCATCATTCTTTTTTTTGTATTTGAAAAATAAAATTTTAATGACTTAAATTTATACTTCCACTTCTTTCCAAATTGTATCAAGTATATCAACAGATATTGAAGCCCATATAACTTAATAATATTTAAATATTAAAATATATTATATATATATCTAACTGTCTATATAACGATGACTGGGAAGATTGTACGCGTGACAATGACCTAGAAGATAGTGCATGTGATGATGGTTGTGATTGCTTATGCATAGTGTTAGGTGATGTATGCACACATAATATCTCAGACATAGTACTTCCTTTTCTCTTTGACATATATGTAAACAAGACAAGCACATATTAGTATCATTCTTTGAAAAATAATAGTTAAAAAAGTATTTCAAAAATACCTCTTATTTCTTCAAAATAATATGAAACAAATGCCTATATATACATAACAAAAAACGTCAACCATCATCACACTCATCCATTTGGACATCCCCTAGAACAACATTATTTAAGGTACATGTTGTTCCTTTTGCTTCTTGCCTCACCCAACCAACATCATCACCATGGAACATCACATTTTCATCCAATTCTTGACAGTTATAAGGTTCTGATTGAGCTTTATTCAATTGCATATCAAACAAATACCTCTGAGACAACTTCATAGCGACATGTCAATCGAGTTCTAAAAGGTCTTCAACATACCAAACTTGTTCGGCTTGGGATGCTAAGATGAAAGGTTCATTTGTCAACCGATCGTCTCGATGCTTTAAATGTTTGAAGTTTATTAATGTAAAATTAAAGTCATCTATCTTCTTCCCTACAATGTTATCAATCCAATCACACTTAAAGAATACATATTTCAAGTCATTTGTGTACCAAATTTCGATAATGTCGCTTAAGACTCCATAATATGATACAACACCCATACGAGGGTTGTTGTCTTTTCGACTAGCATAACTTACAGTATCCGCCTTTAAGGTCACACCACTATTTTGAGTACTTCGACAGTTATCCATGTCCATAACCCGAAATTAAAACTCATTGATAATATATGCTTTATATTCCATGGTGAGTAATGGGGACCAACTGCCAATATATTGATTTCATTTGAGTAATTAACATTACTTGATCTTCGCATAGTTTGCACATGTATTTGTGCTACACAATTATTTAAAATTAAAGGGAAAGAAAAATTATAAAGTTAAAAAACATAAATCATATGTATTATTATTATATATAATACAGACATGTTCTATAAACCATGTGTGAAATGTTTCCATGTGCATGCGCCGAATTTGGTGGTCATCGGCACACGACATTTGGCCTCGAAGGAGTTTAAGGTGGTCAATGTGTAGTTCGATAGTTATGTGTAAATTGGATAAATGGTTTAAAAACTCTAGCTCAAGAATTTGGGTGATATATAACTTACTTTATGAATGGTCTGACAGAGTCCGTATTGAATAGAACATATCGATGAGTTTGTGTGAATGTTACATTATCAAGGTGAATTTGAAGGCTCCCCCCTCACACTACGACCTAAAGCTTCGCCACCATCATAGTTCCTCAGTGGTTGGTTAGACTAGGTCTCCACATTATCAAGATATCTTACATGGAAATTCATGCATTCTTTCATCACGTAACCTTTAGCTATTGAGCCCTCGGGATGAGCGCGATTACGAACATATTGTTTCAGAGTAAGAAGATACCTGGACGAACAATTATAATTACACTGTATAATTTATATTTAAGATAAAAACAAAATTAGATAAAAAGTTTGATACACCCTTTACATAAGGAAGTAGCACACCTTTTAATGGAATACATCCATTGGAACTATACTGCTCCAACAATCAATGTTTCATAAGCTAAATGTATAGGTAAGTGCTCCATTATATCAAAGAAGGACGGTGGAAATATTTTCTCAAGATGACAAAGTGTAAGCATGATACTGTCCTAAACATATTCTAGATCTGAAGCACGGTTCACTTTCGAGCATAATTTGTTGAAGAAATTACACAATTCAATTATAGGTTGAACCACATTCTTAGGCAATGATTTGCATATAGCCAAAAGAATAAGTTGTTGTATCAGAATATGATTGTTGTGACTCTTAAGACCCCAAATATTTCACTCATTCACATATTTACACGACGTGAAATATTTGATGCATATCCATATGGTACTCTAACAGTCTTTAAAACTTTGCAAAAATTATATTTCTCATCTTTATTAGTTGCAAATTGTGTAGGAGGCAAATACCCTTTACTAGAACCTCTAGATTGTGGATGTAATGGTCTTCTAATATCCATCTCTTGTAGATCACGTCATGCATTCAAATGATCCTTAGATTTTCCCACCGCTCCAAGTATTGTCCACAATAGATTGTCACAAACATTCTTTTCTATATGCAACACATCAAGGTTGTGCCTAATTAAATTATGCGTCAATTATGGCAGCTCAAAGAAAATACTTTTTTCTTCCAACCATGTTTTTCATACCTGGTTTTATCCCTGTGTACTACTTTGTTTTTCCTTTCCATAAGATCATCCTTTGTTCTGATTCTAACTGTAGCAACGTCTCAATTCCAGACAAACTAGTAGGCTTGCATCCATACTCACGTGTGCCACTCAAATGACTCTTTGATCTCTCGAAATTTGTGGCCATAAGGTAACCATCAACGATGACCTATATAAAAATACTTTCTACAATGTTTTAACCAATAAGACTGAGGTTTCGTATTACAAGTTAGCATATGCGGGAAAATCACTAAATGTCCATAATAAAGTTGCATGCATTTGGAACATCATAAAATCTTTGAATGCCATCTTCCCATAGTTCCTTCAACTCCTCAATTAATGGTTGCAAATATACATTAATCTTGTTGCCAAGTCCTTTAGGCCCATCGATAAGCACAAATAGAATAAGAAGCGGTTGTTTCATGCACAACCATGGTGGTAAGTTGTATGGAATCAATATTATGGGCCAAGTGCTATGAACAATATTCATGGACCTAAATGGATTAAATCCATCGATTGCTAACCCAAGCATGACATTCCGACTGTCACTAGCAAACATTGGGTTTTTCAAATTGAAAGTTTTCCATGCCAGAGAATGAGTAGGATGTCTCAATACATCGTCATCGGTTCGTCCCTTAACATGCCATCGCATGCGTGAAGAGGTTTTTGATGACATAAACAGTCTTTGTAGTCTTGGTTTCAAAGGAAAATATCTCACCTATTTTGCAGCTATTTGTTTACCTTTGGTGGTGCCGATACTTGGATTACCTTCTTGATGTTTCCATCTAGAAGTGTTATATATATCACACTCATCACGTCTTTCATCCTCATTTCTAAATAACATACAACTGTTAGAGCATGCATCCCACGTCATATACATAAATCTCAAGTCTTTAGTTACCTTTATGGCTTAATAGTATGAATTAGGAAGTTTTGCTCCCTTAGAAGAATGCTCAAACAAGAACTGAAGCAACATCATTATAGACTTATCTGTCCATCCATTAAGCACTTTCATGTGTAGAAGTTGAGCGATAAACGACAATGTCATAAAATTTTTACACCCTAGATACAATTCACTTTCTGTTTCCTCTAGAAGTTTAAAATACTTTCTTCTTTCTTCATTATCCCCTGACTGGGGACCATTTGTAGGTGGTTCAACACAATCAACATTTTCACCTATATTTGCAATTCCTATCGCCTCATGTATCATTTTGACCATATTTTCCCCAATATCTAAATCAACATAACTTTCATTTTCCTAGTTACCATACAAAGACATGTTGGGTTCTCCAAGGCTAATCCAATTCTTATACTTCTTTAAGAAACCATGGTAACTCAAATGGTTACGCACAATCTCTTGTGGAAAAAAGAAGCAATTTGCACATTTTTAACTAGGGCAATTGATTGTTGAATCTTCTACCTTATTACTGTATCCAAAATTGAGGAATTGATCAACCCCATTCATGTATTTTGTGAAGACTCTATCTAGTAAATCAATCCAACTCTTGTCCATATTTCAACTAACCTGAATTGAAGAACAAAACTTTAGCTTATGAGAATCATTATTCAATTTACATGAAAAATACATAAACATGATCACATGGAAGACTTCTAATGTTTAAGCTACTTAATAAAATAGATGTAACATAATCTAATAAATGCAAGCAATACCTCAATTAAAAAAAATGAAAAACAGATTATATGTGAAGCGATATTATAGTTCAAAACATTAATATCTAACATATGAATTGTTAGTAGTGTATCACACTTTGCATCATAAGAATACAAACTTGCTAATCTACAAGCTATAACTTAGGAAGGATTATGCTATACATATAGTTATAATTTCAGCCCCATACCCCTTTCTTTGTGCTAGAAAATACTTGACAAAAGGTTTTAACAGTTGCCTTGTGAGGTTGGGGCTGCTTTGCGAAATGACCAGATGGAGTTACCTATTTTGAGAAAGAAGAGGATGGTTGTATTTGATGTCATGGACTAACTGGGCTATGTGCTTCAATTGTTTTTGTTGGTGTGCTGTTATGGCTGAAACAAGGGAATAACGAAAGGGTTGACTGATGGAGGAGTAGTCTTCACCTAGGTTTTGTTTAAAATTCTTGTTTTTTGTTATTGAGATTGGTTTGTCTTTCTCCTTTTTGCTTCTTGTAATTCAGGTTTGTTCATAAATGAATTTTTTTCTATTTTGTAAAAAAAAAAAAAAAAACTTCATTGGCTGGGTTCATCTCAAGTATCAAACATGACATAGCAAATAATTTCAAGATTCATCCAATAGTTACTAATTTACTAAAGTGCTCCTAATTGCACAGTTTGAAATTGATAACCTATAACCACCACAACAAATGAAAGTAAACAGATCAAATCAACAACCACATGTATTCACAAAAGCAGCAAAGAAAACCTTGAGCATCAAGAAGAGAAATGAACAAAGGAACCACAAAAAAAAAAAAAATTCAAATGTAAAATATGTCACATAATTGTGTTCGGTAATTACTTGATAATTAACTTAAAATCATCTAAAACCAGACCTAGGTTTGACAAAACGGAGCAGAGAACAAAGCAAGAAATGAAGAAGAGTAAATTTAGAGAAGAGAAGATATTTTGTTTCTTGTGTACCTGAGAGACAGTGAGAGAGAGACTAATAGTAGATGACGATAGACAGAGAGATCAACTTTTTCAATTGAATTAATTGAAATAGACCAAAATTTATACCATATCAAGTATCAACTAACTCCTCCTAAATTGCAAAGAGAGAGAAAGAGATGTACTTACTGAAACGGTACATACTGTGGTTCAAATACAATGCCATTGCACCAAAAGTAGTGTTCTACAAGTTTGTCACCGAAAGGGTACATACTGTGGTTCAAACACTTATTCTTTTTTATCCTTTTGGAATGTGAAATTACAATATATTTTTTTTGCTATGGAGATGGAGCATCTTCTATTCTCTTATTTCAAAAGATCAACCATCCCTTTAGAAACACTTGTGTACACGAACTCTTTTTTTGATTCTTATAGAATTGATCTTATTTACTGAAAATTTTTTTTTTATAGAAATTTGAACTATCCAAATTTTCAAACATCTCTTGCTAAAAAAATTATTTAAAATAGGACGCTTTGATCCACTCATCTTTCATACCACACACTGCAACAAATCCACTCATCCTTCATTTGGATGTGGCAGCGACATAAGATCACTCATTTTGGATGAATCTATTTCATCCTTATTTTACCATCTCAGCGGTTACAAATCAAAAGTTTTGTTTTTCTTTGTTTTTTGCAACTTCTATATTTATGATATTGCAGGATGGGCTGATCTGATGTATTCAAACATTGATGAAAAGAACACAAACATTCATATGTACAATGGCGTAGATGAGGAAAAATACCAAAAACAAATAAGACATACTTAAAAAAATAAACAGGCTTGCTTTAGTAGATCTAATTAATTGCGTGATTGAGACAAATAGAGTAAAGTATGTAAAGATAATAGGCATTAATTTTTATTTCTTCATCTTTTTGGTTATATCAGGTGATATAAGTTAATAAACTGTTAAATATTTACCTTGGGGTACATTATAACCATGTTGTCTAAGGAGCCTAAATCAGAGGACTATTGCATATAGATCATCACTTAACCATGCAATATTACTATCCTTGTATATGATATCTAGTGCTTTTTTTATCTCGGCCTCAGATAGATACTTTAATCACAGTCTTTGAATGGCGTTGATCAACTCAAGCTTAGCCAACTGGTCTGTCACCACATTAATGAGGCACACCTTTTAGCTTATCAACCTAGCTCACATATTTCTCTTCCTGCAGGTCAGTAATACATATAAGTAAATAATAAACTTCAGTAAAACCAAATATTTACAATCGAGGTTAAAATAAATAGCAAAAGGTGTGTTTTTAAGATATGTTGTAATCACTAGTAAGTGATTGAAGAAAATCATAATCCTAGACACTTTGTAGGTAATTTTCTGATCGTCTAGTAATTGTGTGATCATCAACCGTTATGACATTTGCAACACAACAAGTAGATTTAGAGTCACAAAGGGTAACGTGAATTTTTTAGGAATGAAGAGGGGAGAGGAGGGTTGTAGAGACAAAGAAAGGTGAGAAGAGAGCTTGCAGAGTCATTCCTCTTCTTTAGCTACGAGTAGTTAAAGTCTGCACAATCATCTATGACTGTAATTTGGAGGACTGCATCTATATATATACAACCATAAAGTAATATCGTGAAACAAAGGATCCACTTGGTCTAAACATGTTTCATGCCATTGGATTCAATTAAGAAAGTGCCCCTAATGGTTTCTTCAATTCACAAGAGCAAAGTTGTGTATATTATGACCAGTGCAGGGCTAAGAATGACAAACATCTTACAAGATATTGTAGAAAATGATGTCTATAAAACTAATTAGCATTTTAGTGATATACTATTTTTAAATATACTATTGCCAACTACTTTGGGTAGCTTAAAAATTATTTTATTTGTTGATTTTTGTAAAATTCAATAATATTTTGATTGGGCTAAATATTTTTTTTTGATAAGTTTGAGTTCTTTAGATTTGATTTGAGTTTATTGAAAATGATGTCAAATACAAAACACCATTCAAGTCTCTAATATTTAGCTTATGTTTTATTATTTATAATATTTTTCTTTTCATTTATTGTTCTATCATTAAATCTAATAAAATTGTGTCATACCATTATATTAGGTACCACTTTGTTCGAATTAACTATACTTTCGATTGAAAAAAAATATATTAACAATACTTGAATACAAAAATCTAATAAATATTTTTGCATCTCAAAAGGCAATAATATAAATAATTTTTCATAATGATTTAAATTTTAAAATTTATGTTAAAATTAATAGGGCCTTATTTAATTTTAAACTTTAAGCCACCGCCCCTGTGTCACATGAGCGCAATACATGACAAATATCTTGTATTTCAATGACTTTAAGTATGGAAGTTATAATGGATATTAAAAATTGTAGGAATCTAAACACCATCAAGCTAACGTAAATTGGAAAGCAAACGTCGCTATACAACTTTTAATGCATGTTTTCTTGTTTTAGGTTGGGGATTTAAAGCCTGTGATGATACATTATTAGCAAATAAACCTAATAAAAGCAAAAGAGTGCATAGTCAAAGCTACATGAAAGTATGCATTCAAGGAGATAAAATGGATTAATGAATTTGTAACACCCCAAAATACACCCTGGGCGGCATTACATTCAATAACCATTCATACCATGAGAGCACTAAGATAAATCATCAATAAATGAGACTTCAAGCAATGATTCATAATATTTACATGAATATCCCAAAAGAATATG
>CM042187.1:35135175-35174693 GCA_023539305.1 Ilex asprella
TCTTGGAAACTAGGTTTTTGATCTTGGATAACCCTTTTTGACTCTTGTTTTTCTCTTCCTTCCTTCCTCTTTCTCTTCCTTTCTTTCTCTCTTAGGGTTTCTAATGTTGGAGTGGCCGAAATAGGGCCAAAATAGACGACCTTGGGTATTTATAAGGCTAAAATTGGATCAAGGTCGCGACATTAAATGTCCAAATTTTTATCGGGTGTACCGGTACCCGATACCGGTACCCAAAACCTTCTGGAATCGGGGTATCGGTACTCGGTACCGGTACTACTCAGCAGACAGATTCTTCCTCCGTCTTCCAAGTTTCCAATGCACTTCATATTACCTTTCCCAAGGTTTTTCGACCTTCCGGATTCAATGGAAACATTATCTTGACCTAGAAACATTTAGAAACTTATATAATAACTAATTCCAATCTCAAATGTCTTTGAAACTTAAACTTCCCAAATTCATTTGTCTCCCAATTATTCATTTCTAATGTTTTAACCTATGTGATTCATTCTTTCATCATTATACATATCCTCATTTTCACAATAATTATCTATCCTATAACTATATACATTTATAAAAGAAAATGCGGGGTGTTACAACACATCACTACCACCACCACCCCACCATCATCACTACCACTACATCATCGTCCCACCACCACCACCACCACTTCCACTCCTTACCACTGCCATCACTGTAGCACCCTACCAACATCACCACCGCTGTCTCACCTTACAACCATTGTTATTGTCCCACCATCACCCCTACCACCCGCACCACAACTCCCATTACCACCACAACAACCACCACCATCGCCACTGCCACACCCCACCGCCACCATTGCCACTCACCACCGATTGCTACAATCATCGTCCATGACCACCACCCACCACCATCGTTATCTTATTCTTATATTTATTATCATTATCACCATCATCCCACTATCACCGTCGCCCACCGTCAGCACCCACCACCACTCATCACCACCAGTCACTGTCACCTACCCTACCACCACCATCTGCCATCGCCACGGTGTTATAATTCAACATTGGTTAAAAATAAAATTAAATGTGTGTATATGAACTCTTGAGTATCGTTCCTTTACAAACCAGTTTTCAGGGACAAGTTCTATACATGAGTTCATATTAATTGATATCAAAGCTAGCCATCATGTCGAGTATGGGATTGAACACAGTTTGAGTTGCGGCTCTCTGTCGTTGACGATTAGAAAAATCAAATAAAAACTTTCTCTAATTCCATAGGAATTCATACAATAGTAGATTGCCAATATTTAAAAAAAGAAAAAATGAAATATTTTATTTGTCCCGTACTATTTAAATACATTCCTACTTGGTAATATCAAGCAAGAAGAGTTTGGTATCCCTAATGGTGTGTTTGGTAGAATGGAAAGCAAAAAAACTAGAAATGATATACTTTTTATCTATTCAAGAAGAAATCATTCTTTCTCTTTTTTGTGTTCGATAGAAAATAGGAAGAATTGATCTTTGTGTTTATATGGATGAAACAAAAAAATATAAATACATATTTTAAAGTTATATATATACATGGAATTAACGTGTGAATAATATGTAACAGATAAACAAGATATATGCATATGTTTAGGAGAACGTATAAAGGTAAAAAACATACATTTCAACTTAAAGGTATTACTTTACTTCCAATTTTCCTGTAAAGTGGGATAAATTTTGGTGAGTTTAGAAAAAAGCTTAATCCTTACACTTTTTTATTATTTTTATTTTTCTTATTTACCAGCCGTGCTATTTATTTTTCTAACTTTCAATCATTCTATTTTTTATGGAGTTGATTATGGTACCAATTTTTTTCGGTGTCATACATTTATTTATCATATTTGTGGTTGTTTTAACACATTTGTAGATATTTTTACCACTGTTTCTTTTATCACATTTGAAGGTGAATGAACGGTCATGAAGTAAAAGCCAATAGAATCAAACGCCAAGCATGTCCTTGCAAAATTATGCCTTTTAGTATTTATTTGGGCTTGGACTGAATTGATATGACAAAAATAACTAGTGCAATAATTTTACCAAGTAATAAAGAGACATATTTTCCTATGGTGTCATGGGTTTGGGCACAAATTTTCGTTGGACACATATTGTCGTAGGATATTGACACCACGTTAATGGTGACGTAGTGACACCATTACACCCAATATTTTTTTTTAAATTTAGAGAGCCAATTGAGATTTTCTTGGAATAATTCAAACCATAACTAATATTTTGTAGATAATTTGATTTCAAAAACTTGTACTAGCTTGCATTTGTATATCCAGTTCATGAGTTTGCAGATAAAGTCCATTTGATCCAAAGAAAATCCAGTTCCATGGCCATCTATGCCTGAAGCGCTTCTGATGCTTCTTGACCATTAACGGTGCCCTAGATAACATATATGTATTGGAGAAATATGGTTGGGAGTTAATATAGGGATCTACTACGAGAACTTAATTCATTGTGGTCTTTTGATTAAAAATGAGTTTCAATATTGAATGAAATTCACTATCAATCCCGTTTTTTACATACAAAATTTTTCTATAGATGGTTTGGATCGTCTGTGGCTATGGTGTTTCCGCTACGATCTGGTTTCATTTCCACATAGCAAGAAGAAGGAAGAATAGAAGAAAACAGAGAAAGAAGAGAAGAAAAGAAAGGGGAAGTGGAAGAAGAAAAGGGTAGAATTGCCAATTTATTTTTCAGTCAATTTCACTTTCGTCAAAAAGGTATAAGGGATTAGGAAGGTAATGTGTATCTGTGTGTGGGGTTTTAATCGTTGTTAACTTTTTGCTATATTTTAAATCCAATGGATAGATTTCTTATGTTCTTGGTCATTTTAAATATCAATTCAAATTTCATGCCTAGCTCTAGTGATCAAATAGAGGGTGAAGCATAAATTTGTACATCTTGTGTTCAAACTCTTTAATTGAGCAATATGAGATTCGTAGCTACCAGGTGATTAAATGCATATGGGGTTCAATTTGCATCCATAAATTCAAAAAAGCGAGTAGTTGCATGCACAAATACACAATGATAAAAAAATGTCCTATCTCCTCCTATTGGAAGTAAGGAATTTCTAACGATTAATTTTAAAGATTGTAAGAAGCTAAAGGTCATCACGCTAACGTAAATTTGAATACACTCTAACGAATTTTGAGGCATTTTTATTTTTTCTTTATTTATTTATTTTTTTGTTGAGAGACTTTCGACACATTTCTCACGTATGCAAACCCTGCAGCGACCTTTATTCAAGATATTGAAGATGTCACAGCTAGTTGATGCAACAACAATTGGAAAAAGAAATAAAAAAATGCTGAAATGCAATCAATATTTGACCCTTTCTGTATTCAATATGCTTTTAGATATCAAACTTCATGAGTTGAATATAAATGCACCATCTTATTTAAAATCCAATGCATAGATTTCTTATGTTCTTGGTCATTTTAAATATCAATTCAACTTTAATGCCTTGCTCTAGAGTGATCAAATAGAGGGTGAAACATAAATTTGCACATCTTGTGTTGAAACTTTTTAATTGGGCAATATGAGACTCATAGCTAACAGGTGATTAAATGCATATGTGGTTCGATTTGCATCCATAAATTTAAAAAAACGAGTTGTTGCATGCACACATACACAATGATAAAAAATGTCCTATCTCCTCCTATTGGAAGTAAGGAATTTCTAATGATCAATTTTAAAGATTGTAAGAATCTAAAGGTCATCACGCTAACTTAAATTTGAATACACGCTAACGACTTTTGAGGCATTTTTTATTTTTCTTTATTTTTTTATTTTGTTTGTTCAGAGACTTTAGACACATTTCTCACATATGCAAACCCTGCAGCGACCTTTATTCATGATATTGAAGATGACACAGCTAGTTGATGTAACAACAATTGGAAAAAGAAATAAAAAGATGCTGAAATGCATTCAAGACCCTTTTTGTATTCAATATGCTTCTAGATATCAAACTTCATGAGATGAATATAAATGCATCATCTTATTTCAAATCCAATGGATAGATTTCATATGTTCTTGGTCATTTTAAATATCAATTCAACTTTCATGCTTTGCTCTAGTGATCAAATAGAGGGTGAAGCATAAATTTGCACATCTTGTGTTCAAACTCTTTAATTGGGCAATATGAGACTCGTAGTTAATAGGTGATTAAATGCATATGTGGTTCGATTTGCATCCATAAATTCAAAAGAGCGAGTTGTTGCATGCACACATACACAATGATAAAAAATGTCCTATCCCCTCCTATTGGAAGTAAGGAATTTCTAATGATCAATTTTTAAGATTGTATGAATCTAAAGGCCATCACGCTAACGTAAATTTGAATACACGCTAATGACTTTTGAGACATTTTTATTTTTTCTTTATTTTTTTATTATTTTTGTTGAGAGACTTTCGACGCATTTCTCACGTATGCAAACCCTGCAGCGACTTTTATTCAAGATATTGAAGATGTCACAGCTAGTTGATGCAACAATAATTGGAAAAAGAAATAAAAAGATGTTGAAATGTATTCAATATTTGACCCTTTTGTATTCAATATGCTTCTGGATATCAAACTTCATGAGATGAATATAAAGGCATCATCTTATTTCAAATTCAATGGATAGATTTCTTATGTTCTTGGTCATTTTAAATATCAATTCTACTTTCATGCCTTGCTCTAGTGATCAAATAGAGGGTGAAGCATAAATTTGCACATCTTGTGTTCAAACTCTTTAATTGGGCAATATCTAACAGGTGATTAAATGCATATGGGGTTCGATTTGCATCCATAAATTCAAAAAAACGAGTTGTTGCATGCACGCATATTCAATGATAAAAAATGTCCTATCACCTCCTAATGGAAGTAAGGAATTTCTAATGATCAATTTTTAAGATTGTAAGAATCTAAAGGCCATCACGCTAACGTAAATTTGAATACACGCTAACGACTTTTGAGGCATTTTTATTTTTTCTTTATTTTTTATTTTTTTTGTTGAGAGACTTTCGAGGCATTTCTCACGTTTGCAAACCCTGCAGCGACCTTTATTCAAGATATTGATGATGTCAAAGCTAGAAGATGCAACAACAATTGGAAAAAGAAATAAAAACATGCCGAAATGCATTCATTATTTGACCCTTTTTTTATTCAATATGCTTCTAGATGTCAAACTTCATGAGATGAATATAAATGCATCATCTTATTCCAAATCCAATGGATAGATTTCTTATGTTCTTGGTCATTTTAAATATCAATTCAACTTTCATGCTTTGCTCTAGTGATCAAATAGAGGGTGATGCATAAATTTGTACATCTTGTGTTCAAACTCTTTAATTGGGCAATATGAGACTCGTAGCTAACAGGTGATTAAATGCATATGTGGTTCGATTTGCATCCATGAATTCAAAAAAACGAGTTGTTACATGCACACATATTCAATGATAAAAAATGTCCTATCTCCTCCTATTGGAAGTAAGGAATTTCTAATGATCAATTTTTAGGATTGTAAGAATCAAAAGGCCATCACGCTAACGACTTTTGAGGCATTTTTATTTTTTCATTATTTTTTATTTTTTTGTTGAGAGACTTTCGAGACATTTCTCACGTATGCAAACCCTTCAGCGACCTTTATTCAAGATATTGAAGATGTCACAGCTAGTTGATGCAACAACAATTGGGAAAAAAAATAAAAAATGCTGAAATGTATTCAATATTTGACCCTTTTTGTATTCAATGTGCTTCTAGATATCAAACTTCATGAGATGAATATAAATGCATCTTCTTATTTCAAATCCAATGGATTGATTTCTTATGTTCTTGGTCATTTTAAATATCAATTCAACTTTCATGCCTTGCTCTAGTGATCAAATAGAGGGTGAAGCATAAATTTGCACATCTTGTGTTCAAACTCTTTATTTGGGCAATATGAGACTCATAGCTAACAGGTGATTAAATGCATATGAGGTTCAATTTGCATCCATAAATTCAAAAAAACGAGTTGTTGCATGCCCTCATACACAATGATAAAAAATGTCCTATCTCCTCCTTTTGAAAGTAAGAATTTTCTAATGATCAATTTTAAAGATTGTAAGAATCTAAAGGCCATCATGCTAACGTAAATTTGAATACACGCCAACGATTTTTGAGGCATTTTTATTTTTTCTTTATTTTTTATTATTTTTGTTGAGAGACTTTCGACACATTTCTCACGTATGCAAACCCTTCAGCGACCTTTATTCAAGATATTGAAGATGTCACAGCTAATTGATGCAACAACAATTGGAAAAAGAAATAAACAGATGCTGAAATGTATTCAATATTTGACCCTTTTTGTATTCAATATGCTTTTAGATATCAAACTTCATGAGATGAATATAATTGCATCATCTTATGTCCATCAATTAGAGTAGAAAAAGAAGAAGTTAGTGGTTAAAGTGTCCACTAATAAATATGAGTACTGCGATTGAGACCTAAAAAATTGTCTTAATTATGTGACAGTGACATGGGCCAATAATGTTGTGGGTCAATAATGTTGTTGTGACTGTAGCTCTTGAACTTCTTGCTTGGGACTCCATAATTGGGAATTAATAATACTATTTGAACATAATTTATTGACCTGGTTAATCTCAATCATTAATTAGTAGTGGGTCTCAACAAATTTTGTGATTTGTTGTCAAATCTAATAACATTGATCGATTAGTTCAATAAGTTAGGCTCAAGTAACATTGTTGTAAATATATTTCTTGTTCTTTCTATGTGTACCAACCAATACCAAATTGTTCATAAGTAGCTACATTGATTTGCAACAGGTTCATTTGTGCATGTAAGAATCACAAATCTTTAATAGTTTATCCAAAAAAGGGGACAAAATAATAAACATTTAATATTATTTCTTTAATTACAAGAATATTATTACTATTTGATTTAGACTGGTTACCGAGATTCAACACCTTGAGTAGTAGTAAGAAATTTTCTTCCTAGACGTGTGGACTCACAAATAATGCATAACTTAATTTAATGTTGTATATATTCTATATACATATTATATAAAGTGGATGACCTCTAACCTATCAATTACTATACCAAGTAACTAGGAATTACTGAATATTAGTGCATTAGTTTATAAACTCTATCCATTGATATATCAACTTTAATTTTGTATTTGATGGTCATTATGTTTGAGGGCCTATAAAAGGAGGCCTTAGCTAAATTGAGAAATAAACAAGTTGAGAAGAATAATTATCTAGTATTCCTATATTCTCTTGCATCTTTGCAATTTTATTCCTAATATTTAATTTTATAACACGTTATCAGGAAGAGTTTTTATTCGATTGAAAAAGAAAAAAGTCAACCTCTTTTTTTTTTTTTATCATATGTCAAATGCTGATTTAGTTTCATAATCGGTACTTAAGCAAAAGCATGAGGTAAGTACTTATAAGCACTATATTTGTAGTTTACTTCTCTTATAAGCATCTCACAATTGACGGCAGAGGCAATCTTTTGCTTTGGCTTAGGTTCATTGATGAAATATGTATGAATTGGATTTTATAGTTCATGAATACCCATATCTAACGATATCTTAATCGCAAGAATGTGTGTGTTGCTATTTTTATATTATTTCTGACAATTACATATGCAACCAAGTAAGTATTGTTTATACTTCCAGGAATAGACCATTGTTTATTGTATTCATATAATTTCAATAGAATTGTTATATTTCGTATTTTGAGCTTGACTTTACTTTTCTTGGATCCTTGAAGAGATCCACTTTGATCTTATGAATTTTAAAAATTGATTATATTGAGAAAAGTATAATGAATTAGTTGTCAGAAGCTACAATTATTCACTATTAGAAGTATAATTGACTTATGTTGACCTAATGATGTGACAATGGCATAGTCCAATAATATTGTTGTACGTGACTATAACTTTTTAACTTCTTTGTTAGGAATTCATAATATTATTTGGACCTAATTCATCACAATCATTAAATTAGTAGCGGGTCTTCACCAATATTGAGATCTACTGTCGAATCCAATAACAATGATCAATTAGGTCAATAAATTAGACTCAAGTAACGTTGCTCTAAATAAATATCTTGTTCTCTACATGTGCACCAACCAAATTAGAATCAAGTATCATCTTCACTGTTATTTTATTCACAAATAAATGGTGCATATGGGTAGTAGAATTATTGCCTTTTATTATTCATATGTACATGTATACGTAAGAACCACGAGTCTTTAATAGTTTATCCAAAAAAGGGACATAATAATAGGCATTTAATATTGTTTCATCAATTACAAGTATATTATTACTATTTGATGACTTAGACTGCTCACAAATAATACCTTACTCAATCTTTTTAATATGCTTCATAGAGTAGCGAAGCAATTTCAAGAAAGAGAAAAACAGTTTCTCTGAAAATATTAATCAAATCCCAAAGCTACTGAATCATTTTGCAATCCAATATAACCAAGAAAAATCTATACGAAATTAGAATATTATCCAAAATACAACATAAAATCGAGAATGCTTTAAAATGGTGTAAACGATATTTTTTGGCCTAAAAATGATTTGAGAGAAGGTTTCATTTTTGTGGAACTCGTAAAAAATATGATCTTGACCAATTTGTTGACAAAATAACTGAAATCTTAACTTATCAATTCTGATTTATTACGATCCTGATATGCTATATAGATCTTCACTATGTATGCCGGATCATGGATCCATCTTTGATATTAGACCCAATTCAATATTCTTGAACCCCTTATTTATTAAGGGGAGAATTACTGACCAATACAATCTCATGATGTATTAAGGTTGCAAGTATAAACACTTAACTTTTAAGGCTTTAAGGACACGTGTTCACAACATGAGGTGTGTGGTCCCAAGTTGTCACTTCTTAAAATGCTCCAATATACGTACAGTCAATACACAGACCAAAAAATTTTTGGTTCTCAAAATTTTCGGTTGTTTGTGTTTTTAATTTAGTTGAAACAATTTTTGTTTGAATTTCAAACACCCTATTTTGCATGATATCTTAGTGGCCAAATTTCATGAGATGAATTCTTGCTGTTTTTCAAATTCATGAGATGGCGCCGATTAATTTTTATTATGGGTACATTTGCTATTCAGAAATGAAAAGGACCTCTCTTCCAACAGTATAATAGCGTCCCAATGTCGTGAAACATTTTTACACCATGTGGATCCTTTGTTCAACGGTACAACTACTTTGTGGTTGTATATATAGATGTAGTTCTCCACATTACAATGTCAGAGACGATTGTATAGACTTGAACATCTAGTAGCTAAACAAGAGGAATGGCACTTCAAGCTCTCTTCTCACCTTTCCTTGTGTCTACAGCCCTCCTCTCCCCTCTTCGTTCATCAAAATATTTTATTACCTTTCGTACTTTTAAATCTATTCGCTGTGTTGCAAATGCTACAAATACCAATGACTATACGATTACTAGACGATCAGCAAATTACCCAGAAAGTGTTTGGGACTATGATTTTATTCAATCACTTACCAGTGATTACAGTGTATCTTAAAAAACACACTTAGTGCCATTTATTTTATCTTTATCTAAAATATTTAGTTTTACCAAAGTTTATTATTTACATGTATCTTTTATTGACTCGCAGGAAGAGAAATATGAGAGGCAGACAGATAAACTGAAAGACGATGTAAAGTGTCTCATTAATGGGGTGGCTGACTCGTTGGCTAAGCTTGAGTTGATCGACGCCATTCAAAGGTTGGGATTAAAGTATCTTTTTGAGACCGAGATCAAAGAAGCACTAGATATTGTCTACCAAGATAATAATGTTGTGTGGTTAAGTGATGATCTATTTGCAATAGCCCTCCGATTTAGGCTCCTTAGACAACATGGTTATGATGTATCCGAAGGTAAACATTTATTAACTTAAATTACCTTGTTTGTATTCTTTTCATGAATTTTGGAATACATGAGATTAGTCCATCCTACACTATCATAAATATAAAAGTTGCGTAAAACAATGAAAAACAAAACCTTTGATGTTTAACCTATCTCAAAAGGTGTTACGTGCACGTTTTTGAAGAATAAAAGAAAAATAGAATAGGGTGAAAGAAACCCACTTCTAAGGGTGGAAAACTTCGTTGGTTCACTTTGAAAGGAACATAACCCTCCAAACCTTTCACAAGAAAGTTTATCACAAATATTCGTTACCTTTTACATTAATCATAAGCTCTTTAAATACCAAAGGATATCAAATATAAGATGACTACTAACCCTTACTACCCCATCTAGATAACTACCTAGGAAACCTATTAATACTATACCACTAACCCAATCTCTAAATAAACTCTTAATAAAAAATAGCTAAAAACAAGCAATAAAATCTCAACAAATTGACACACAGCTCATATTTTTACTCAAACTTTAACCAATTGACAAATTCAAACTTGTATTATTAACTAAAAAAAATATAAAAAATGTGCACGTAACAAAGGGTTATTTGGTTAAATTGTAAAATAAGGATGTAATAGATTCATCCAAAAGGAGTAATGAGGCTAAATGGATTTGTTGCAGTGTCTAGTATGCAGGTTGAGGAGTGGCTCATAGCGTCCTACTTTTAATCAGTTTTCAGCAAGAGATGCTTGAACATTTGGTTAGTTCAAATTGCTATAAAAGTTGATTTAGTTCTAGCATTGAACGAAATGGAAGAAATGTCATCAACGATTGATTGACACTTTCAGTTCCTAGTCATAACTCCATATGCCCCAGATTTCTCATTGTTTGGTAAAACTATGTTCCCTTCCTTGAGTGATTTTACAAGTGCAAAATATAAACAGACAGCTAGAAATCATCATGATTTATGGCATCTCGGTTAGCTATTAAAAAAAAAGTTGTGTTAAGAATAAATGTTTTCTATAAATTTTGTGGGAGATAAGTGTGTTAAAGGTCTAGGGGCGAGATGGATAATTTTTAGACAAACTTTATTAAGGTTTTCTCTAAATGGTCTGAATTTTATTATTTATTGATGGTGTTGTTAACGTGAATGAGTAGGGCGTATGTGTATGTAAATAAAGTCAAATTTGAGCTTCTGGGCTCGCGTATTCCTATATGATGTTTTCTAAAGGTATTAGACATTTTGCACAGTGAAAATATAGTGGTTCACAAGCTTGGGAGCTTTGCTAATCTACTCTTCAATGGAGTCTCATACTCTTTGGATCTTTATTAATGGTGAACATGGGTTACAGAGAATTTTTTATACAACTAGGGTTTTTTTTTGCCCCGTAATGGAGGCACTGTACAATATTTATAGTCCAGTTCCTATATCTAAGGGATCTTCAACGAGAACTTTGCCTTTCATTCACATGATCTCCCTTGATTTTGAGAGAGGATCTTAGTTAGTTGAGAGTTTTGTGCCTTGATTATAGCCTTCTATTGCTTCGAGGTGTCTTATATTAACCATCTATCATCTTCACATTTCCTTTATTACTTCCTCTAAGGGAGCTTGAGGTCGGACCGCTGAGCTCTGGGTAACTTGGCTGACCTTCATATTTGACTTCATTTCCCGAGCTCATACTTAGATAAAATACTTTCCGGGTATCATCAGTTGCTCCCCAGCCCTTCGTCCAAGTGGGTTTGGTCAGGGGCTAACCTGTGCCAAGGGTGAGTTGGACCTCTACGTGGTGACCTCGATTTACGCGTGGAAGTTTCTTTTTGATGATTTCCAGCAATCATTACTCTTTTCGTTTCCCATGCACGTTTCGTCCCACATACTCAGAGTTTTAAATGCATCCATGGCAGTGGTTACTGCCTCATTTCCATGTTCAACTTCCTCCAAACTTTCCCACTTTCTGCTTCATGATTTTAGCTTCTCAATTCGTTGGGGTTCTTAGAATTTCACTGGAACGTTGCAAAGCTCACCTTTTGATTTCACTTCAGACTTTGGTTCGTTGCTCGTTCTTGACTAGATACACTTCTCGAATCTTAATCGATTTTTCATTCTGGGTCCCTCGACTCTGAGGTGGTTATTGCATTTTTGGAATTTTTGATTATGTTATTTTAAGAATAGGGGTTACTCTTTGTCTTGCCTTTCTCTCTTGTTAGATCCTTACTCTACTGCGCGAATCTTCCTTATTGGACGTTGTTGCGTCGACCCTAGAATTCTTAGGGAGTGCACAACTAACATTCCTCTTCTCTACCACCCCTACAAACTTCGTTTCTCCTACCAGTCAAGTCTACTTCTTTTGAAGCCAAGGTTCATCTATTTCCCTAATGAAGGACAGGTTTATCGAGGAGGATACAAATTTAGGTGATGTGGCTGAGGAAATTGATAATTTTCCTTGCGTTGATTCTGCTGATGTCAAAGAAAATACCGAGGAGCCTCCCTCGTCATCCCCCCCCCCCCAATGCCTAAAGACCCTAATAAGAGTAAAGCCAAGGTGAGTGAGATAGGGACCTCTGGTGGTGCTGAGGAGGTTGCCTTCAGAGCTGTAGAGCTCGTAGGTCCCAACGAGGTCTTCCCCTTCTTATATAAAGGTTCTAGCTGGTCGTTTTGGTTTCCCTTCAGGTGTACAACACTAGAGCCCAAGCACCTATACCTGATATGTTTCCCCAATTCCTAAAAAGGTTTATTTTTTTGTGGCCGCTTTTGAGAACAACCTTCATTTTTCCATGCATCTTTTTATTAAGAGTGTTTTGCAGCACTTTAACGTCTGTCCTACTCAGCTTTCTCTCAGCTTCTGGGGTGTTCTGGTGGGTTTCCTTGTTTTCTTCAAGAAACATAAGCTTCGGGTTCCCATTGTTTCTTTGCTCATGAAATTTTTCAATGTTAAGTAAACTCTTTCTGACGGTTTTTTGTATATTTCTAAATGGGTAAAAACCAAGGTAATTATCTCTGATCTCCTAATCTCCCACAAAGGCTGGAAAAAGATTTTCCTCTTTGTATGGGGCAGGCAGTGGGAGTACAATCCTGCAGATATTTCAGATACTCTTCCAATCCCTCGAGCCTGGAATGACCCTGACAACTTGGGTAAGTCCTTGTCTGAGCGAGCTAAGATCAGCTTTGATGGCTATCCATGTTGACCCCTCGTTGCTTATTTTGCTTTACTTCTCTGGTATTCTATAACGCCCTAAAATCCACATTGGATGACATTACTATTTAAACCAATCACATCATGAGAGCGACTAATAAAATCCATAAATACAGAGAATTTCATTCATCATACATAACATCTACATTATCATCCAAAAGAATATGTCAAACTATGGTAATTACATCCAAAAAATCAAGTATTATCTTGCAGCGAAATAAACATAATATCATTCATACATTATCTCAAAATGCATCTCCTAGTATATGACATAAAGAGAGCAACTCTAGATCATCCCCTCGGAATCCACGCTTTCATCCACTTGAGCTTCGTAGGCTACCTGTTCATCGAATCCGAGTTTTTCTTCTAAATCAAAATCTGAGAATAAATATTGTTTGTAGGGAGTGAGCATTAAGCTCTATAGTAACATCCTTCCAAACTCGAACATGTTTTAAAAGTACATAAAACAGTTTGGTCTCACTTTTCAAAATATTGTATATAACTTTGAAATAAAACAATAACATTTAAACATATCTCAAGTTAAAGCAATAACAATAAATTAAATGAAGAGTACAACCAAGTTACAAATAATAAGCCATTTCCAATGACACACCATTTTCAACAAGTTTTGGTAGAATCTCATACTTCCAACAAATTCTTGTAGAAACTATGTACCATTAGCCACAATCAACCATTTTTAACAATGAACCATAACCCGCAATTTGTATATTTGTATCTCAGGTATCCCCAATTGTATCTGTATCTCAGGTATTATGTAAGATCTCGCATGAATACACACATTGAGAATATCCTGGTCCACACACGCACACCTATCCTCTCAAGGATATTAACTTTAGGAACGACGTATACCAACGCATTGGCAGTGACGAATCCAACTCAGGAATAGTATACTAACCACCAACTTCAATTCTACGTGAACGAATAGTGGTTTGGTCCTCGCAAGGCACCAACCCCACTACGAGTAATAGGGAATCTTCAAACTAGCATGGAGTAGGAAACGCATCTAACCCCTCTATGATATCTGGTCAACGGTCACTCATGTTCATCCAAACATCCATACAAGAGATACAATACCAACCAATTTCTCAAATCATAAGTATTTCAAAAACCTCCAATGCATAGGTATTTTTTCATATAAGAACTCAAGAGAAATAAGCAGGAGATCATCGAAAGATATAGTTTTATTGTTCCAAACAAAACACTAGAGTTTTTTAAATCAAGAATAAATGAATATCAAGTTTTGATATCAAGAACAAATGGATATCAAGTAGAGAAATCAAGAACAACTGATTTATCAACTAGAGAGATCAAGAACAAATGAATATCAAGTAGAAAAATCAAGAACAAATGAATATCAAGTAGAAAAGTCCCTACTTCTTGAAAAAAACTAGAGTTTGGATGTCAAGATCAAATATTTTATGGCTATCACTCTACACTTCCATCAAAACATGGTAAGCTTTGCAAGAACAATCAAGAAACAAGGATTCCATAACAAATATATATGATTTAAGAGTTAAAACATATGTATGTATAATCCCTAGCATCGTGAACAAGAGTGAAATAAAACCCCTACCTTCTTCTTCCTTAGAGTTCTTGAATAACTTGAGATTTTGATTCACTTCAAGATGAAAATTCTCTTTGATCTTGTGTTTTCCCCTTTCTTTCTTGTTTCTCAAGACTTTCTAGGGTTGTAAATGGTGTATGGAGGCTAAAGGAGGCTGCCTTATGTATTTATAAGGGAAGAAAATATCTCAGTTGACATCAATCTGATGTTCTGATTTGTTGATCACATTCGAACGTTACTATGTTAAATTATTTTTCCATCAAACAAGAATACTGGAACGAACGTTCGTTCTAACGTACTTTCACGTTCAAACGTCATCTCAGTTTTTAATGAAATTTTCAGTGAAGTTTTGGATCAGTTAGAGGACTATTTGGAAAAATTTTCATGAAATACACATTTGTAGCCCTAGAAGTTTACTATCTATTGTCAAAATTTCAGGTCAAATGGACATCAGGATAAAAATTTATGATCAAATTACTAAGGTAGTATCTAGAATTTTTTTTACCCAAATTCTCTCCAAAGTGTGCTTTCACTCCAGAGTACTTCCAAACTTCTACAACCTACCCTAATACCATGACTAATATTTCTATTTCTATTCTTATGATCTATCTAGGTCATGCATACATCGTTACATATATTAACATATCAAAACATAATTATATTAGGATATAACGTTAGAAATGTGGGGGTTCACATATTCGACCTGATCTCAGTGATGTGGATAGGCAAGTTATGTTGAACTTAGAGGGTTGCGATTTAAAGAAGTACTCTGAGCTCATCAAACCTCAGGTTCTCATATCGTTTGGGTTCAGTGCTTCAGAGTTGAGGATCGAGACCCCTATTTCGATCTCTGTCGCTAGTGCTGAGGAGGTAGCAAGTAACGCTTTCTCTACCCTTTTTTGGCTTTGAACTCTTTCCTTTTCTATTTTCTAACTTGCCTACTTTGAAGTTCCAGGTCTCTCTCCAATGGAACCTACTGCCGAGGAACTTAGGGCAAAGGTCCATCAGTTGAAGAAAACCGTGGGTGGTGTCAAGCACAAGGCTGAGGTTGGTTCAGGCAGTGGAGCCTCCCCTTCACCCAAAACACCGAAGTTAGATGTGCCTCCTATCTCTTCAACTTCACATCAAGTAGTTATTGTTCCTTCGACAAGCTCATTTCCTAGTGGGAATGTGCTTGCTTTGGCTGGGCGAGCTCTTGGGCAAGGCGGTGTTTTATATCCTCCGTCTTCCTCAGAGGTTGAGAAAGCTCTTGAGGTGATGGGTCATATTTTTCCCACTCCTCCTGGTTTGGTAGAAGGGTCTTCCTAGCTACTCCTCAAGGACTCCAAGGCTGGGGAAGGGAAACATCCCAAAATCGAGGGGGATGTTTCCCTTATGACCAATGTGAAGCGTGCCACAGAGGCTATTGCTTCCATCATCCCAGAATCTGACATCTAGAGGGCTACAACTATACCTCTTGGGTCTTCTATTTCTATAGCTCTATTTAGTGCCACTTCGATAAACTTCTTTGCTCTGATGTATCTTTTCTCTGTCTCATACTATTTCCTCATGATGACTTCAACTTTTGGGTTGTTCTTACTTCTAGATGACCATTCATACCAACATCTTGTTGAAGAGGATCCAAGCTTTGGAGAGCTCTGCTAAGGCTTCTTGGGCATTCGAGCTCAAGGCTTCTGAGCTGTCATTTGAGAATAAGGACCTTACAGCCCAGGTCCAGGACTAGCTAGGGTAGGTTGAGATCAAGACCTCCCTTATCAAGGGCCTAGAGGCCGAGAAAGAGAAGATCGCAAGTAAGGCCAATAAAGACATAGAGGAGCTCAAGAAGACCTCTAGTTGAAGACTGACGAATGGGTCAAGGCCATCCAGGAGGCCTTTGAAGCTCTGGGCTCTTGTAGGGGTATGAAAAGGGAGTATGATGTCTTAGTCGAGGCCTAAAACATTCTCCGAACTAAGCTTGATGAGCAAATGGCTATCGTCCAGCAGAAAGATGCCCTGATTGGCAAGCTGAAGGATGATGTCACTACCAAGTGGGCCACGGGGTGACTTACTTTCAGGAGCAGACTGAAAAATATATTCTAACTTGGATTTTTACTTTGACATCCCAGCCAAAGAGGGGTTGGAGACAGACAATACCAAGTGCAAGAGTGGTGCCTCGGTCTCTTCTGTTCTTGAGCTAGCTCCTGGTGGAGCTGAGACATCTAACCCATATGCTGAGGTCTTAGCCCAAGATGTTCTTCATTCCTTACCCAAGATGTTCTTCATTCCTTTGATGCTTCTGCAACCCTTGTTTCTGGAGTTGCTTCTATTTCTGCCACTGTCGTGCTCCCTATTGCCACTGTTGTTGTCTCCTTCTCTACTGACCTTGTAGCTAAGGCACTAGAACTAAGTTTGTCATCAGCTGGAGCTGAGGTCTCTACTCCTACGTCTATTCCTGAACTTCTAGGAACTTCAACTACTGACTTGCTGCTTGCTTTATTTCTCTGTTATTCTTAACTTACTAATATCTCCCTCAATGTATGTATGATGCATGAGCAAGAGAGGGGAGTGTCACTCTCCCTTGGAAAGATGTCAAAAGAAAGGGTAAGAAAAAAATGGAATGGAATGATGGAAATTTTGGATGTGAATGAACAAAAGTGTGTGCGGGCAAAAATGTTTTCCAAGTGCAAGAAGACTTTTGGGGGTCGTGTTTTGCTTGGTGGTATTTCAAGGTCGCCTCCTCAGGGAATGAGGTGTATCATCATTAAGGTGATTCTTGTTAAAGAAAAGTGTAAAATCATTTGTATTTTGAAATTTGGTGGTGGCTTGTGTTGTAATGAAAATGGAAAATAAGTGTTAGCTAATCCAATGGGTCACTCCAATGGGAATACCAATTCAACCAAAATCCTTCCTCAAATAGATCATAGATGAACGATTGAGTCATGGAAAGCTAGGGATAAGGTGAAGTGAGGATGTAAGTATAACTCGTGACAAGTCTACAAAATATCAAAAACTTACGATCTTATCCACCCTCTACCTTGTCAAACCAAACTACCGTACTCTGAGGGAAGGAAAAAAAATTAGTTGAAATGGCATACCCAAGAGGAGGTGTCATTTGGATCAGCCAACTAAAAGCTTAGCTACTCATGCTTGAAAGGGAAAGAACAATGAAATGAGAAGACATTATGAAGAAATAACAATTAGAGCTAAGCACAAACGAAATGCACTAATATAAATTCGCGATAATTTATACACTATCTCTTACTAAAGAATGAGTGAATCACGTTCCACCTTTCATGTCTTTGGTAAAGCTCTAGAAAAGTGGAAGAGTTTCACTCTTCTAAGGGAAAAAGGAAGCTCCAACTATGAAAGTAACAGAAAGCAATAATACAATAAAAGAAAACAATTATATAAAAGAAAACAATAACTACTTAGAGGATATTCCACAACCAGGAGATGATAATACCATAAAAGAAAGTAATAATACAAAGAAAATAATAACAAGGAAAGAAATATCACTTGGAGGGTATTCCACAACCAAGAGATGATAATACCATAAAAGAAAACAATAATACAAAGAAAATAATAACAAGGAAAGCAATAACACTTGGAGGGTATTTCACAACCAAGACAAATCTAGCAAGTATACAAAGAAAGTAATAACAACTTAGAGGGTATTCCACAACCAAGAGCTCTAGTAAAAATTGATCTCCTTTACAAGCCACAAAGAGGTGGTATTTATAGGCAACCAAAAGTTGTCTTTTACAAATCCAAGGGATGACATTCATAAGCTTCGAAAAATTTTCATTCACAAGCTTCCAAAAGTTGTCATTCACAAGCTTCCAAAAGATGACATTCATAATCCCCAAAGATGTCATTCACAAGCCCCAAAGATGCCATTTGGATTACTTTAATCTCTTTTTGTTTTGAACTTTAATAATTGACATCCTATAGTTTGTAGCTTTGATAAATTACTCTCTAGTAAGTTGTAGCTTTGTAACAATTGGCTCCCTGGTAGTTTATAGTTTTGACGCATAAAACCCTGAAAAAGAACAACAATTAATGCATTATCTCTAATTCACACATTAACCTTAATAGGTCAATTTTGATTAGTTTAACTTTGTTTAACTAACACAATTGACCTATTAACTTAATTAAATCATGCATTAATTAGGATTAATCACTTTTCATGTTCCACTCCTTTTCCTAAACTCCCAGAAACTTCATCTACTGACTTTCTCGGCTCTTCGAAAGCCTACACTTTTCTCATCTTTTCGTTTTATTTTTTCCTCTTCTCTTTTTTTTTTGTAAGCTAAATTGCTATATTTTGCAGAATGTGAATATATATTGCCTTTTGAGCGGCCACGCTTTTTGAACCGTTGCATCACTATTACTGCTTTTCTGAGATACTAGTTGCAGTGTTAAGTGTAACTTGAATATATATTCCCCTTGCCCCTTGCTTGGAGGAGTATCTTAGTTCTTCTTAAAGCAAATTTGGTGGAGCTGAAAAGCTAATAATGTGTTGAGCTAAGGTCCCACGTAAGGAAGACTTGGTTCTTCTCAAAGTAGATTTGCCAAGATCTTTTTAGAGAGATGAAGAGCTAGTGAGCTGTTGGGTTGTTGATGTTTTACCTTTGAAGAGCTCGCTGTTGTTGTTTGGTGTCCTCAAGGGAACACTAGATGGTGAACCTAACATTCCTCTCAGTGATAAGAGATTAAGCAACTTGATGCTGAGGTCCTTTACAGGAATATCTAGGAAGTCATATGGCTACATACATAAGGACTTTAATGAAAGGTGGGCCTAAGAAGTAGTAGTCCCATTTTAGCTAGGGCTCTTGAGGCAGATGGTCTTAAGGAGATGAACCAGAAGATTCATGCAGTCATACGAGATGTCCCCAACCTAAATAAGTATGAGAAATACTCGCACAGAGCTGCATTGATTATACTCGAAGGTCCTTCAGTGCTAACCTTATCTTTCAGAACAGGCAAGGTCGAATTGGCAGATCTAAGCACCGATTCTCTCTTTATTGTGCGTGCCCACCTACTTTCCAAGAAGTACAACTGCCACCATAATTTTGGAAACATAAGGGACCATCGATATCGCTTTTTGTGCGGTTCTTTATTTCTTTAAAACTCATGATTTCTTTGAAGTTTTCAAAGTTTCTTGGACTCTCTTCACTACTCACCACCTTTGGAGTCTTTCTTGAATCTTGGAGACTTCTTGTTCTTTATTTTCCAGGACTTTTCCTGTCTTGCATTCCTTTCTTTAGAGTTTTTAATGGTTCCCCCCTTTCTTCTCTATTCCAGGAATGCGCTTCCACTACTATTGACTTTAGGTGGAAGCTTGCTACTTGGCTCCTTCTGAGATCACCCCTCTAGGGTTGGAAGAGATCAGAAGGCGATTTCACCTTCTGATGGACTTATCCTTTCGAGTCCAGTCTTCGGACAAGCCTTGCAACTTTCTTCATTGTGGGGAAGTTTGTTTCTTCAAAGGCACCCTGGAGATGGGTCTTATTTTCCCTATCCATCCTTCTATTGAATGGGTCTTGGCTTATTATGGTTTGTGTCCTTCTTGACTTTCTCTCAGGGGATGGGCTACTTTGATTAGCTTCTTCCTCTTATGGTGCTTGTAGGTGAAGGAGTTTTCCATTATCGCTGAATTTCTTTATTTCTATGACCTTCAAGAGGATGAGGTTCCCTGCTTCAGCTACTTTCGGTGGAGGCATTTTTGAGAGCATCCCCCGGTTCTCGATCTTCCCTCTAGCCCTAAAAGGTGGGCTCGACGCTTTTTCTTTGCCTCTGGGGATTCCTGAAGGTCTATTGAGGGGCGCTGCTTAGAGAATAGAATTCCTTGCTCTTGGAGAAGTTTTTCTCACAAAGGCAAGTTCATTAGGAAGATTCTTGGCTTAATTTTGCAATGACCCGCTCTTATTTAGTTTCTGTTCTGTAGATGTGCTTGATTTGGACTTAGTGGAGGTGTTGAGGATCAAGCAAATGATCCAAGCTACATCTATGACCTTTTCAGAGCTAGTGACACTCGAGAATCTTTTCTTATTTAGTGTCGACGTAGCTACCCTGGATTATGTTTTCTTCCCAGACTCTCCTGGATCCTCTCCCCTTGAATCAGATGAAGATGAGGATGTTGATAACTCCTCAAAGAAGCACATGAGGAGTGGATCTAGTGGTTCCTCTTCTCCATCGTCTAGCTCCTCATTTGGTGTCGTTCTGTTCTTCTCTGCTGAGGAAAATCTCCTTAACATGATTTCGGCGATAGAGAAGGAAAGAGATGAGCTGAAAGAGGAGAATGCTTGCCTGAGGGAGGAGGTAACCGAGCTAAAGAAATAACTTGGGAAGAGTTAGGATCTTTTTCCTTTTCCTTGTACTCCACTTTATTTGATGAATATAAAGAACTCTTATGCAACTTTTTGTTAGGTGCTTGTTCTTTATGTGTGACTGTGAATTATAGAGCTCATCCCGTATTTTATGGGTTGTAGAGCTCATGAATCGGTAGGCTCAAGGGCTTGCTGACTTTTTTATGAGCTAAAGTGCTTATTATGAATTTATGAGCGAAAGAGCTCATCTTAATTTTTATGAGCTGAAGAGCTCATCTCAATTTATGAGCTGAAGAGCTCATCTCAATTTTTATGAGCTGAAGAGCTCATCTTTAACTTATGAGAGCTCATCTCAATTTTTATGGGCTGAAGAGCTCATATTAATTTTTATGAGCTGAAGAGCTCATATTAATTTTTATGAGTTAAATAGCTCATCGTTAGCTTTTTAGCTATTCCATGGGATCACGATAGCTCGGGACAAAAACTTACTTGTTTTATTGAAAAATAATACCCTTACAAAAGGAGCTTACTGAAAAAATCTCTTAATGTGCTCTACATTCCATGAATGAGGTAGGATCTTTCCCTCTTCTGTTTGCAACTTGTAATTCTCAGGTCTGATCGCCCTTGAGATGATGTAAGGACCTTCCCAGTTAAGATCTATTTTTCCATGAGAAGGGTTCTTGCTAGCCAACAAGAGCTTTCTAAGTACTAAATCTCCAACCTTGAAACTCCTATGTCTAACTCTTTTGTCGTAATACTTAATTGTCTTACTCTAGAAACTCCTAATATGATGTAGAGCTCTATCTCTCCTTTCAACCAAGAGATTAAGATTCAGTATAAGTGATTCATCATTGTGTTCGAATTCTATGAATTAGGCCCTAGGGGATGAAATTCTAATTTTCACAGGCGCCACTGTTTCGGTTTCAAAAGCCAAAGTAAATAGTGTTTCTTGGGTTGTTGATCTAAGTGAGGTCTTGTAAGCCCATAGTACTTTGGGGATATATTCTACCCATATTTCCTTCAAAGCTTCCAACTTGGTCTTCAAGGCCACTTTTATGGCCTGGATGGTGACCTCTGCTTGCCCATTGGGCTTAGGATGAGCTAGAGCTGGGAAGTAATTCTTTATCGCTAGCTCAGCACAGAACTTCTTGAACTTTGTGTTATCGAATTGCTTCCCGTTGTCGGAGACGATTGCTCTGGAGATCCCAAACCTGTATATTATTAACTTCCACGTAAAGTTGTATACCTTTTGATGTGTGATTGTTGCCAATGGCTCCATTTCTGCCCATTTGATGAAGTAGTCTACCCCGATAATGACTAATTTGCATTGCCCCACTCCGGTGGAAAGGGGTCCAAGTATGTCGAAGTCCCATTACTGGAAATGCCATGGGATCACCACTGAAGTTAAGAGCTCAGGGGGACAATAGGGAATGCTGCCATTTATCTGGTAGACTATACACTTCTTGACCAGATCAGTAGCATCTTTGAGCATAGTGGGCCAGTGGTACCCATGCCTTAATGTTTTTCCTGCTAGAGCTTGAGCTCATATATAGTTGCCGCAGACTCCCTCATAGATTTATCTAAGTATGTAGTCAGCATCCTCATCTCCCACGCACTTAAGGAAGGGTGTTGAAAAACCTCACTTATACAAGTTTCCTTGCATAATGGAGAATCTAGCCGACCTGGTTCTTAGCTTTATAGCCTCTTTGGGGTCTTCTGGTAAAGTTCCATTTTGGAGATATTCTCTAATTGGGTCCATCTAGCTCGGTGGAGCCAATATTGGGAGCACTTCTTCATCCTCAACACCTACAAATGGTTCTGCTAAGTACTCCACTGATATTAGCTTATTCAGATTTTCTTGCGAGGCTGTCGTCTGCTTTGCCAGAGCATCTGCTCGTGAATTCTCTATTCTGGAGACATGCTTGACTGTAACTCACACAAATTTCTTGATCAACTCCTGAACTTTTCTAAGGGAAATGATGATTTTTTATCCCTTGGCCTCATACGATTCCTCTATCTATTTCACCACGAGCTGGAAGTCACTGCAAATCTTGTGTTCATCTGCCTCTATTGAGTGAGCTAGATTGAGTCCAATGATCACTATTTCATACTCTACTTCATTATTTGAAGCTTAGTCGACATCTATCCCATCTAGGGAAGTCAAAATTAACCCAGTTTTGCTTCTTTAAGAGTTGGAAGCTCCATCTACTAAAAGTTTCCACGTATGGAGGTTGGGTATCAACTGTGCGTCCTTCTTAGAAGCTTTCGACGTGAATTCTGCAATGAAATCTGTCAGAATTTGTCATTTGATTGCTACTCTTAGCTTATATATGATGTCGAATTTGCTAAGTTCTATGGCCCATTTGACCCGCCTCCTTGAGGATTCTAGTTTATGTAAAACCTATTTCTTCAGCTGATCTGTCGGGACCTTAATGGTGTGAGCTTGAAAATACGGCCTAAGTCTTCTTGTAGCTGTAACTAAAGATAGGACAAGTTTTTCCATTCTATGATATCTCTCCTCCACCTCCTCAAAGCTCTCTTGCACTAATAAACTAGTTGTTGGGCTCTGTCTCACTCCCTTACTAGTGCGGAGACTGCGAGGTATAAAGTTAATACTTCTTCTTCTGACGGGCTCACCAAAATAGGGGGTGAGCTTAGATAATCCTTCAAGGCATTGAACGCCTCTTCACATTAGTTATCCCATTGGAATGCAATCTTTAGGACTTGAAAGAAGGGATGACATTTGTCGCTCGATCTAGACACAAAATGACTCAGAGCTGCTATTCGTCCAGTTAACCATTGGACCTCCCTTATGTTTGAAGGTGGCTGCATATTAATCACCATTCTGACCTTCTCCTGGTTTGCCTCAATTCCTCTACTGTTGACTATAAAGCCCAAGAAATTCCATGCATAGACCCTAAAGGTGCGCTTGACGGGGTTGAGCTTCATCTGGTACTCTTTAAGGATCTGGAATGACTCTTCTAGATGAGTGACTGAAGCTCTGCCTTTAGTGATTCACCAACATGTCGTCAGTAGACCTACATTGATGTTTTGATCTGCTTTTGGAACATTTGATTTACTAGGCGCTGATAAGTGGCTCTAGCTTTCTGCAATCCAATGACATGACCTGATAGCAATACGTTCCTTACTCAGTTATGAAAGAGGTCTTCTTTCAGTCATTGGGATCCATTCTGATCTAATTGTAACCATATAAAGGATCCATAAAACTAAGGAATTCATGCCCAGCTATAGCATCCACAATCAAGTCAATTCGTGGTAAAGGGAAACTGTCTTAGGGCAAGCTCGGTTAAGGACAGTAAAGTTGATATAAATACGCCATTTTTTATTGGTCATCTTGACGAGGACCACGTTTTCTAGCCAGGTAGGGTAATCCACCTCCCCGACAACCTTAGCTTGGAGAAACTTGTTAACCTCCTTGTTGATCGCCTTTTGGCGTTCTGGGGCAAAACTTCTCTGTTTCTGCTTAATGGGATTACAAGCAGGATTTACACTGAGCTTGTGTGTGATGACTGTGAGGTCAATACCTTTCATGTCTTCTTACTTCCATGCAAACACCTCTAAATTCTTCTTTAAGAATCAGATGAGGAGGTTTTTGATTTCCCTGCTCAGCTTAGACCCCACGTAAGCAAGGTGTTCTCGTTCCTCGTCCAGCTAAATAGGCTCCAGCTCCTCCGATGGCATCGGTCTAGTTTCAAGCTCATCTCTAATGTCAAGTTCATCTAATTGGATACTTTTAACTTCTTTCTTTTTCATAGATGTCATGTAGCATTCTCGTGCTACGTGCTAGTCTCCTTGGACCACTCTGACTCCATTTTTTTTAAGGAACTTCATAACAAGGGGTAGATAGAAGGAATGACATTGATGGCACTAAGAGAAAGCCCTCCCAAGCAGGATGTTGTATGTCGAGGGCGTATTTATCACTACAAACCTCACAGTAGTGGTGGCTTGGCAAGGAGGGTCTCTTATGGTAAGAACAAGTCGGATTTCCCCCAAGGGTAGCACTCTCTCCCTCGAGAATCCTAATAAGTGAGCACTTACTAGCTCGAGCTTATCTTTTCCTATCTCTATTTTGTTAAACGAAGGTACAAAAATGATGTCTACAAAGCTCCCATTGTCAATCAGAACCCGATGGACAGTTCTATTGGCAACGACATCTCTTATTACCAAGGGATCATCGTGTGGATGCTAGCAACCTTCCAAGTCTGAATCTGAGAATGTGATAGTTGTGTTTAGTCATGGTAACTTGGACACGACATACACTTCCAATGCCTTGTCAGTTATGATTCGGCACAGATGAGCCTTTCTTTCTAAGTTAGACTCTCCACCTCCTGCGAATGCTCCAGATATCACCATGATCTCCCCCAGAGGATGTTGATGTTGTGCAAAGGCTTACTGTTGGGGCGTTGGAAGTTACGGAGCTCAGTTCTAATTTTTGTGGGCCACAAAACATCATAGCTGACCTCGCTGAATCAAGAACTCGATTTCTTTCTTCAGCTGGATGCAATCATCTGTGAGGTGGCCATGATCCTGGTGGTATTCGCAATATTTGGTTGAGTTTCTCTTGGCTGGGTCTGCTGTATCCGGGGTGGCCATCTCAAAAAAATTTTATTTTGAACTTCATATAGGACTTGGGATACTGTCGCGGTAAGCGGAGTAAACTGTCGAGGTGCATATCTTAGTTGTAATTCTAGCTGTAGAAGGCCTAGGCAATCTCTGACATTTTCCCATCTTTTGGGGGAACGATCCCTGTCTCTTCTTGGAGACTTGTCTCGTCCTTTTTCTTTTATGGGACTTCAATCTCTCTTCTTTCCTTCCTTCTCTTTTTTCCTTTTGCGAGTATGAGCTCCCTACCTTGGAAAGGAGCGCTTCCTCACCGTTAATGTATTTTTTTGCCATTGCCAGCACCTCTGTCATACTTGTTTGTAGATTCTTTGATATAGAGAACATCAAGTCCTTCGATTGCTCTCCTAGACCAGCAATGAAAATAGTGATGAAAAATTTCTCATCTACAACGTCTACCTTTGGGGACTCTGAGTTGAACATCTGGAAATAAGATCATAGGTTCTCGTTGGGTCCCTACTTTACATTAAACAGGTGGTAGCTCGGTGTTCGATAGGTTGGAGCTCCTATGAAATGGGACACAAAGGAGATTAAGAGCTCCTTGATGTAAGAGATTGATGCCAAGGCTAATCTATTTAACCAATCCAAGGATGTGCCCTTCAATGTAATGGCGAAAGCTCGACAACGCACAAAGTCCTAATATCCACACAGCTCCATTTGGTTCTTGTAGGTATTGAGGTGATCCATGCGATCTTTGGTCCCATCAAAAGCCTCTATTTGGTGCATTTTGAACTTCGAAGGGAGAGGGAAATATAACACCCCAACGATAAATGGCGATTCAGTCTACTACACCAGAGCATCCATCGTCACTAGGGTCTTGCCCCTTATAGCTTACTTCATGTGGCTGAGCTCCTGTTGGATATCCCTAAAACGTTGATCCCAATACTGTTTGCTCTTTCATGCTAGAAAGGGAGAAAATCATTTTTCTTGATCCAATCGTTCTGGTTTTAAACTTCTTCGTTGTCATCCTCCCTAGGAGGTGGATGGGGGCCCTGCTCCATGGCAGGGCAATTCTCCCCCCTCATTACCTTTCTTGAGGGGGTCGAGGTGTTGATGTTCCCTTCGCTGAAGACCTCCTTGGACAAGACGCGTTTGCTGAGGATCTTGCAAGAGCTTCAAGAGCTCTTTGTTCTGCTGGAGTAAATACTAGTTTACTAGGAGAAGAGCCTCCAATTCGTTATTCATAGGGGGATCCACCAAAGGTGGATTAATTTCAATGGGGAAGAAGTCTTGAGGATTCTCTTGTTGCCTGCCACTAGTGGCTTCCTGTTGGTTTTTGCATCCGAGGGGAATTCATCTGGATTTTACTCATGTTACGTGTTGAGAACATCAATTACTGAGAGATTAGCGTATTTGTAACATGAACAATCGTTCCCACAGGTGGCGCCAAACTTAGGGTGTTGTTAACGTGAATGAGAAAGGCGTATGTGCATGTGAACAAAGTCAAATTTGAGCTTCTAGGCTTGTGTATTCCTATATGAGGTTTTCTAAAGGTATTAGAGATTTTGCACACTAGAAATATAGTGGTTCACCAGCTCGAGAGCTTGGATAATCCACTCCTCAATGGAGTCTCGTGCTCCTTGGATCTTTATTAATGGTGAACGTGGGTTACAGAGAAATTTTTATACAACTAGGGTTTTTTTTTGCCCCGTAATGGAGGCACTATACAATATTTATAGTCCATTTCCTACCTCTAAGGGATCTTCAACGAGATCTTTGCCTATCATCCGCGTGATCTCCCTAGATTTTGGGGGAAGATCTTGGTTAGTTGAGAGTTTTGTGTCTTGATTATAGTCTTTTATTACTTCGCTGTGTCTTATATTAAGTAGCTGTCATCTTCATATTTCCTTAATTACTTCCTCTGAGGGAGCTTGAGGTCTTGACAGCTGATCTCTGGGTAACTTGTCTGACCTCCATATTTGACTTCACTCCCCAAGCTCATACTTAGCTAAAAAAATTTCCGGGTATCATCATTTATAAACTATTCATATCTCACTCAAAAAATAAAAAATAAAAAATAAAAAATCCAAAAAATATTTAATCTATTTTAAAACCCAACAAATTAAATACCATCTTCTCACATATTAAATTAAAAAACCACTATCACAAACCATACCACCATCCGCCTCCACTGTGGATGGGGTTTGGGCAAGAGGGGGAGAGAGAAGAGGATCATGCCTAGTGGAAAACGGTGTGGGTGGAGGGAAAGAGAGAAAAGGGTTATGGCAAGGGGATCTACTTGCGTAAGAGGGGAGTTTTTTTGGGGGGGTTTCTACGCAGCGTAGAAGGGGAGTTTTAGGGGGTGTGCATGTGTGTGTGACTGTGTGTGCTTTTTATGGCTTTTAGAAATGTCTTTGTACATTGTTTTAGAGGGATAAAGAGTGAGTTAACAGTAGAGAGAGAAAAAAGAAGAAGAAGGTTATGGCAAGGGGAGACAACGTGGGAAAGGAGTTTTTGAGGGGGTCTCTGTGTGTGTGTGTTTTATGGCTTTTTAGTAATATCTTTACAAAAAGGGAGACCAAGTGAGTTAGCAGTAGAGAGAGAGGGAAGAGGGTTATTGTGAGGGGGTCTGCACAGGAGGAGAGGAGTTTTGAGGGGGGATTGGGTCTACGTGTGTGTGTGTGATACAGAGAGAGGGGCAGAGAGAGAGAGGAGGGTTATGGCGAGGGGAGCGGGAGTCTGCGTAGGAGAGAAGCTTTGGGGAGAGGTGGGTTTGCGTGTTTATGTGTGTGAGACAGAGAGATGGGATCTCAGATATAGTTAAAGGGTATTTTTAATAATTACAAATTTATTAAGAAAATATATTATATTTTGGGTGGCATTTTGGTCTTTGTTGGCTCCATTATTTGATCGTTACCCATAAAATGTCTAAGTATAATATTTCAAACGTGAGGAATCTATGTAATTAAATGACAAACTTCAGAGAATCCTAAACTAATTTATCCATTGCTTGATTTATTTCCTTGTTGTTCTTAACTTACTAACATCTCCCTCAATGTATGTATGATATATGTGTGAGGCGGAGTGTCACTCTCCCTTGGGACGATGTCAAAAGAAAGGGCAAGGAGAAAATGGAATTGAATGAATGAAATGGGTGTGTGTGTATGTGTGAACAAAAGTGCTTCTCAAGCGCAAGAAGTCTTTTGAGTGTCATGTTTTACTTAAAAAAGTATTCCAAGGTCGTATCCTCAGGGAAGGAAATGAACTATCATGAAGGTGATTTTTATTAAAGAAGAGTGTAAAATCAATTTTTTTTTTTTTAGAATTTGGTGGTGGTTTGCGTTGTGATAATGAAATGAAACCAAGTGTTGGCTAATCCAAAGAGGTCATTCCGATGGGAATCCCAATTCAACTCAAAACCTTTCTACAATGGTGCATAGATGAATGATTGATTCATAGGAAGCTAGGAACGAGATGATGAAGATCCACGCATAACCCGTGACCAAGCCTATGGGATATCAAAGACTCACAACCATATCCACTCTCAACCCAGTCAAACCGAACTATCGTACACCGATAGGAGGAAAGACAATGACCTAAAATGACATACCCAAGAGGAGGTCTCGCTTGGATTAGCCAACTAAAAGCTTAGCTACTCATGGTTAAAATAAAGACAACAATGAACTGGGAAGACATTATGAAGAAATAAAGGTTAGAACTAAACATAAACGAAAAGTATCAATATAAACGATCTTCGACAAAGAATGAGTGAATCACGTTCTATCCTTCACAGCTTTCGTAAAGCTCTAGAAAAGTAGAAGATTTTCACCCCTCTAAGGGAAGAAGGAAGCTCCAACAATGGAAGTAAATAAAACAAGACTTAAATTAAAAAAAAAGTAATAATTACTTGGCGGGTATTCCACAACTAAGAGATGATAATATAATAAAAGAAAGCAATACTACTTGGCGGGTATTCCAAAATCAAGAGATGATAATATCATAAAATAAAACAATAATACAAAAAAAGTAATACAAACTTGGAGGGTTTTCCCCAACCAAGAGAAAAGCTAGCAAGTATACAAAGAAAACAATAACAACCTGGAGAGATTTCAACTACCAAGAGTTCTAGCCAAAATTATGTTTTTTTACAAGTCACAAAGGGATGGTATTTATAGGCAAAGTCTTTACAAACCCCAAGGGATGAAATTTATAAATTCCAAAGATACCATTCACAAGCCCAAGGGATGACATTCACATGTTTCCAAAAGTTGTCATTCACAAAACTCCAAAAGATGACATTTGGATTACTTTAATTTCTCTTTGTTTAGAGCTTTAATAATTGTCATCCTAGAATTTGTAGCTTTATAGAATTGGCTCCCCAGTAGTTTGTAGCTTTGACGCATAAAACTCCAAAAAGAACAACAATTAATGCATTTCTCTAATTCACACACTAACCTTAATAGCTCAATTTTTATTAGTTTAACTTTATTTAACTGACACAATTCACCTATTAACTTAATTAAATTATGCATTAATTAGGTTTAATCACACCCTCCAACCTAAACATTACTAGTCCCTAGTAATAAATAACAACAGAAAACATCACTTTCGTAGATAACACGATTGCATTTAACATATGCAACAAGCCGTTAAACCCACAGGTGATCCCTAGTGGACGAGTTTTGTCTCGTGAAGGTTCCAGTGAAGGTACCTACAAATTTCTTTTCCTTATATCCAATATTTAAAGCATATTCTCCTATCTTAACTAGCATTGGAATGTCAACAATAATCTTGTCCAACACAACTCAACTAATCAAACATGAAACACATTATAGCTTTAAATGCTATTCTAGAGTATTCACGTACCCATTTCTTTTTAAAACTCATGTGTGTGTCAAATGGATACGTAATTTAAACATTTACACAACAGAGTTCACATTTACTTTGGCTATCCAAATTAAGCTTTGAAGCAAAACTCATCAAAGGTGTCTCTCAACAATAAATCACACATTGGTTATCCTAGCATGCTTTCCATGTGTATATGTGAGGTAGAATCTTGTGCAAAAAATAAAGTATGCTCACATATAATCCAAAAATGAAGTTCAAACAGGAAAAAAAATGAAACAACCTTGACATAATCTCATGAAAATGAATGTTAGGGCACTAGATAGCAAAATCAACTTGTCTTTTTTCTTAAAAGTATGCATCCCCCATGTTTCTCTAGATCATTTAGGACTTTCACGGGTTATAATGAGGCCTTGGGGTGATATTGAGGAAAGAAAAACGAATGATATAGGATAACAAAGAGAGTTATTCCATGTGAATGACCTTTATTTCAAACAGATCTCCATTTTTATGGGATTTCTAGTCTAACACCATCACTTCACTTTTTGTTTCTTTTTCTTTCTTTTCCTTAACATTTTCCTTTATTTTTTTTTTCTTTGAACTCCTTGAGTTTCAATATTATCCATCCCTTTTGTTTGAGTTTCCACATCATACTTCCTTCTCTTTGATGATTACTCATACTCAGCACTAGGAACAACCAAGGTAAGGTAGATATTTATCATTTTCATTGGTTTGGTCAAATGTATGCAATAGAAATGAATTCAATTAAGGCTTAATCACGACACTAGGGATAATATTTTCTCAAGAAGGAGGCTAAGGCTCAAAATATTCAAAAATTGCCTAAGATCACCTCTAGATAAGTATAGGGGAACATTGTGCATATCAAGACAAAGTCAATTAACTACCCAAATGCACTTAACCAAAACAAGCATAATGAGATTATTGAACAAATGTGGAATTTGAAAAATTGTACCTTGAGTAAATGTAAGTTTCCTCCAACAAGGATTGACACTAAAGCTCACATGAGTTCCTACTCATCTCCACTATTCATGTCAAGCACTAAATGTGAACTCAATCCGTATATTATCAAAATTACAAGTTCATGGTGCATTTATGGTTGAGTTCAAAAGCAAACAAGTATATGATACTCTTAGCAATAGAATAAATTTATGTAAAGTGCTTATGTATTCAAAGTTCAAAATGAAGATCAAGTAATCACAAATCCCACAACAATTAGGGTAGGAGAATATAGTTCAATATTGGATATTTTTCACAAAAAGTGTCCAAAATTTTTAAATTTTCACATTTTCAACTTATTCTATACAAAAAATTGTGGAACATGTAAATGGTGCACCTCACCCCCCAACGTGAACTATGCATTGTCCTCAATGTACAAAGAATCATGCAATGAGAAAAATGAAAGTAACATGGGAAATAAAATATCCTTTTTTTCGAACATTAAATAAAATTCAAAATTATTAACATACCATTTTTCAAGGATAAATGAGTATGTAAATTTTTTTTTCGAACATTAAATAAAATTCAAAATTATTAACATATTCATTTATCTATGAAAATTGAAGGAATACTAGATGCACTAATTGAACTTGAAAAACTATGGCATCTTAGGAACAAGTCCCTACCCATTCTACATATTGGTATTTTAGGACATTCCTTACTCGGCCCATATCTTTATTTTTGCACATCTAATAACAAGATATTTATACTTTTTACAAACATTCGGACCATTTACCTTCATCCCGAAATACACACTTTTCCACAGCTTTGTCAAAAGATGAGAGGAAAAAAAAATCTAATCCTAGTCATCGCTTGTGTCTAGGTCATTATTAGTGACCCTTCCCACTTCTTGTCGCACATAACGTGTAAGTCCCGAACTGGCATAGGATGGCGTGTCAAGAAAAACCTTACTCTGTCCATATACTATCAAGTTTAATCGATCGGTCGGGACCCGAAATTGATTCAGAACACTAATTATGTTTTTTCATGTGAAATATCCTGCCACATTGGTAACAAGTACCCATTTGTTTGGAACGATGACGTTTAGCAAAAGAGCTTCTGCCACACAATGGTTTAGCTTGTTGCTCTCGGATTTCAATTTTTCTCACATCTCTAGCTTTTCTCATTATCACAGTATGCACATCAGATGAAAAAGTGCGCAAAACGCTTAAACTAAACCAAAAAAAATTATTATCCATGATTGCTAAACTAAGATCACCCTATCTAGTTTTTAACGTCTTCCAGTCACAAAGACAATTTAAAGCTGCATTTGAAACGGTCATAAAATATAAGCAAAAATACTATAAACATACGCAACTATGAAACTGGAACAAACAAAAACTATAGATCACAACACCCCCAACAAACTAAAACTATTTCCCAAATGATTCGAATTTTTCAAAACTGCAAATAGAGTTAGGGTTTGAGATGTAGAGATTCGTTCATCTGCCAAAACCTGATTGAAGAATTTTGGCAGAAGTCTTCTTTGCTGAAAAATGTCTGCTGCAAGCCTGTGAATGGAAAAATGCTAGGACATCCCGTTGTTTGTTCTCAAGTACACATCTCCTCATGACCTAGTCAGGGCAATATTTAAACAAGTATGGGTTGTCGAAGTAGAAGTACTTCACATCTGCCATAAATCGTGTTTTATCTTCGAGGCTCCAAAGCGGCGGTAGTTGTCCTGTTGCAAGGTAATTACCAATATCATCATACCAAGGACATACTGAATGAATTGAAAGCAAGTGTTCATCAGGAAAAGAGTCAGGGATCGGAATGTGCTCGTCAGCATCCTGCACCACAAGCCGAGATAAGTGTTCCGCTACCACATTCTCAACTCTTTTTTTGTCCTCGATAGTCAAATCAAATTCTTGTAGAAAGAGGATCCACCTAATGAGTCTTGGTTTTGCATTCTACTTAGATAAAAAGTACTTCAAAGCAGAATGGTCAGTGAAGACAACAATAGGCGAACCAATGATATATGAATGAAATTTATCTAAAGTAAACACTACAGCTATCAATTCTTTCTCAGTGGTAGTGTAATTCATTTGAGCTTCATTAAGTATTTTTCTAGCATAGTGTATCACATATGGCCTATTGTCCTCCTTCTAACCAAGCACTGCGCCACTCGCGTCGCACATGAGCTCGAAGGGTAGATCCCAATTGGGTGGTCGCGCGATAGGAGGCGTGACAAGCATGCTTTTTAGTTTTTTAAATGATACCTCACACTCATCCGACCACTCAAAGGGGACCTCCTTAGACAATAATTGGGTCAAGGGTTGGGCCAATGCATTGAAATTCTTAATGAATAGACGATAAAAACCTGCATGGCCTAAAAATAACCAAATTCCCTTGTTGGTTGTCGGTGTGGGGAGATTAGAGATGGCCTCCACCTTGGATTTGTCAACTTCAATGCCCCTTGTCGATACTATATGGCCCAACATGATTCCTTCCGTTATCATGAAGTGACATTTTTTTCAATTCAACACAAGATCATTTTCTTCATATCTCTCCAATACTCTCCCCAAGTTTTTCAAGCATCCGTCAAATGGATCACCAAATATGAAAAAATTATCCATGAAAACCTCCATTATCTTCTCCACCATATCGCTGAAAATCTCCATCATGCACCATTGAAAAGTCCCCGGAGCATTGCATAATCCGAACGACATACGGCGATAGGCGAAGGTACCATATGGGCAGGTGAAATTGGTCTTCTCCTGGTCCTCCAATGCGATCTCAATTTGATTGTAGCCAGAGTACCCATCTAGAAAGCAATAGAATAGGTGCCCTGCTACCCTTTCCAAAACTTGATCAAGAAATGGCATTGAGAAATGATCTTTCCATGTGTAAGCATTAAGCTTCCGATAGTCGATGCAAACTCTCCATCCAGTTATGACTCTTGTAGGTATGAGTTCATTATTCACCACCGTGACACCAAATTTCTTTGGTACTACTTGTGTGAGACTTACCCACTTGCTATCGGCGATTGGAAAGATGATCCCCACATCAAGTAGTTTTAATACCTCATCCTTCAATACCTCCTTCATATTGGGATTTAATCTCCTTTCAGGTTGTCGGGAAGGTTTGGCATCCTCCTCTAGGTAAATGCGATGGGTGCAAATGATAGGGCTTATCCCCTTGATATCCGCAATGGTCCACTCAATTGCTCTTTTGTGCTTTCTCAATACACTCAAGAGTTTTTCTTCTTGGTTCGCATTTAAGGCTGAGCTTATGACCACAGGAAAAGTTTCTCCTTCGCCAAGATAGGCGTACTTCAAATGAGAGGGCAATGACTTCAATTCTAAGTTTGGATTTTGTTCATTTGATGGAAAAATTTTCTTTGCGTGTTGGGGTAACTCCTTGTATGTAGGGATCCAACTTTCTATCCCTTTCAACTCTTCTACTTCCTCTTATTTTTTCAACTCCTCAAGATTAACAAATTCATCCTTCTTGAATTTTAACATCCTTTCCCACTCTAAATGCTCCTCAACTAAGGTGTCGATTCTATTGATTTCATTTACATCTTCTTCATCACCTGGTTGCTTTGTCAAGTTGAAAATATTTAGCTCCATTGTCATGTTCCCAAACGCCAACTTCATGAGACCGTTCCTGCAATTTATCACAACATTAGATGTAGCAAGGAAGGGTCGTTCAAGTATAACGGGAATCTAGGAACTAAGATTAGCAACAGGGTGCGTATCTAACGCAATAAAATCAATGAAAAAGTAAAATTTATCTTTTTGAATCAAGACATCTTCCATTACTCTCCTTGGTGTACGGATACTACGATCCGCTAATTGAAGTGTAATTGATGTGGGTTTCAACTCCTCAATTTGAAGTTGTCAATACACTGAGTAGGGAAGAAGATTGACATTCGCCCCCAAGTCAAGCAATGCTTGTTCCACCCGAAAATTCCCTATGGTGATGGAAATTGTTGGACAGTCTGGGTCTTTGAATTTTGGAGGAGTATTGGTCCTTGATATCGAGCTCACTTGCTCTATCAAGAATGTTTTCTTTCGGACATTCAATCTCCTCTTCATCATGCATAGATCCTTCAAAATTTTGGCACATGATGGTATTTACTTGATGGCGTCGAGGAGTGGAATGTTGATCTTCACCTGCTTAAACATTTCCAACATATCAGTACAATTAGCCACCTTGATAGGTGACTTCAAATCGCTAGGGAAAGGGGCAGGCATGGGAGGAATAAACATGCTATCATCAATCACATTTTCTTTATCAACCCCCTCTCATTCTCTCTTTTCACTCGCCACACCTTCTTTGGTCTTTCCCTCCTTCTCTTCTCCTATTGGCAATGTGGTTTGGCTTTGGATGAAGTTATAGAGGACATCCTCTAAATTTATCTTGTGAGGAGGTTGGTATATGGATGGTTTGGACGATCCCAATTGGTTAAAGTTTTGTGGAGGTGGATTTTGGGAGAAATTTTCTGGGGATGGATTAGATGAATACCCTTGCAGATTGGATCGGGGGTATTGGGAGCTAAACGCTTGCCCTTGACCTTGGTAATGAGATTGATATTGACCTTGCTTAGGAGGCACAGGAGATATGAATGCATTAGAACCATGAGGTGTAGGGTTCTCATTTCTCCAACTGAAATTAGGGTGATCACTCCACCCAGATTGTAAGTATTAGAATTTGGAGAATAAGATTGTCTCGGTTGATTGAAAGCATGAACTTGTTCATGGTATGTTTCCTTAAGCGCCAAAATGCTCGGGCACTCCGATATGTAATGTTCGACACTCTCACAAATAGAACAAATCTACTCGGTTTGTGACACATGGGACACCTCTCATCTCCTATTCAGCTCGAGAATCTCTACTTTCATAAATAATTTAGAAATTTATGAAAATAGGTCTTTCTAGTCTCTTAAATAGTACATCCCTCCCCCTTTTGGTTGGGAACTCCCTTGAGGCAAAGACCTTGGTACATCGGTAAGGTCAATGGTGTGTCATGACTGTGCATTTTGGGCCAATGTATCAAAATGGTCTAAGACCTCATCAGAGTCTTTGCTCAAAAACTCCCCATTACGCATCATGTCGATGAATTGTCGATTGCCCGGTGTAATTCCTTCATAGAAGAAACTCACCAATTGCCATGGTTCAAAGTCATGATGTGGAATGGATTGTAGCAACTCCTTGTACCTTTTCCAACATTGGTAGAATTGCTCATTGGGATTCTCCGAAAAAATCTGAATTTATTTTTTTTAAGTGGTGGTTTTATGCACCGAGAAAATTATTTTAAAAACATGGAGATCATTTGTTCCCAAGATGTTATGGTCCAGGATCTCAAGGATTGAAGCCATGTTTTTGCCTTATCACTCAGGGAGAAAGGAAACAATTTCATCCTTGCTATCTCTTCCATATTATGATTGGGGGTAAAGGTTGCAACTATGTCTTCAAAATCCCTTATATGCGAATATGGGTTCTTGTTCTCAATTCCATGGAATTCAGGAAGTAGTTGCAACATCCCTAGTTTGACTATGAAGAGATAGGCTTGGACCGGAAGGAGTGGTGCTACGTATTGGTTCAAGAAAATCCAGCATTGACCTTGCCAAAGGATCAATGTGGATGTGGTTCCCTTCATTCCTAGGTGGGGGAAAATGTACTCGTGGGTTTGGCACTCTAGGTGGTTGCAATCCCCCACCCCCTTGAACATTAGGATTAGCAACAACATTATTGAAATTTTTACCCGCTTCCTCGGGTAGGTCTTGGTCAATATTCATGGTAGGGTTTATGAGTTGTCTAACCAATCGGTTTTGCTAGTCCCGCTCCCACATGTAACAAAGGATCAAAAATTTAAATTATACACAAACAAGAATATATACAAGGACAACGTACCTCAGTCTATGATGAAGATCACGTGACTTACCTCCATCGTCCGGAAATCACCTCCTTGGTTTGACACTTGCCTTCTCCGGCAACGGCGCCAAAAATACTTGATTTATTTCCCCGTTGTTCCTAACTTAATAACAACTCCCTCAATATATGTATGATGTATGTGTGAGGGGAAGTGTCGCTCTCCCTTAGGACGATGTCAAAATAAAGGGCAAGTAGAAAATAAAATGGGATGAATGAAATGTGTGTGTATGTGTGTGAACAAAAGTGCTCCTCAAGCGCAAGGAGCCTTTTGAGTGTCGTGTTTTACTTGAAAAAGTATTTCAAGGTCCTCTCCTCAAGGAAGGAAGTGAGTCATCATGAAGGTGATTTTTATTAAAGAAAAGTGTAAAATCGTTTTTTTTTTTTTTGGAATTTGATGGTGGTTTGTGCTGTGATAATAAAATGAAACCAAGTGTTGGCTAATCCAAAGAGGTCATTCCAATGGGAATCCTAATTCAACTCGAAACCTTCCTCCAATGGTGCATAGATGAACGATTGATTCATGGGAAGCTAGGGACGAGATGATGAGGATCCAAGCATAACCAGTGACCAGACCTACGGGATATCAAAGACTCACAACCACATCCACTCTCAACCTAGTTAAACTAAACTATCGTACACTGAGAGTAGGAAAGACTATGAGTTGAAATGACATACTTAAGAGGAGGTCTCATTTGGATTAGCCAACTAAAAGATTAGCTACTCATGGTTAAAATAAAGACAACAATGAACTGGGAAGACATTATGAAGAAATAAAGGTTAGAACTAAGCAGAAACGAAATGCATCAATATAAACGATCTTCGACAAAGAATGAGTGAATCACGTTCCACCCTTCACGGCTTTGGTAAAGCTCTAGAAAAGTGGAAGAGTTTCATCCCTCTAAGGGAAGAATGAAGCTCCAACAATGGAAGTAAAATAAAACAAGACTTAAATTAAAAAAGAGCAATAATTACTTGACGGGTATTCCACAACCAAGAGATGATAACATAATAAAAGAAAGCAATACTACTTGACGGGTATTCCACAACCAAGAGATGATAATATCATAAAAAAAAAATAATACAATAAAAGTAATACAAACTTGGATGATTTTTCACAACCAAGAGAAAAGCTAGCAAGCATACAAAGAAAACAATAACAACTTGGAGGGATTTCCACAACCAAGAATTCTAGCCAAAATTATGCTTTTTACAAGCGACAAAGGGTGGTATTTATAGGCAAAGCCTTTACAAACTCCAAGGGATGATATTTACAAATTTTAAAGACACCATTCACAAGCCCAAGGGATGACATTCATAAGTTTCTAAAAGTTGTCATTCACAAGCTTCCAAAAGTTGTCATTCACAAACATCCAAAAGATGACATTTAGATTACTTTAATCTCTATTTTTTTAGAGCTTTAATAATTGTAATCCTTGAATTTCTAGCTTTGTCACATTTGGCTCCCTGATAGTTTGTAGCTTTGACGCATAAAATCCTGAAAAGAACAACAATTAATGCATTATCCCTAATTCACAAACTAACCTTAATAGGTCAATGTTGATTAGTTTAACTTTGTTTAACTAACACAATTAACCTATTAACTTAATTAAATCATGCATTAATTAGGATTAATCGTCCATGTATTTAAAAAGTTCAAGGACAAGACAAGTAATTTCAAAACAAACCTATGCAGAAATGTCGGAAGCTTCTTTCTTTGGTTTGGAAGATGCCCAAGCTTTGACGTATCTATAATATAAAATAGGGTAGACTTCAATAAACTCATCCGATAGTCTTAAATAGACTCATCAAATGTCCACCAACATTCCTCTCAAAGTCATTCACATTGAAAATTTTTCACCCCCAAATCCATCACCTCTCATTTACGTTGTATTGTGACTTTAGACACGGGTTACCCCTAATATATCTATATAATAAAATACATAATAATTTGAATTTTTGTCTCTTACATATTTTTCTCTTTAAAAACATCCCATCATTCATTTCTACCTCATGTTCAATTATATTGTAGTTTAACATAATTTTTATTTTAAATATTATCCATATAGGATAATATACACATGTTAAAAAAATTTAATCTAATGGGATCGATTTTTGCTCGAATTTTATGTTCTATCATGCTTTCAGGCACAAGTTATGACAAATATATATATATATATATATATATA
>CM042187.1:35186011-35202054 GCA_023539305.1 Ilex asprella
GGGGGGGGGGGTTCACTTTTGCATGGTGGAGTTACCGATTTTGGGGAAGAAGTTCATTTGTTTATTGGTGGGGATGGATTTCACCGGATTAGTGGAGTTCAAGTGCTTGGGGCTTTACTGGAGGAGGGATGAGTTGGGTTTTTCACCGGAGGAGCCGTTCTATGTGCACTTGCCGACTTTTGTGAGGAGTTGATTTTTTGAGATTTTTCTATTAAACAAAAAAATGGGACGGGGATAATTTTGTATTGTTGATTGAATTTTAAATCACATGACAAATTTCTGTCATTTTTAACGACGGATAACTAACGGGTGGATCAAACTTTATGAAGGCAAATTGTTGAAATTGAAACTGGAGGGAGTTGATTGCAACATGACCTATACTTGGAAGGAGCATTTTTTAATTAACCCTTCACATTTTCCTAAAGTTGGTGAAGAGTTGAACTATAATAAAGGCTGAGAATTTGGGTGAGAGCTAGATCTGATCATTGCTACTGAAAGCCATAGATCCTTGGATGATAGATTTATACTTCCAATATATATTCGCACCTCTTTATACCTATGGTTTTCCCAGTAGGAAGTATTACTTTAACAGTCCTACTGATTGCATTCAGTGAAATTTTTTGCCCATCCATGAGTTGTTTCAATTCCCAAGTATAAAACCCAACTTTCAAATTGTCGTGATAGCATGCAAATTAGATGCATAAAAGCCATAAGTTGTATTAAGAATTTACATTTTCTATAACCATGTGACACAGATGTATTTGAAAGGTTCATGGACAAGATAAGTGATTTTAAGACAAGCTTATGCGAGGATGTGGAGGGGTTGCTCAGTTTGTATGAAGCTACTTTCTTTGGTTTTGAACGTGAAAATATCCTTGAAAATGGCAAGGCTTTCATGATGTCGCATTTGAAGGCTATTGTAGGAGACCTTTCACCGAGCTTGAAAAGAAAGGTAGGTCATGCTTTGGATATGCCTTTGCACTGGAGATTAACAAGAGTGGAGGCAAGATGGTACCTTGATACATATGAGCAAGAACAAACAATGAACCCTACTTTGCTCCAACTAGCTAAGTTGGACTACAACATTGTGCAATCAATTCATCAGGAAGAGGTCAAGAAATTAGCAAGGTACGAACATTGTTTTCTAGAACCCTCCCACTTCAATAAGGCATATAATTCCGGTAAAAGTCGCACCATTGGGTGTTATGGCATTAGCCAATGAGTTGGACATTAGAGGTGCAAATTAATCAAAAAAATATTTGTAAATGTGCATTTTGAAAACATATCGATTAAAGATAAAAAATACATATTACAAAGGACCCTGGATCTTGAACACAAAAAAGCTATTTTTCATTTTCATCTCATGGGGAATTTTTATGAATTTTTTTGGGAAAAAATATTAAATTTTTAAGATTGGAAAAGGTTTCCAAAGCCATGCCAAAAGACCAAAGGTTTTAATTTTGGAGCATGTTGAGAGATTGATAATCGATTTGATGAACTTGGGTTTGTAATCACCAATTTTATTCTACTTCCCGATGGGAATTTGATTTTATGAATCTGAATCCGAAGCCATTACCTTTATTCTATTTCCTAATTTGCTAATCAATTTCAGCAGCCATGAGTTTGGAACTACCAGTTCCATTCTAATTTCTAATATTGCACTCCCTGGTCAAGTATAAGGCTATAATCTGACCTTAACTTTCCAAATTTGTAGCTGGTGGCTGGATTTGGGTTTATTCAAGATGCATTTTGCTAGAGACAGACTCGTAGAGCATTACTTTTGGATCAATGGATTGGTATGTGAACCACAGTATGGGCCATTTCGATTTATGACGACAAAGATCATATGTTTAATAAGTACTATTGATGACATATACGATATCTACGGCTCACTAGAAGAACTAGAGCTCTTCACAGATTTTGTTGACAGGTTTGTACACGAGCTATATGTTGTGATTAATAGCTTGAAAAAGATATTGATCAATAGCTTCTTCTTTTTTTAATAAAAAAATTCAAATTCTTCACTTTATTTCATTCTTTATTTTTTTTTTCTCCTCTGTGAAATATTCAGGTGGGAAATTAGTGGAATTGATAAGCTTCCTTGCGATATAAAGACATGCCTTCTTGCCCTGTACAACAACTGCAATGAAATTGGCTACTGGACACTGAAAGAGCGAGGCTTCAACATCATCCCTTACCTGAGTAAAGCGGTATAACTTCATAATAATGTTCCCGTTTTGTAAACTTTGTTGCTGTTGTTGTTGTTGTTATTATGATTATTATTATGTATGGTTACAGTAAAATCTTAGTTGTATTTCTTATTCATTAGTTGACTACATAAAATTGTTGCACATCTCTCCTTATTAGAAGCACACATCAGTGTTACTTAATGATGATGTTTACTACGTAGTGTTTCTATTACTGTAGTGGGCAGATTTATGTAAAGTATTCTTGAAAGAGGCAAAGTGGTACTATGACGGATACAAGCCAACTTTCAAAGAGTATCTTGACAACGCGTTGGTTTCCATAGCAGGGCCTCTCATGCTAATTTGTGGTTATTTCTTAACCACAGAAAAAATCACTGAGGAAGCACTGGATTGCATAAACAAGCTTCCTAATATCATTTGTCAGTCCTCTATTATTAATCGACTCCTCAACGATTTAGTAACATCATCGGTACGTTTAACAAAATTGCATTTTAATCACAACCAAAATAGGAATTTGATTCACATTATTATCTTATTAAAATAATTTTAACATATGCGATATTGTATTTGTAGGATGAATTGGCAAGGGGAGACACACTCAAAGCAGTGCAGTGTTATGCAAATGAAAATTGTGTATCTGAAGAAGTCGCTCGCCTGTATATAAATAGTGTGGTACATGAAGCATGGAAGACTTTGAACAAAGATATGCACAAAAACTATCCTTTCTCTGAACCATTTTTAAGTGCCATTCCAAATTTTGCCCGGGTGGGTCATTGCTTTTACCAACATGGAGATGGGCTTGGTGCGCCGGAGCATTGGATAAAGGATCACCTCAATTCTTTCTTGGTCGAACCAATTCCTTTAAACTAAAGGTGAAAATAATGCTTGGATCATGAATTGAGTAGCAAATCAGTCCGCTTCCAGTCTTATCATTTTCACAACATGTGTTGCGAACATTTGTTGTTAGTGTGTTGCCTTGTGTAAGTATAGGTTAGTATTGTTTCATTTCAGAAGTGTTTGGATCTATTAAAAAGATGTTTCCCATCTCATGTATGTGTGTTTTTCATCGAAACCATTACATATTCTTATTAATAATGACTTCTTTGGATATTTTCATTTCTCCTTTTCTTTTGCATACTAAGATTTGAACAATCAATCTAGTCCCCTCTCCCTTTCTTCGCTTGTGGAGAAGCTTGGATAGTTCTTGTTCTTCAAACATTTTTTTCATCCTTTTTTCTCGTTTATTAGGTGAGATTCAATGCCCCAAGTCAGTAGACAAGTGCTTAAAGTGCATTGATTGGCCTTTTTTCATGTTTTTGTTATCGCGAGTTTAGTTTGGAGCTTATGTGTTAAGAAATTGCCTGCGTGTCTGGTCATTTTCTTAGCCTTAAACACCGCACTATTGAGTGTATAAAGTTTTTTAAGGGTGGGGATGAAAAAAGAGAGATAGACAAACCACTTTACCTCAAGATACATCCAACGATGCCCAAGAATCAGATTCCGACTAATTTTTGAAACTCCAGAGAACCAAACAATGCCTCCCTTTCCTCTATCAATAGTAAGACAAGCAAAACTTTCTACACATATATTAGGATACAACCAGTGATAAACTTAGGCTGGCATCATACATGTATAAAAAGATTTGGTCCTCGTTCATATTTAATTGTTGTTCTACATGTAGGGGTGCAAGGTTAAAATAACAGTGACGGTCACCATAATAATATAATGGATTCAAGAGTAGCATATTTCATGCAACAGAAATCAAAATTATTTGTTTGATTGTTTTATTCACACCCATCCTATCACACCCCATCCCGAGAGACCCTCTTTCATTTTTCAGAGATGGAACCATAACTCAATACGTGATAATACTTGCATTTGTAATATAGCAATGCATTTTAAAAATCAATAATGTCACCTAATGCCACAATCAAAATAGAAAACTATACAACAGGGCACATCACGATGTCGTTTGTACCAAGAAAAAAAGATTAGGAATTTCATCCATTTATAACAAACAACAAGGAACAACCAACACTCTTATAAATTATGTACATAAACTAGTTTACTTAACCTCTCATCACGACTCTGCTAGTGCTATAGTGGACTCACTCTAAACTTCAGATTCTTGAAACCAAATATTGTCTTGAGTGTATTGCGTATTATAATAAATGGAAATATTAAAAATATGGATAAATATCATTTCACCAAAATATGTTCACAATCTGGAGAGAACGTCAAAATCAAAGTGTTTTCAACTTACTTTAAAATCTCATAATCACTGTCAATATAACAACATAATAAATAGTCAACATGTGCTATGAATAAACAACAACATTTAAGCAATGTCGGGCTATTAACAACATTCAAGCAATGCCGTAAATCTATCAATAGCATTTAAGCAATGTCAAGTTATCTCACAGCAACTGCGTAGTATCCAAATCAACAACATGTAAGTCATGTTAAGCAATGAACAACTCTAGCACATTGGATACTATTCAAATCACAAGTTTTTCTACAAACCACAAACTTTTTAATAAATCACAAGCTTTTTAACAAAACATATTTGATTCATAGTTTAAGCAACTCAAATCAAAACAATTTGGCAAAATTGATTTCTCACATATAAAAGAATAAATTGGATATATCATACACCTTTATTTCTAATTATTATAAAGCAGTGCACTTCACATTTATCTTTGACAGATACCCCTCTTTGCTTTACAGTCGATCTTTATGAGCAAACCGAGGTAGTAGCATCTAACCCTAATATAGCATTTGTGCAAAATGCAAGTGTGTGTCGACCTAAAATTACTCAATTGATGCAAATGAATGTATATGAATATATATTTGATGTTCTACTTTAGTTTTATACGATGATCATACTTTGATTTCGTTAATCTTTTCAAATTAGTATATCTCAGTCACATTAGGAACTACTTTAATTCACTCTAATATTTTTTAATAGTATGTAAATAACACCGCCATTCATCTAACCATTATTTTTTAACACTTAAGGAAACTATTTCAGTTTTTATAAAAATTTTAGCATCAAACATTAATTTACAACTTGAATTTTAACACTTAGATTTACCCACTTAATTTTATCTATTGATTTCAGCAACTTAAATTTCAGTCTCATAATCTCAATAATTAAATTTATGATTTATTAGCATGGTAGCATTTAAACTATTTAATCTCATCTATTGGTTATGAATACCCACATGTAATTAATATTTCAAACAAAATAATCTCGATTATACTTAATTAACCATGTAATAGTATACTTGACACCACTATACCCATATGATTTCTATGACTAATAATTAAAGTTTGCTTTTGAACATATATTAAATCATTACTCCTGTGATAAAAAATCTGAATAATAACTTTATGACATAACTTGCTATCACAATATAAAAACTCTAAGCTATAAGCCTTTTCATAAGCACATGCAAAGCAAAATATAGAACTCACATGCTATATAATTGTATGCACTTATCATATTCTCATATAAACTCGTGTGTAGTGTGAAGTAATTCTACCAAGTCAATAATTTATCTAGTAATCACCTTTACAACTATCAACTATTCGTCTCAATGTCAATCCTCACCAGATAACTCACTCATGAACAATTCTCTCAGATTATATTGACTACACCCTCAAGTAACACATGTGAGTAGAAGATATTTAAATCAAAACAATGTAATGCTCACATGTTCCATTAAAGAAAATGTAATTCGAAAGAAAAGAATTTGACATAATCTCATGAAAGGACATCAACACCCAATAAATAAACAATCACCCTTCTCTTCCTTATTCACACAAGTCATGCATCCATCAATACACTCTTGAGATAAAAAAATGTCTTTATTTAAGGTTGTAATGGGGCCTTGGGATTAGGGTTTTGAAACAAAGGATATTCAGAAATTCAAAAGACTATCCCGAGAGAACATGTGCATTACACAACCAAACTTCTTTTTGTAGTCTTTCACTCTCCACCCTTTAAAAGCACAATCTATAACACTTGTTTATATTTTTTTTTTCTTTATAAAACTCATGCTTGCTAATTTTTTTTTATTTTTTTTATTTTTTTATTTTTTTTTTTACAAAAAGACAACTGAATGTATATACTTCTTTTTTCAGCAAGAAATTTAATGCAAATATTTACAAGTATGCAAATCTCCCTTTTTTGTCTCAACCAACATCTCCCAAATTTTACAAACAATAGAAACCTCAATCTCGGGATAACCAAGGATAAAGGGTATTATTTTTTCATTGGCTTGGTTATTATATGTTGGCTATAAGAAATAAAATTTTATTTCATAGGCTCAATCACAGCTTCTAGGGACCAAAATATTCAAAGAATAAGGCTTAGACTCAAATAATGTCAAAGATGGGTTAAAATCATATCTCAAGAGTTCTTGATAAAACACTTCCCATGCAAATAATTCAAAGTCAAACAATCATTCACAATATTGGTGTTGACCAAAACAAAAATAATGAGACTATTAAAGGAGATTAGCTGAATAAAAATATTCTTTATTGAGTAAATGTAAATAACCCTCCAAGAAAAATTGGATCAAAACTCATTAGGGTTTTATGCATCTCCACTATATGTTTCAAGTTTTCAAGGTAAAATACCTAAACAATTTTCAACTTGTAAAATCTAGAGTGTACAAATTGTGAGTGTTTATAAGAACATGATATGAGATACAAAAATATAGAATAAAGTTTTATATGATGCTTAAACAACTGCAAATTTAAAGCTACACAAATTATTTCTCTATTGTAATGTCAAGTTATGCATAAAAAATATTATTTAGATATTTGATAACACACCAAACAGAATATGCATTTCATATAATATTGAGAATTCAAGTATAATGCATATTCAAAAGATAAAAGAAACAAAGCCTAACAAAAATCTACCCAAAATAGGATTTGATTTCAATGGACAACTGAAATAAAAGAACAGAAAATGATCATCCAAACATTGGGACCTAGAAGAAACACGCTAAGATGAGGGGCCTGCTTGATCTACCCTAGTCCCCTCATCTAAGCCTTCAACTCTCTCATCTCCTTCCTCATCTCTCTCTGTCCTCTTAACAACTCAATTAGAATCTATCTGTCAGTCCTGAGATCAGTATCCTCATCTACTGGCAACTCAAGATCTTCCTCAAAATTAAAGAATTGATCCCACTCCTCTATTGGCACATCACCCTCCTCCTGTTGCTGAGTCGTTTGACCTCTCTCTCCTACCGGCCTTGCCACACTCCGACTCTTTAGAAGAGTACTGGAGTTTAGCACCACAACTTTCCTTGCTCTCTCCATGGTGGCATCAATTACCACCCCAGCTTGTTCACACAGTGATGTGGCCAATCCAGCAAAAGGGAGGGATGGCTTTTTGGGATCCATAATGGCTCGTCGCATCTCCGAAAAAATAAGTGAAGGGAGGTCTATGGTCTTACCAGTACCTATGGCATAAAGGAGTTTGGCTCGGTCGATATAAATGTTGTTGTTTCTCAACAATGGGAAAATATTAGATACCGAAATCAGATTGAGAATTTTGTACTTGTTGGTCAAATCCCCTTGATAAAGAAATCTCACATTGTCAGTCCAAACAAAATCTAAGTCTCCAAGTAAGTCCTTCCCTACGTCATCACCAGCGTAATTTTGTGGATATTCGGGGAAGGCCACTCAGGCCTGAGTCATTCCAATGGCTATGGCATCTACCCTGATATTCTTACCTCGAACATAAGTGTGGATCTCCCCATTCCCACAGTCATCAGTGTTGCTATAAAATTCTCTTGCTAAAATGGGTATGCACAGCCACTCTCTTCCCATAAACTCGGCCCATCCCCGTGAGATGATCATCTCTCAGACCCCCAATTGGGTGAAGTCCTCGATTTCAACTTTTCTCTCACACACTATGGACTTGGTGGTGTAGTACTTAAAAAATCTATTGCGGGCCTCTAAAATTTTGAACCGCACAAAATCAAATGGGGTATCCTCCTCTTGTTACGGCTCTCGTGTACTAGTGCGTGGCCTCTTAGATATTGAAGCTCGGGGTGGTGCCATGGTGTGAAACGCAAACAAAGATTTCAAATGTGGCGGGAGAGTTCGGTTTTTTTTTTCTGTAGGAAGGCTGTATACCAAACTTCTCTCTTTATAGTCACACACACCCGTCCGGACACATGGGATGTAATCGTCCGTACGCGTCCCAACTAACCCATTTAATGTACCTTGAATAACACGTGTACGGACGCGTGATGGACTCCCGTCCGGACGCGCCTCCTGAATTTTCATTGGTCAGGCTTCACGTCTGGACAAGACTTCCAGTAGGTTTTATTCTCAAATGTGAGCGTCTGACCGCGAGGTCCAGTGTGTTTCTTCTCCCATACTTAGAAAATTTTTCACTTCCTCTTTCTCCTCCTACATTTATACACCTTTAATCCTAAATAAAATTCCTAAAAACTCAAAGAAAGACTATCAGACTAAATAATAATTTTTTTTTGAAATGAAAACAGATGCATGTGCACGATAAATTGTATCAATCAACCAAGTATACGCCACCCCCCCACTAAAAAATTTGCACTGTCCTCAATGTAATAATATGCAATGTAAGATTAAATATGGGTTAGGAAGACATACCGGATGCCCGTATAATGTGCTCATGTATCTGTAGAAAATAAAAAATAAAAAAAATACACTAGTATGCAAAAGAGTACAGAAAATGGTTAGAGACAGATTATTCATAGTGGGGATCCATCAGTTCGATGGATTCCACTTCAACAATAACTTCCTCCAATAATGGTTTTAGTCTTTGTCTGTTAACTTTAAAAGTGTTCCCATTGTTTGAATTTTCAATCTCTACTGTTCCATAAGGACATGCCTCCTTAACAATGTACGGACCACTCCATCTGGTTCGAAGCTTTCCCTTGAAGATGTGAAGCCTAGAATTATATAATAGAACTTTCTGTGCAGGTGTAAACGTTTTACGCACAATATTCTTATCATGGAACACCTTCATCCGTTCTTTACTAATCCGAGAGTTCTCATAGGCTTCATTCCTAATCTCCTCAAGCTCATTTAACTGTAATTTTTGTAAGGCACTAGCTTTGTCAAAATTAAAATTGAACATCTTATTGGTCCAGTATGCCTTATGTTCTAATTTCACAGGTAAATGACAAGTTTTTTCATAAATCAATCTATATGGAGACATGCCAATCGGGGTTTTATATGCAGTTCGGTATGCTCATAGTGCATCAATTAGTTGTAACGACCAATCTTTACGATCAGGGTTCACGATTTTTTACAAAATGTAAGAAATCTCCCTATTGGTTAGCTCTGCTTGACCACTTGTGTGTGGATGATAGGGAGTTGCAACCTTATGTGTCACACCATATTTTTTTCATTAAGTTCTCAAAAAGTTTATTACAAAAGTGCAATCCCTCATCACTGATAATGGCCGAGATATACCAAATCTGGATAAAATATTTTCTTTTAGAAATTTCAAAATAACTTTGTGATCATTTGTCTGACATGGTATAGCTTCGACCCACTTAGAGAGATAATCTACTCCCACTAAAATGTACATATATCCAAAAGATGGGAAAAAAAGTCTCATGAAATCTATGCTCCAACAGTCAAAAATTTCTATTATTAAAATTAGGTTTAGAGGCATCATATTTCGACGGGTTAATCCCCCCAATCTTTGACATCTCTCACAAACCTTACAAAAATTATATGCATCCTTTAAAATTGTTGGCCAATAAAATACACACTGCAAAACCTTTGCAGCAATCTTTTTCATAGAAAAGTGGTCTCCCACATGCTTCCGAATGACAAAAAGATAAAATACTACTTACCTCGTCATCAGACACGCATCTCCGGATAATCTGATCTGGACAATATTTGAAGAGATATGGGTCATCCCAAAAAAAACTCTTAACCTCACCTAGAAATTTCCTATTATCCAAGGTAGTCCAAGCTGGTGGCATATTACCTGTAACCAAAAAATTCACAATGTCAACAAACCATGGTAATGAAGAAATTGTCAACAACTGTTCATCAGGGAAAGTGTCCTTAATTGGCACTGTCTCAATGGGTATGTCACTCACAAGTCTAGACAAATGGTCAGCTACTACATTCTCTACTCTTTTTTTTATCTTTAATGGTTATATCAAATTCTTGGAGTAAGAGGATTCACCTAAGCTGTCTTGGTTTGTCATCTTTCTTTGTCAATAAATATTTAAGAGCTGCATGGTCTGTAAAAATAACAATGGGGGATCCTACTAAATATGACCTAAATTTGTTTAGTGCAAATACTACTGCCAGTAATTCCTTTTCTGTGGTGGAATAATTCATTTATACACTGTTTAAGGTTTGACTAGCATAGTAGATGACATGTGACTTTTTGTCATTCATTTGTCCTAAAACTGCCCCTACGGCATAGTCACTGGCATCACATATAATTTCAAAAAGGAGACTCCAATTCGGGGGTTTCATGATTGGAGCAGTGATGAGCATGCCCTTTAGCTTGTCAAAAGCCTCTTGGCATTAATCATCCCACTCAAAAGGTATGTCTTTCCCTAAGAGATTGCAAAGTGGTCTAAAAATAGAACTAAAATCCCTTATAAATCTCCTATAAAAACCAGCATGACCCAAAAAAGATCTAACATCCTTAAGGGTTTTAGGAGTGGAAAAATTAGCAATTAGTTCAATTTTGGCCTTATCTACCTGAATTCCCTCAGAAGAGACAATGTGACCAAGAACAATTTTCTTTTGAACCATGAAGTGGCATTTCTCCCAGTTAAGTATAAGGTTCTTTTCTTCACATCTTATGAGCACTTTCTCAAGATTAGATAAATAATCATCATAGGAATCACCAAAAACAGTAAAATCATTCATAAAAACTTTAAGAAACCGTTCAACCATATCACTGAAAATACTAAGCATATACTTTTGAAAAGTCGCAGGTGCATTACAAAGTCCAAAAGGCATCATTCGATAAGCAAATGTGTCAAAAGGATAAGTAAATGTGGTTTTCTCTTGGTCCTCTAGGGCAATTTCAATTTGGTTATATCCCAAATAACCATCTAAAAAATAATAATACAAATGTAGAGCTACCCTTTCTAAAATTTGATCCATAAAAGACAAAGAAAAGTGGTCTTTTCTAGTAACAAAATTTAATTTTTTGTAGTCAATGCACATCCTCCAACGAGTAATTGTCCTAGGTGGCACAAGTTTATTATTTTCATTGTCAACTACAGTGAGTCAAAATTTCTTAGGAACTACCTGTGTGGGACTTACACATTTGTTGTCTGCAATAGGGTAAATAATTCCTACATCTAACAATTTCAGCACTTCCTTCTTTACAACTTCTTTCATATGTGGATTTAGTCTACGTTGTATCTCTCTAGATGTTTTAGCATTATCCTCCAAATAAATCTTATGAGTGCAAACCAAAGGACTAATTCCTTTTATATCAGCTAAAGTCCAACCAATCGCATTTTTATGCTCTCTAAGAAGTTGTAACAACATACCTTCCTGTGCTGAATTTAATTGAGAAGAAATTATTACCGGATATGTTTCATCATCTCCTAAGAATGCATACTTTATTTCTTGCGGTAATTGCTTGAGGTCAAGCTTGGGAGTTTTATCATTGGATGGGACTGGTGAGTCAATTCTTGGTGGAAGCTCCTCAAATTTCTATCTCAACTCTCTCATTTCAAGTATCTGTGAAGAGTTTAACAAATCAATCGAAACAGCAATTTCAAAATTATGTTCATCTATCTCTAACATAGAAAATTGTTCCAGCAAACATGCTTCAAGTGTATCAAATAGAGAAGAATCATATATTTTGCTTGGAACAATAGACTCAATCATATTAACTTCATGCACATCCTCATCAACATTCCCTAGTTGTTTGCACACATGAAAAATATTGAGCTCTAATGTCATATTCTCACCATTCATGCAATTAATTAAAGCATTTGAAGTTGCTAGGAATGGTTTGCCTAAAATAACAAGAATTTGAGCATTAACATTTAATATAGGTTGAGTATTCAAAATTATAAAATTCATGGGAAATAAAATTTATCAACCTGCACTAAGACATTTTTCACCATACCCCTCAGTATTTTTATTGATCTGTCAACTAATTGGAGTGTAATCGAAGTAGGTTTTAACTCACCTAACCCTAATTGTTCATATACTGAATAAGGAAGCAAGTTCACACTAGCTCCAAGATCCAGTAAAGCCTGTTCAATTATGTGGTTGCCTATGACACAAGAAATATAGTAGGGCAACCAGGGTCTTTATACTTTGGTGGAGTCTTATGTTGTATGATGGAGGACACTTGCTCAGTCAAAAATACCTTCTTTTGCACATTCAATTTCCTTTTGACAGTGCATAATTCTTTCAAAAATTTTGCATAAGAAGGTATTTATTTTATGGCATCCAACAAGGGAATGTTGATTTTTACCTACTTAAAAATCTCTAACATATCATTATGTATATTAAGCTTGGTAGAAGTAAACAATCTCTGTGAGAATGGTGCAGATGAGACATACTTCTCAGGCTCATTTACTTCAGAAGTGTTAAGTTTATCATTACTCTTCGTAGGTTTTGAAATCTTCTCAGATTTTTGAATTTTTGAAAGAATGATTTTATCAATTTTTTTCCCACTACGAAGTATGGTGATAGACTTTACCTGTTCGTGCTTAGTATTAGAAGTTCCGGTTAAATTCATAAAAAATTGACCCTGTGGATTTGGTTGTGGTTGGGTTGGAAACTTACCTTTCTCCTAATGACAAGGGTCAATAGTCAGTTTAGTGATTGCACTCCTAATATCATTTATAGCCTGTGTGGTTTGATTGATTGTACTTTTGAAATCATCAATGGCCTGAGTAGTTTGTCTATTATAGGTTGTCTGACTCTGTATGAACTGTGTCGATGCTTCCTCCATAGTTCTCTTAGGGGGTGGGACATAAGGTGCAACATTGGAAGAATTTTGTTGAGGTGATTGTGATGCATGATTTTCATTCTTCAAACTAAAATTGGAATGATTCTTCCACCCCGGATTGTATGTATTTGAATAAGGATTATTGTATGATTTTGAAAAATTATTTGCAACATTTGCTTGATCATGTAGAACTTCCTTTAAAATAAGCAATGTTAGACACTACTTAATTGGGTGTCCAGGAATCTCACAAAAACTACACACTTCCTCAACAGGTATTGTCTCAACCTTATTAACCCTTTTGTACTCCATGGCCTCTACCCTCTTAGCTAAGGTGGCAATCCTAGCCCCTAGGTCTTCTTCATCCCTTAGCTGATACTTACCCCCATTAAATGATTAGGCATTTTTACCTTTAGAAGGCTCTGGGGATGTGGTGTCCCAAGATTGTGCGTTCTCTGCTAATTGATTTAAATAGTCAAAGGCATCATCTGGTTCCTTATTCATAAATTCACCATTACACATCATTTCAATAAATTGACGCAACTGGGGACTCAAACCCTCATAAAAGAAATTTATCAAGCACCAGCTCTCATAACCATGATGTGGACAAGATACAAGAAAATCTTTAAATCTTTCCCAACTTTGATAAAAAATTTCAAAATCTTTTTGAGAAAAATTCATTATTTGCCTTTTCAAAGAGTTTGTGCGATGTGTATGAAAAAAAATTTTCAAAAATTATTTTTGCATCTCAGCCCATGTGCCTATGGACCTAGATCTCAATGAATATAGCTAAGTCTTAGCTTTTTCCTTTAATGAAAAAAGAAACAGCTTTAACCTGACTATGTTCATTAACACATTCTGGTCATGGAACATTGCACATACATCTTCAAATTCTCTGATGTGTAAGTATGGGTTTTCCTTACCTATACCAAGAAACTTTGGGAGTAGTTGGATCATGCCAGGTTTGAAAACAAAATTAGCAGCATTAAATGGAAAAATAATGTATGAGGGTTCAATGAGGCATACGGGTTGTAAATATTCACACAAAGTCCTACCCTAATTAATATTTAAATTGTCCATGTCATTCTCATCATGATTGCTTATTCTATCAATGTGATCCTCATGTTCAGGAAGGTCATTCTGCCTATGAGTGTTAGGATTAGTAGCCATTGTATGCAAAGAATAATTTGAATCAAATAAATTTCCAACCAGAATATCTAAATCTTCTCTTATTAAATAACCACTCAAATCACGATGCCAAGAGCTCATAAACAAACTAAACAAACTAAATAGAACAGAAATCTAACTAAATAACAACAAGTAAATAAATTGCAATGAAAATAAAAGAAATTGGAATGAAGTTACCGGTTCTCCGACAAATCGCAAATACTGAAAACCTCAAAAGATGTGATGGTTCCTTGTCTTTCAACTCTCCGGCAACGGTGCCAAAAACTTGCTTCAACTCTAATATTGTAAAGTCAAGCGTAGGTTGAGCAGAGTAATAGATTCTCAGAAGTCCGAGGTCTATCCCCCAAGGAATTGTAACAAGAAGACAATCACACAAATACTAAAAATAATTTAAAGGAAAAAAAAGTTTGTTTGATGAGTTGTTGAATAGAAACAGTTGATCTTAACGATTAAAACAGCAATAAAAAAACTAGAGCATCAAGTACTCCCTTTCAACTTCATACAGTGATAATTAAGGACTCAAAGCTTAACTTAAAACAAGAATTAGATGTCAGTTAATTCAGGTAATAAATCAAGTAATAAGGTCAAAAGTAATAATCAAAAGATTATTCAGGAACCTGAATAATCAATCAATCATATTATTTTATGAAATAATGTTAATACTTCAAGCATGGAATACCCAGTGATTTATTCGCAGAAAAACTCAAGCAATCGATGTACGTGACACAACAATTCAAGAGTTTTTACAAAATAAACACTTTACTAAAAGATCAAAAATTAAATTAACACAATATCATAAATCATTAAGTACAAAGTCAATAAAAATATCGTACTCCGTTGAGAGGTTTTTCTTAGCCCTAGCTTAGCCTTCTAGTCGAACATGATAAAAGAATTGCAAGAATAAACTCAAAGAATTCGTAAGTCAAAAAGTCCGTTTTACAGGATCTTTAATCTGTATTTATAACTTCCTAGGGAGGAGATTGATTTTCGTCAGAAGTCTAAGTCTGGCGTCAGCAGATCCTTGACACACGTCCGAACGCGTGTCCCTCAACCGTCCGGACGCCATTTCCAGAATGCTCCTTCTACCGTTTTCACCTTTCTGCCATTCGCTTCCGGACGTGTACTTTTCTTCCGTCCGGACGTAACTTCCAGTGTGTTTTCCTTTGAGCTATGTTTCATCTCCCCATAATTTATCTCTCATATTGCGCTATTAACCTGCAAATTAACATAAATCATCATTTATTAACATAGCATCTGAACTTGAATAAACTATTATATTTATCATATTTTTATATCTAAATAATAAATCTTTTTGAATAATAAATGTGAATATTAGAACTCAATCAGACATCTCACGAGGATCTTTTTTTTTTTTTGGTAGGCAAGCTTAGTGATTGGGATTTTGGGGGAAGTACTGGCTCAAGGCCTATACTTATCCTAAAATTTTAATTCCTTTATTTTGCTGGGTATTTTTGTAGTAATGGGTTTTTTTTTGTGTATACCTTCCTATATGTGTATATTTTGTTGGTTCTATCAAATTTATTTACTTTCCCCAAAAAAAAATTTATCATGCATAACAAACTAGTTGAAAGTTTTTAGTTGATTTCTAACCATCTTCTACTTCATTGGAAGCAATGATGAAAGCCCCCAAGCAGGTCTGCCTCTACCATTGAATTAGTAAA
>CM042187.1:35211284-35222058 GCA_023539305.1 Ilex asprella
AAAATTTAATATTTAATGGTGTAAAATGGAAAACTTGATATTTCAGGGTGCAAAGTGCAATTTATCCATTAAATTTATAAGATTCACTGAAGGACTAATAGTAAACTGAATAGTATGAGAGTAGATTTAAAGTTTAATACTAGACACTCTAGTGATGTTTATATTTTCGTGATAATATAAATAAGTTATTAATAAACTCAATTTAAATGAAAATAAATTTAACTTGTTAAAACGCTATCAAATTCTTAAAAGAAAAACCAAAAATACATACTTTTCAAATGAGCAATGCTATTGAGACCTAATTTACTGATCTAATTTGTTGACCTAATTAATCATGACCTTTGGATTGACTGTGGGCTCTACCAAATATTAAAACTTGGTGTTAATCCAATGGTTCTAATGATGTCACTCCATTAGGTCAACAAATTATGTCAAATTTTTAGGTCTAAATAGCATTTTCTTTTTCAAATTGATCAAAATAATTGAAAACAATATTCGAAAGAAACAATTACATAGTTTTATAATACATGGTAGGTTAAACAATTACATAGTTTTATAACACATGGTAGGTTCCAAGACATCAATAATATTATGATTAATATAATGAATCTCATATTAGTATAAAACTCGTAAAAGTAAAATTTGATTTCATTGAACTTGCATCTATAAAAAGAAATTAACGGTCCGAAAAATAAAATTTAATTTGATTGAACATTGATGTAAAAGTTTTATTTAGGACCTTGAAAACAAATATAGATTTAATTAAACTTGAATTTAAATTTTTTTAAAATAATTTAAAGTTAAGTAAATCTAAATCTAAAACGAAAAATTGAGGCCCCATATTTAAGCTACTACTTCGATTGCCAAGTGTAAGAGCTGACCTTAGTTTTTATTGGGGGGATTAATAGGGTAAGGTGGAATTTAAACTTGAGTGCCAAGACTTAAGTCTCTCCACTTCTTACTCAAATTTTTATTTAAATTTAAATCTGAGTAAAAATAGATTAAAAACAAGCTCCAGTTATTGACTCAAACTTATACTAAATGAAGGGAGACTTGATTTTTTGCTTAAATCAAGACAAACTCAAATTTTTACTCAAATTAGTCAGATTTCACTCTTTTAAAAGATTCAATGACCATATTTCACATTCCTTTAAATTTGAATTTATTTTTTTAAAATTTGAGTTTGTCAATTGGAATGTCTTGTATCAAATCAAACTTTTTACTCATTTTTTTACTCAAATTTGAGTTTGGGTTTAGGTCAACATTAGAGATGCTTTTATACCATTATACCTATTTTTTCTCAATAGTAACAAAAAGAAATTGAATTACGCCTCAAAGACGTAGGCAAAACAATTTTGCCGTAAATCTTTGCAATTATAACGTACTTTAATTTCTTTATTCTGTGATCCAAAAAAAATTATTTATTCTGCTTATTTATTTTCTTATCATGATAGTCACCAAATTGTTGCAAGTTTATTCCCAACAAACATTTTTTTAAAAACCTTTTTTTTTCTTTTTCGAGAGGGAGAGGTGGGCTTGAACCCTTGACCTCAAGAAGGTAAAGTCTTCACAAGATAAGAAGTTCCATTGGACCAAAGATCCATTGGTATTCCAACAAACATGATTGTAGGAGAATATGTATATATAGAGGTAGAGTTTTCGTCGAAAGTACTTGTGGAGGTTCTCATTTATTTGACCTTTCATGATAAGGCATTGTTAGTAGTGCAAATGGGAGAAGCAGCCCAACTCTCTTGTTCTATAACACCACCATCAAGCCAGATTAACCAAGAAACTAACTTCTGTAATTTGAAAAGGCTTGAAGAAGGTGCTGACATACTCAACTTATCTGAACACCTCCAACATAGGTACCTTACCTCCCTCTCCCTCCCTAAGAGTGTGTGTGTGTGTGTGAGAGAGAGAGAGAGAGAGAGTCACACACACCCACACATGCACATGCCACGTTTGATACTAGGTTGTTTCTGTTGGTCTGATTCTGTGGCAACACATTTCCATATATACTAATGTTTTTGTTTTCAAATTTGAGTAGGTTTCCTCTAGAGTTGATACGATTGATCGATGAACTGTTTAATCAGGTACATAAAATTCTTAGACAACATAGAAGAAATAATCAAACAATTCAACACTACTCTTTATGTCTGGAAACATTGATAAAGTTGTTCCATTATGAGCAAACTGTCACAAGTTCAAGTATCGAAAGTAATCTCTCTGCATGGGTAGCGACTTCAGAAGCATCAAGATAAGAGACCAAAATACCCAAAGTTACCGTAGCCAAAATCCAGTTAGGTTCCCTTGTCAGAATAGTTTGGATAAGATGATCCAGTTGAATTCAATACCTCAAGGTTCCAATTTGATTGATAACCCAATGCAAGTGATTTTTTTAGTGATTGTAAACATCCCGAGTTTACGTTACATTTACGAATCCCAAAAAAACACATTGTTGCCCATTGCGACGATTCTTGGATATAAACAATAGTGGTAGCTATGCTCAAAGTTGCAACTTTGTTCAGGTTGACTAGGAAACATATATTGTTTATCTTATTTTCTTCCCATTTTTTTTTTATCTTCTTGACAATCCAACTGAACCTTCCATATTGACTAGTTTAAGTGATTCAAATCCAGGAAAGAAAGGATGGAAGTGTTGGTTACCCAGGGCTAGAAAAATACCACAAACAAGATATAAACAAAAAGGATATCTTTATTTCTCTCTGAAAATAAAATACAAGAAATACTACAAAAATCCTCACTAAGAACTCTACTAAATCTCTCTCTCTGCTTCTTCCTTACTGATCTTGAGCACATATCTAGCCTTCACTAAGCTTCCTATTTATAGGGAGTTTCTGGCCAAATAAATCAAGAAAGAAATGAATACATTAAAGCTCTAGCAAGCTTTGTCAAAACTTCTGCTGTCCAACTACTTGGCCATCAAATAGGGTGGCTACTAGAGTGGGCTATAGACTGATGGAGTTGGAACTTGTTGGCTACTACATAGGGTGGCTAGATCCTTCAATTCTGCCCTTCCAGAACTATCAATAGAGAATGTAATCAGACATTTATTTCAGTTATGTCTCTGCACAGCTCAAGCTTATCCCGAGTAACGACCTTTGTCAACATATCTGTTGGATTCTCCTTTGTGTGGATCTTCACTAGTTTCAATAATTGTTGTTCCATCACTTTGCTTATCCAATGATAACTAATATCAATATGTTTCTTCCGAGAATGATACATTGAGTTCTTGCTCAAGTTCAAAGCACTTTGACTATCACAATGCACCTTGTATTTCTTCTGCTTAATACTTAGTTCTTGGAGAAACCGCTTTAACCACAACAGTTCCTTACCAACTTCCATTGCGACAATATACTATGCCTCTATCGTGGATAAAACTATGCACTTCTGTAACCTTGACTTCCATAACACAGCTCCCCTTGCAAAAGTGTAAAGAAATCCTGATGTAGCTTTTCTACTATCAAGATCTCCTGCCATATCTGAATCTATATAGCCTTCCAAAACTGGTTCAACTCCCCCGTAACACAAGCATACCTTCGATGTACCCTTAAGGTATCTGAGAATCCACTTGACCCCCTCCCACTTTTCTTTCCCTGGATTGGAAAGAAATCTGCTCACCATGCCCACTGCATGGGCAATATCTGCCCTTGTACATATCATTGCATACATTAGACTCCCAACTGCTGAAGAGCAAGGAATCATTGTCGTATCTTCTATCTCCTTCTTTGATGAGGGACAAGAATTCTTGCTCAGCTTGAAATGATTAGCTAGTGGGATGCTGACTAGCTAGGCAGTATCCATGTTGAACCTTTGGATCTCCCGTTCAATGTATTTCACCTGTGATAGTCACAATTTCTTAGTTTTTCTATCACGAATAATCTAGATGCCTAGTATCTGTTGAGCTGGACTTAAGTCTTTCATATCAAAGGACTTGGACAGTTCCTTCTTCAATTGGCTAACCTTTATTGCATCATTTCCGACAATCAACATATCGTCAACATAAAGTAGGAATGCAATGAAATTACCATCCGAGAATCTCTTAATATAAACACACTGATCTACAGCAGTCCTCTTGTAGCCTTGACATGCCATGAATGAGTCAATTTTTTTATACCACTGTCTGGGTGCTTGCTTGAGGCCGTATAGACTCTTCTTCAACTTTCAAACTAGATCTTCCTTTCTTGGAACCTTGAAACCTTCTGGTTGTTCTACATAGAATTCTTCATTCAGTTCTCCATGAAGAAATGCAATTTTTATGTCCATCTGTTCAAGCTCCAAGTTTAAACTTACTAATAATCTGAAAATGACTCGAATTGAGGTTATCTTAACAACTGGTGAGAAAATCTCGTCAAAGTCAATTCCATTCTTTTGTTGGAATCCTTTAACGACCAACCAAGCCTTATACTTCACCAATTTTCCATTGTTGTCTTTCTTTAGCTTGAACACCCATTTATTCCTCAGTGTTTTCTTGCCTTTTGAAAGTTTCACAAGCTCATAGGTTTGACTTTTCTGCAGGGAATCCATCTCATCCTACATGACTTGCATCCACTTGTCTTTATCCGCATGAGCTTATGCCTCTTGGAAGCTCTCCAACTCCCACTCATCAGTAAGCATAATATAGTCTGACTCCGGATATCTACTCAACAGAATGTGTCCTCTTTCAAATCTTTGTGATTGAGATTTGTTAGCTATATGAGGTACACCTTCATCTGGTTGCTGTGATGGTCCTGCAACATCTGGTGAAGGGGTTGTTGCTCCCTCTACTTAACACCTTCTTCATCATCTTGTTATGCTTCTGTAGCTTTATCCTGCACTTCGTCCTTATCTGTGGCGAACTGTAATAATGCAGGGTCTAGAACAATGTCTTGTGTACTGGAACTATAACTGCTGGACTTTGTGAAATTTTTAAAGTCCTCATATGCTTAGTTTTCATGGAATACCACGTATCTGCTCCTGATGATCCTTTTGACCTTTGGGTCCCATAATCTGCATCCAAATTCTTCATCTCTGTAGCCTTTAAAAATGCACGGAGTGGTCTTAACATCAAGTTTCTGCCTTTGCTCCATGGATACATGTGCAAATGTTTTGCACCCAAATATTCTTAAGTGAGAATAAGAAGGATTCCTACCAGACCACACCTTCTCTGTAATATCAAAATTTAAGGGTACTGATGGTGATCCGTTTATCAGATAACAGGCGGCATGAACAGCTTCACCCCAGAATGGTTTCGGCAGCTTTGTCATACTGAGCATGCATCGGGCTCTTTCCATAATGGTTCGATTAATCCTCTCTACTACTCCATTGTGATGTGGGATACGTGGAACAGACTTCTAATGTCTAATACCATAATTTTTACACTATGCTTCAAACTCTCTGGAAGTATATTCGACTCCATTGTCAGGTCGGAGACACTTTAGTTTCGCTCTTGTTTTCTGCTCTACCATGGCATGAAATCTTTTGAAGCATTCGAGTACTTAATCCTTCATCTTTAGGAAGTACACTCATACCTTTTGTGAAACATCATCAATAAAAGTTAAAAAATATATGTTGCCGCCTAATGATTCCACCTTTAGGTGATTGCAAACATCAGAGTATACCAGCCTTAACAACTCTGATCTCTTCTTTCTAGAGGAACTGAATGAGACTCGATGTTGTTTACCAAACAAGCAATGATCACAAGGATTTAGTGCAATATCCTTGACAACTGTGATGAGATTCTTCTTTGCCAAGGTAAACAATCATTTTTTCCTCATGTGACTGAGTCTCTGGTGCCACAGATTTGGTGAAACCTTAGTTTCAACTGCATTGAGGCTGCCTGAACAAACTTTTACATGAGACTTGTAAAGCATGCCACAAATATGTCCTCAAGGGACAATTATTGCACCTTTTGTGAGCTTCCAAGTGCCATTGCTGAAGTGATTATCGTAGCCTTGTCTTTCGAGGGCTATCCTGAAAAGTAAATTTAGCCAAAGGTCAGGCACGTGTTGGACATCCTGCAATACCAGTGTACAACCAACATTTGTATTTATCTGAATATCACCAATTCCCACGATCTTAGAAGAACTGGTATTTTCCATCATCACCATACCAAAGTCTCTAGCTTTGTATGTCAAGTAGAAATCGCTGTGAGAAGTGGCGTGGTATGAAGTTGCAGTATTTACCACCCACTCCTCATTGACAGAAAGAATGGCCACATCCTCTGGGAGAGTGACTAGTGTCTCTCTGTCCTGATTCTTCGGCTGATTGCTGCCTTGGCTTTGCTCTCATAGCAATTTGCCGCAGTTTTTCTTCATGTGGCCTTGTATGCTACAATGGTAACACTTGTATGTAGGTCTTCCTTTGTCATTTGATCTCCGTGGATCTTGTGACCTTCCTCTATTTTTACTCTTTCCTCTTCCCCTGCCTCTGTTACCTCCTTGTTGTCTGTCTCTGCTCTTAGTGACAAGGGTATTTGACTAGTCAATGTCAATATCCTTGTTCCTGGCCTCCTCATTGAATAGGGCATCCTTAACTATTGACATGGTAAGTTTGCCACCTAGAGCCGAATTGTTAAGAGAGACTACCAACGTCTCCCAGTTGTCTGGTAGAGAACTGAGAAGCAAGAGAGCTTGTACTTCATCTCTCAAATTCAACTCTATCGACGATAATTGATTTACCAGACTCTAGAACTCACTAGTGTGTTCGGCAATTAAAGTTCCACTTTTTAACTTCAGATTCACAAACCTCCTCATCAAAAGGGCTTTATTCTGAGCAGTCTTGGCCTGGTACATGTTTTCTAGCTTCTTCCAGAGGACATGTGCATCAGTATCTTGTGCAACATGATGGAATATACTGTGGTCAGTCCATTGCCTGATTTGACCAATGATTTTTCTGTTCAATTTCTTCCACTCCGTTTCTTTTGTCGGATCTGGATTTACACCTTCTGCCTCCAAGAGATCGCACAAGTCTTTATAGCTTAGGAGATCTTCTATTCGAGGTCTCCAAAGTGCATAATTAGAGGCAGTGAGTTTGATCATGGCTCCCGACGTTGATTCCTCCGTGGACATTTTGAGTTTTTTAGCCTCTAAATGTCTCGATCAAAAAATTTTGGGGCTGAGTTTGAAAAAACGGAGTGCATTATTGCATCTAGAACGGTTGAAATAGCTGGAAAAGAGTCCTGGTTCATAAAAAATGGAGCTCAAAATTGACTCGAAAACTTTTTTGGTAACTTAACGAAATATTCCGTTAAACTTGACGGAATATGCTAACGGTGACAGAATATTCCCTAGATGAAATATTTTCTAAAAATATTCTCTAGATGGAATATGCTATGGGAATATTCTCTGAATGGAATATTCTTTGACAGAGTGGATATTTTGTCGTCTTCAACCTTGCTTCGGTCACCGGTCCGGCGAACTTCCAGCAGCAACTCCAGCGGCCGGTGAATTTTCAGCGTGAACTTTCCAGCGAGGACCGTGAGAGAGCTTTCGACGTCGGATTGATGCGAGACCAATAGGGTTCGACTTGTTTCGACAAGGGGAATCCAATGGTGCACTCAGAATTTGATTTCGAGCTCGTTTAGAACCCGTATGAACCAAAAACAGTGAGCTAAAAAAAAATTTGGCGACCCAACCAAAGCTGTGATATCACTTGTTGGCTACCCAGGGCCAGAAAAATACCACAAACAAGATATAAACAAAAAAGAATACCTTTATTTCTCTCTGGAAATAAAATACAAGAATTATTATAAAAATTCTCACTGAGATCTCTACTAAATCTCTCTCTCTCTTTGTTTCTTCCTCACTGATCTTGAGCACATATCTGGCCTTCACTAAGCTTCCTATTTATAGGGAGTTTCTGGTTAAATAAATCAAGAAAGAAGGGAACACATTAATGCTCCGGCAAGTTTTGTCAAAGCTTCAGTTGTCTAACTGCCTGACCATTAAATAGGGTGGCTACTAGAGTGTGCCATAAATTGATGGAATTGGAACTTGTTGGCTATTGCTTAGGGTGGCTGGATCCTTAAGCTACTCCATAGGGTGGTTGGATCCTTCTGGAAGAGCATGTGCTATGATTACTACCAACTAGGTAATTAAGATCAATAAATATTGTTTCTTTTTTCATCAGTAAAATTCCAAATATTTATTATCTTTCATCATTTGAAGCTACCCTAGCATATTTAAATACCAAATAGAAATACTCTTTCTCCCTTTTGTGTCATACTCCATGACTGATTGTACATTCTTTTCTGGTCAAACAGTTCCTATTTATACCATTCCTTGCTATAGACGCAAGGCGTCAACGAAGACATCCATCTTGAGAAGTAGTATATATATTAGAATGAGAGGGAGTGGTTTGGGATTCAACTGTCTACCTGTGCTTCCAAGCTTAACATATCACTCATTCTTTAAATGTCTCAATTTTATTTTAAAATTGTACAAAAGGTAACAATCACCTCTTTCTGACCAATTTTATATTAAAACAATTGTAAAAACCCATAAAGTTTGTTTCAATTTGCCCCTTATACTCTCTATTTTTTTTTTGTATTTTTTGCTTCTTTTAGAAGTGGAATTGGATAAAATGGATTGATTGCAAGCGCTTTACATATTTCAAAAACTTCTTTTAAAAAAGTTATGTATCAGAGCCTAAATCGGGATTTTATTGAATGTGGAAACAGGGTAAATTCTTCTCAAATGGAATGGATGTAAACTACTTAACAAAGTGTGATAGGCGAGGCGCCATTGTAAGTGTACATTTGTATTAGTGTTCAGTATTTACCACGAAGGAAGGTTAGTTTCTTCTTCTTGACTGATGATTGCTTAATAATGTTTACATCATTTTGGGAGCAGGAGTATGTACTAATGTTTCAAAGGCTTGTAAGCAAGCTGCTGACATTTTCTATCCCAACCATAGCAGTTATAAGGTACAATTTTCAAATAAATTCTATAACAAAGCAAAGAATTCGGTTCACTTTACTGTCTTCTCCATTTGTAGCTGATCAACTAATGATATCTCGCCCTTTTTCCTTCAAATGTCGGGGAAAACTGATAGATAATTACCAAATTCCCAACTAGATGGATATCATTTTTCTCCAATACATGCTTTTCACAAGTAATAAACTGGAGGCCTCTGCTGGAGAAATGAACCCTGCGTCCAAAATGTTTACAAATATCGTTAGGTTGCTTGAAGCTCGAGCAAACTGTTCTATTCTTATCATCACTGCTTTGTATTGACAGAGCAAAAAAATCAAAATATTTTCTTTTTCACCTGTCAAATACGATTAATATTTACACCTACTTGTAAATCAACTTACTCAAATTAATGCTATAAACCAACCATTTAAGTGATTGGTACTTTATAATTGATTTAGATGACCATGACTACTCTATGTTATGGCATAATTTGAATCCTTCCTAGCTGATGGATAGCCAAATTTAGTCTCACAGTATCCTTTGTAAACTGAAGCTTTTAAAATTTAAAATCTATCTTTGTATCCAGTCTGAAATGTTAACTATCTTGTCATGTAGAGGTCATGCAGTAGAAGCTGGCTGTATATTTGTACTGGCTCATGACTACAGGCTAATGATCTCGAGCCGTGGTTACATATTCATGAACGAGGTAATTCATGCTCATCTCTTTCTTATTACACTTGTATTACTGTCTCCATGATGTTTTCTCAATCACAGCCAAATAACATCATGCTTTTCTCTGTAGATTGACTTGGGATTGCGATTGACACCAGGAATCATGGCTGTTCTTCGTTCGAAGTTACACCCATCGTCCTTTCAGGAAGCAATACTCACAGGGTATTGTCCCTCATCTATGCATTCAAAACCACTACACCTTGTCCAAAAGTGTCTCTCTACCATTACTGGACTATATAACTTGAAGAAAACTTGAAAGGCCTAAAAAAATGTACTTAATGTATAGTCCATGTGGCAGGTCCCACGGGGCCAACCCTTTTAAAAGAAGGGATAAAGAAAGGTTCATCAATCTATACTTGGATATTATATGTTTACATGTGGGAACTAAGTATATTATTTCCTTGTTTAACATGATTTTCCTTTTCGTTTTTGTTTAAAGCCATGGAATACGAAACAAAGAATTGCAAAAGAGAGGTGTATCATGCGCTGAAAGTAAGTGTTTTCCTTCTCCTTTTGGCACGTATAAGCAACATGGAAATTACAAAGAGCAGTAGTTGCTGTTTTTTTTGGCAGATGGAGATGTTCAAAACCACAGTGAGAGAGCTTAAAAATGGAGTAGGGTTTGCAAGGATGTGATTCTGTTTCCATGTATCTGATAAGGCTGTCAAAGCATAAAGCACTGTAGATGATCCATTGTTGAGTACTGGAGAGACTTGACAGATTGTGTTTATAAGTTGATGGAACAGAGAGAAAAGTGAATGGAGATTGTATTTCCACAGAAACAAGATTACATGAATATCAGAATGCTTTCAACAAGATTAGAGAAATACAGACTATCATACTTTTTTAAAGTAGAAAAGACGTTGAATTCTTCACCATTTCAGAAAATTATGTGTGCGTGTGCGTGTGCGTGTGCGTGTGCGTGTGCGTATGTTGGGCAGGGAAGGGAGGCGGTCCCATGGTTGTCCATGACAAGAAGACAGGCTGTACAACACTACAATTTAACTTTCAACAGACACAGAAGCATAACTGGAAGACACCTAGTTTCTGGTTGGTGCCTGATTCACTTCAGGTAGAGTTAATGAGACAGTAAGCTTCAATTTGTGATTGCAAGCAATGACGCAAAT
>CM042187.1:35222458-35267177 GCA_023539305.1 Ilex asprella
AATGAGACAGTAAGCTTCAATTTGTGATTGCAAGCAATGACGCAAATACCAACATGCCCTCCAGCATTTTCACTGTTTTTAGATCTCAGGCAAGAAGAAATTCCAGTTACAGAAGAGGAGATAATGGGAACAAGAGCAATCGGATTAGCCTTAACATAGTCGAAATTCAAGGTTACTGTTGCCTGAAGTTGCAGCCCTTCCACTAGAAGTCTCATTCCGATCAAAAAAAAAAGACTACCAATAACAAACCCCCCCGAGACAAGCAAACCAAATAGAAAAGGTTCCATCCTCTCACATCATTTCTACAATCAAAACCAATAGACAAATAGACATTTGGGATCATTCATTGTTGATGTTTGCAAAGTTTTGTAGTTGTAGAGCAATGAAATAGTTTAGGGGGGAAAAAAATGACGGAAGTGATGACATGAAGTAACCATTATATTGAATAACTCTCATTGAGGAGAGAAAATAAACCAATAGACAAAGTTCGATGCCTTATCCCACGGTTGGGATTGTGTGATCAGCTTTCCATCATCTTCAAGTTCTGTATACGTTGCAATGTCACACACCTCTCAACACTGCCTGCTGTTCTATTTGTCCTCCTCCCCCTGACATGTTTTTTTGGGGTCATCACTATTGCATTGATCTGATTATTAGTAGGGCTAATGTCACTTTGCCCCTTGAAAGATGCTTCAATTCTCAATTTGCACCTTTAACATTAAAAATTTCAATCTACACCTTCAATGTTATGAATTGGTACCAATATGGACCTTGTCCAGACTACCGTTCAATTTTCCGTCATAAATTAAAGCACGTGAGTTGCAAGTACTTCAGGCCATAGGCTTATTTATAAATTCATAAACTATTAATGCCTCCTGTGAATTACACATAATAGCCTTAGTCTCTATTTGATTAAAGAAACCTTATTTTTGATATATAAAATGATGTCAAATTGATCACATACAAAGATCTACATCGATGGACATACCTTATTCTCACGTCCGAAGTAATTGCAACTCATGTGCTTCAATTTATGACAAAAAACTGAACGACAGTGTTGGTGAGGACCACATTGCCACTAATTCATAACATTGAGGTACAAATTGATATTTTTAATGTTTAAATATACAAATTGAAAATCGTAACATCTTTCGAATGCAAAGTGAGATTAGCCCTTTTTAGTATTGCACATTAATTTCACTCATTAATCATTGTGTCAAGTAATCCTTTATATTTATAATTTCATGTTGTGTTCGATGCATATCGTATCAACGTATGAAACTTGCCACCTTTACAATGACATTTTTGCAACATATAGTACAGTAATGTTACAATAAAAAAGAATGGATAAATGTCGACAAAAACCTCATTATATAATTTGCTTACCGAAAACATACCTTCTAATTACATAAATAGACCTGCACAAAATTTGAAGAAAAAAAAAGCTACTTCCATTATATCTCATTCTTTGACATCTTAGCTCTGAAGTTATAAATACCATTTACAAAAGCATGTCACCATGTTTAGTCAAATATTTAACTCAGAGATTGATAATTATGCATCCTGTTTTCATTAATCACTTTGTACCACATCCTAAAGATCCGAACGAAGCTTGCTTGCTGATGAATAATCTCTGCTATCATCCTTACTTTGGATAGAAATTGAGGAATCAATCCATGGCCCATCCATCGATGAGCTCCTCGGGACCTGACTATCCTGAGAGAGTGTCGAGACGTGTGTTTGGCTGTCCTGTGATAACTTCTCGAAAGCTTTGAACCTCAAATTGTCATTGAAAGAACTGCGCTTGATTTGTGGCGGTTGGACCGGAATTTTGCCTTCAAGCATGCTCACCACAGAAGACATGGATGGCCTAAGAGTGGGAGACGGGTTGGTGCATAGAAGAGACAAGTTTAGCATCCTCATGACCTCTTCTTTGGAGTAGTTAGAATCAAGACTCGGATCCACAAGTTCTAAAAGATTTCCTTGCTCTTGTAGGACATAGGCCTTCAAGTCCATGCAGGGGAACAGAAAGAAACAAAGGAAAACTTTCTGTTATCTATACATTCAAATAGAGATATTGAAGAACATATTAAAAAAAACACTGCCAAGCACGCAATGCAAAAAAAATGACATTAGAAGAATGAATAGCAACAAAAATATTGTAAAAAACCGCATGACAGTGAATCATTTTAGATCACTTACTATTCTTTTGCATTGAAGAAAAACTGGTTTTTTTATTACAAAGTGAAACTTCGTCAGAAGATCTGAACCTGTGGTCTCGGGGGCTTAAGCAAATTGCCTTTTAAAATATTGCATCCCCAGAGTTTGTTCTTTCATTTGAACTATTTAGATGAAAACTATTTATCCTCCAATTCATAATTCAAAAAATACCATTCAATGTAAACAAAAAAAGTATATTTTAAGCGATGCATTATGGTTTTGCCATGATTTTTCAGAGCAGCATAGACAAAAAAAAGAATGGTAAGACCTTTTGAAATTCTCAAGAAAGCATATTACCCAATCAAGAAGGTAAACAAATTCCTCCTTCGGTCTGTAATTTGTATTACTTTTACCGCTTACAATCTCTAGTGCAACAACTCCAAAGCTGTAAACATCCGCTTTGTCTGTCAAGTAACCTCTCATTGCATATTCAGGAGCCATATATCCTCTGGGAAAAAATATACATGAGAAATTACAGCAGTACTAGAATGCACCAGTAATGGGAACCATCACATAATAAAATAAGTTGCAATCGCTTGTTCAGTTTGAATGGTAGACAATCAGGACGAACCTCAAGGATTTTCAAATCCGATTAGTAGGTAGCAGTTGTGATTCATTCATTAGTTATTTTTCCAGAGGAAGCAAGTTGCACCCTAGAAATCTCTCATTTTCTCTTAATTAAGATCAACTGCTATATTTTTCCAGACTCGGATGGAATTTTCATATGTGAGAGGTACAGTTCTTACTATTTCTTCTATGCTACTATATATATCAGCAATCAGTTTTACCTAACAACACTGATTACAATTGGAATGCGCATACAATTTCTTCCTCCACGGTTTCAAAACCCATTTTAATTCACCACAAATAGGATGAATTAAACTTACTCCCACTTTAATTTTCAAAGCCTTCAAACGACACGTTTTAGGAGACCAATAATTTATAGCTGGTTATTCACAAAATGAGAAAAAATTGAAACAGAAAGTGAAGTTAACTATGATGCCATCATTGGTATATCATGCATTGCAGTCTCCTTTTTATTTTGGAAAAGAGCACTAGATATAGACTGTAAAGTCGACGATGCCACATTACCGGCACAAAATCATGACACATAAACTGTTCTGGGATTGTATAAGCTCTGAAAAGTTTGTGATACAGTGGACACAATTAACCATGTTCTGCATCACTCGTTTTCTACTGTATATTACAAAATTATTTAAATCTGAAACTGAATATGCTTCTGATTTCAAAAATAGTGTTAAGTTGTTACCATTATACGCAGACAGGTTGTAAGGAGGGATGCACATCAAAGAAGGGAAAAGGAAAAGCTCACATTGTTCCAGCAATTCGTGTGCTGATATGGGTATTCTCTTCTTCATCAAGCTTAGCCAAACCAAAGTCTGATATCTTAGCATTTAGATCTTTATCAAGCAGTACATTGGTACCCTTGATGTCTCGATGAACAATCTTCAATCTTGATTCCTCGTGAAGGTATGCCAAGCCTCTTGCTATTCCTATGCATATCTTCTTTCTTGTTGGCCAGTCTAGATTTAGCCGCTGTTCTTCATGACCTATAAATGAAAGATCAGAAGAAATAGAGACAAACCATAAATCAATGTTTAAAGGGATAAAGTGGTACAAAAAGTAACACTTACCAAAAAGTGCACGAGCAAGACAATTGTTTTCCAAGTATTCATATATTAGCAACAATTGGTTCCCTTCAATACAACACCCGTAAAGCCTCACAAGATTTGGATGCTGCAAAGCAGAAATCATGCCTATCTCATTGACAAACTCGCGGTTTCCTTGCTTAGATTTGGAGGAGAGCTGCTTAACAGCAATTACTGCACCATCTGGTAGTACACCCTATGAGAAGAAGAACAAATTTCATAATGCTTATTTTCTGGGAAAAGAATCATAGACAATGAAATGACTGCGTGGAAATATTATCTTTTTGAGCACCGTTTTCACATGGATACCCAAGCGGAGAAATGGTCCTAACGCCGAAAGTGACAGTGTTAACAGATTGAGCATCTAAGGTGAAAGTAACATGTTGCATCTGCAAGTTACTACCTTGTAAACAGGCCCGAACCCTCCTTCACCAATCTTATTTGCATGGTCGAAGTTATTAGTGGCAGCCTTGATCTGCCTTAGAGTAAAATAACCTGTTTGTAACTCTAGCCCTCGTAGCTCTGTAACAAGGAAAGTGATTAGAAACTGCTCAAAATTCACTGAAATTAAAACTGCTCGAACAATATTAACCGAGTAATTCTCTTTTTCACCATTCAAAAGATTTATAAACCATAATATGACCCATTTCAGACCACGGTCTACAGCTTTCCATTCTAATCTGCAGACTTATTCTTAGGGTATCAGCAGGTCACGTGAATATACTTAAGTTATTATCACTGATTATACAGGTGAGAATGGATATCTAGGCATATTTTTGTCATGCAAATGAAACATCCAGTTGTGGCAACATTTATCTCATTGCTAATCAATATTATCCTTAGTTTGATAATTAAGCATTCAAGTAGAATAATTTTGAGAAGCTGACCATCGTCTCTGCAGCTCACCCCTCTCTTCCTTCCCTCTCAAGATAAGCATCAATGTGCTTACAAGTGCCTGCACGGGCAAACTATGTTCCCTTTCCTAGATAAATGTATTAACATCATACCTTCTAGCAGCTCTAGTATCTGAGCCCTTTCAAAATTAGTGGCCACACCAAGCAAAAGTAGCAACAAAATGAACTTCAGAGACACAATTTCTTCGTAGAATACTTTACCTTCATCTACAATGTCTTTCCCTCCTAGGTACCCTTTCTTTCGGAGTACAGCTAAAATCAACAAGAGGAGCACACATGAAGCAATCACTATGCCAATAATAGCTCCAACAGAAAGAAGCCCCGTATCAGGATCAAAATCTACAAGAAGAGATAGATATACTCTCATGACAAGGCCAAATTTGGAAAATCTGGGCACCCAAAATACAAGATATACTGACTTGGTGTTACTGTGATAGCTGATATAAGAGGTCCATATACACCTCTGTCAGGAATAGCTGTTGTTCCCTTCCCTGCCCAGTACAAATGGATCTCCAGAGTGCTCCCATTGACAAAAGTATCATTAAACTCCTTGGTTATGCCCTTCCCAAAGCCACCAGCTTCCTCCGCAATGTTGAAGTCCTTCAAAACTACACTCCCCTGTGTCCAATTGTATAGACAACATATTTGGACCAAGTGCCGGTATCAATAACTCTTAGTGCATCTCCAATGGAGACCCAAATCTTTACCCAAATTTGAGTAAAAAAAAAGGTAAAAAGATTGATTTGGTGTACACCTCTCCAATGGACAAACCTTTTTTTAAAGGAAGAGAAACCCAAATTTAAATGAGGACGAACACAAATTTAAAAGAGGGCAAAATATGGCTATTGAAACCTCACCATTAAAGATTTGAATTTAAAAAGGGGTCTCTCTTGATTTGGGTTTAAAAAAAGATTTCCCTTCATTTAATATAGGTATGGGTCTAGTATTGAAGAAGGTTTTTAAAATTTTTTACCTTTTTTTAAAAAAAAGTTTAAAAAAGGGGATTAAAAATAGTCTTACTAAGGCTGGAGAATAAGAAAAAGTAAAGAAAGAAAGTTTTCAAGGGACTAACTCTAATGATGCTAAGGTCATCAAAAATCTATAGTCCATAATTGGGCTTCTACTTACTTGGATTGATACATCAAAAATGCGTCTCCCAAGGCTGCTGAACGTGTTGTCATCTGAATACATTACTTCAGCAAAGTGAAGTTGCACTCTGTAACTACCCTTCTGCAAGCAAAGGCCATAGTACTTGAGTGAACTAGGGGCAAGGCGGGCTGTTTTATAAAAGTCTGCACCAGTCACATTCAATGCAAAAGCATTTGATGCAATGTAATTAGCATTGTCGTCCCCCATGAAGACCCCTGAGCTGCTGAAAGCCCATTTTTCTGAAGAAGCAAAAAAGTATGATGGACCTCTTGTGGTTAAGTCCTCTTCATATTCATTACCCTCAAATTTCATTGTGCTTCCCCCACAATTTATGAACAATGAATGATCTGCAAAAGTAATGGGAATCATGAGGTAGGATGCTTTCATAAAGCTCCATAGGTTGGTTCAAATTGGAAAGTGCAGCAAGATAGCAGCAAAGTCGCATAGGTTGCTTCACTTACACTGGGGTTTCGTGGAGCAAGAGAGGTCCTTCCGCAAGCACCATGCAACTCTAAATAAGTTTTAGGCCACGGTCAAATAATGGAAGGATCTTTGAAAAATTAATAAGAGTTTGGGTATGTGAGGAACTTACGAGTTGCTCACTGTAGATGAATGACTGGAAACTAAATTCCTGTCAGATAGAAAAGGATTTCTAAGAGATATGACCATCCAATCAATACATAAACAAATAATGGTAAGATGCTTACACGCTATTGGGCTGGCAACCCACTGAAGATGACTGTGTAAAATTGTTGTAAGATACATCACTGCAGTAAATATTCACATGACATTTGTAATCAATTTCCCAACTGAAAATTAGATCATAATTGCTTTACCTGATGAAATTTCATTAGAGATCACAAGAAGAAAAAGTGTGATGGTTTTTTCTTAAGCTTTTCTGCCAAACATTAACTACCAAAACTTGGAGAAGACTAACATGTACTTGTTGCTGTTCAATATCCAATCGGGTACCTCTCCAGTTAGTGAATTATTAGACAAAAACCTACACAACAAACAATAATGTGACTCGCTATTGCTTAGAACTACAAACTATAATGGGGAAAAAAGCCCGAAATTGAAAAGCAATTGCAAAAATCATAAGGCATTTTCATATGCTTAGATATACAGTTTATTCTAACCATACGTACAAGTGATCTAGATTTAAACTTTGAAATGTATCTGGGATTCGACCAGTCAACCTGTTGAAGCTCAGGTCTCTGCAAATAAAAATATATGAACCATGAACAAATAAGATCACCTAATTACATAAGAATCTCATTATAATTAACTTACAAAGTTTTTAGTCTAGTCATTTCTCCTATGTATACTGGTAGTGGTCCAACAATTAGGCAATTTCTGAGTATCCTGCGTCACAAAAATAAACCACTTGGTATGTCAATAGAGCCAGAGGTAAACCCAATCTTCATGGTACCCAAAACATATAACTATATCCCTCAATTTTTTCATGGAACCAATAGAATCGAACCATAACTCACAGTCTTTGCATGTTTTTCATGTCCTGCAATTCAGGAAAAGGCATGTTTGATCCACTCAAATCAGATACCCTCCTGATAACCAAAAATGCATCAGAAGAGAACGTCATTTTTCCAGATTCTCAAATCAGTAAGCATTCATAAATCAACAATCTTCTTTTTTTCGGTCGAGGAAACTAGTAAACAGAAATAGAGTAATGCTACAGTCTGTGGGTGCTCACAACTGAGATAAATTTTTCAACTGGGATATTGTAGAAGGAATGCCTCCCTCCATTGATGTGCCTTGTAGATCCCTGGAAAAATTTTGACAAAAAAAGTAAGTTCAAGATGCCATTAGGTAACAATAAGTTGCATAAGGAATTTCAAAACTCTAAAAAATGTTCATGTGACTAGTGGATGCAGAAATACTCACAGTCTATTAATTCTTGTCCAGTTCCCTATAAAATCAGGTATCTTCCCGGTTAATGCGCTCCCATCTATCCTACTGCAAGCAGTAAGCAGATTTTAGAGCTATTCAAAACTTGAATATGGTACATGTTTTGTAACTATCACTTACAAATCTTCTAAATTCTTTAGGTTGACGAATGTTTCTGGTATCGTTCCTGTGAAATTGTTTGCAGAAAGAAGGCTGCAGAAAAATGATTGTGAATGACCTCAAATTATAATGCAAAAAAAGGAAAGTACATATATGCCTCAAATACAGAAGGCAATGTTCAACAGAGGTATGCCCTTTTTGGCACAAGCTTAAATGCAAAACAACCGCACAATTAAATAGAGGGGAAAAATCTGTAACCAACCACAACTTTGTTTTCATTCCTTTTGGATTATATCACATGCTATTGCTCTATTGAAGGCCATATTTCATATGTTTAGTGTCTTCAATTTTGAATCCTCTTTTTCCCTCTACCACCTAAAAATAAGGAGAATATCTTGCTAAATCAAGGAAGATGAAACCGCTAATATAGAATAGCTAAATGATGAAGATAAAGAAGCACACACATAATGCGCTCTGCTCTACTATTATTTTTTTAAGCACCAATTCTCTAGTATATGATAACACCGACTTTAAATGGCAGCAGCAGCAGCAGCAGCAAAAAGACCCACAGGAAAACAAAAAGACAATTGCATCTTTTATATTTGGGAAGAAGGTTTAGTATGCAAAACATAGTGAGGCTAGGTGATTAACTATCAAAAATTTACATCGATAGAACTTAATTATCACCCGACTGTTTTACCAACAAATGGATGACTTCATGACCTCAGTCCAGACTATGAAATATTCCACACCCGTGCAGATCCTTGATTAATATGTAGTTAAACAATATTGAGCTGAAAAGTAAATGGACTTTACCAAATAAGCAGACCAGTGGTTAGCAACATGCATTATAATTAAGCAGATAGTTCCAGAACAAGAAAGGCATGATTAATTAAGAATACAAAACTAGACAGAGTAATCTTACAGTCTCTTCAAGCGGCTCAAACTTCCGAGGTTTCGATGAAGAGATCCTCCAAGCTGATTATCTTCCAAGACCCTGAATAATACAGGGTGCAATGTAAAAATGATAGGTTTCACTCATTGCTCCAAAAAATACACATATCCCTTTACTTACAGCTGCTCAAGTGTGGAAATATCACCTATTTCCTTGGGAATCGAACCACCAATGCGATTTCCCAGTAGGCTCCTGCAGTAAGCCAACATCTTAAGTGTATCCAACCAGTATAAAAACCTAAATCATAAAGGCCCTCGCATACCTAAAACCTAAAAGAAGAGAAACTTACAGAATTGTGAGATTAAGCTGGCCTAAATTCGTGGGTATCAATCCACTAATGTAGTTGCGGGAAAGCTCTCTGTGTAAAAGAAGTTTGACTTAATCTTCTAGTTCAAATGGTCATCATTAAATAAAATGCATTCTTTCAAAGTGATACTGCACATCAACTATCAATTCCCACTTCATTACACTTTGTCATAATGATTGAAACTTTTTCTTTTTAAAAAAATATTCTGATAAGTAAATCGTGATCAGAATCACCAGATAAATGAAAACTTAATACATGAATGAGTCTCCAGGATAATTAAATGTCTCGTAGACAATTGCAATCCTATTCTGCCCTTGGTAGACTTAGGTTGGTGATTGAAAAAATCACGAGTGTCATCAAAAAAATTCCAAAATGCCCTTAGTCCAATGGTTGACTCAGGTTGGTGATTGAAAAAGTCATGAGCATCATCAAAAGAATTCCAAAATGCCCTTTTCCAATGTAACCAAATAGACTACATTTTTACCTGCTGAAGAAGATAGTCCACTTTATTTTCAAATCCATAACTATATTTTGAGCCTTGTTTCCAATTGGATACATGTGCTAAACCAACTGCATACGAAATGCCACTTACATTTCTTGCAGATAACTAAGATTTGAGAATTCTGCTGGTAGAAGTCCTGTCAAATTAAGACCCTTTAGCTGGCTGTAAAGTCACGCAAAAGAAAAACAAAAAGAATGGAGTAACATTAATAATGGGATATAGAAATGACAGTCTCAGAAGAATACCTAGAATATTATGTGAACCCCAAACATGTGCCCAAAAAATATATGTCCGGGGAAAACATTTCACTTCATTTGGGAAAGTAGGTGTCTGCTATAAACTTAAGGTAAAAGAGTCTTTAAAGAAGTTCAAGAACATTTAAACAATTCTTCCAAGATTCCATAAAAATGGCAGTTGGCTTTCATAACTGTGTCAAAGGGATACAGGATATTGAACTTTCAACAAGCTTTCGAATTTTGGAACTGGATAGTAATATTACAAGGCCTAATTATTGGTTCCCAATTGGCCATGTTTACCTCATTTGTCAGAATGATACACGCTATTGCTCCCAGTCAAGTGTATAGGGATTAATATTACAACGGAAATGCTAGTATGCAACAAACTGAATTTTGTAGAAGCAAGACAAATGGAGGTAACGATTTACCATAGTCCTCAGGCGTAGCAGTTCTATGTCCTATAGAAGTTCACACAGCATCATTCGAACAGATTTAATACTTAGATAATGCAATTTGCATCCCACCTTTAAATATTAGGCTTCACACTAAGAGTCAAGTGTTAATTCAAGCAGAAATAACTAAGCATCAAGGGAACTACCCTCAAACAAAAGGTATTTTAGAACTCAAACATCTGAGCACCAGAAAATCTAATAGAGCCTTGGGATCAAATGTGCGATGAGACCAGTTTTCTATCTATGCATCAAAGAATAGTTTGATGATGACATTGAAGTTCTCCTCATTCCCATTCCTATCCTTATTTAAGTTGATAGATCTTTCTTAACAAAAAAGAAGTAGATAAGTTCAAACCACTAAATCATGCCTTTCGTTGACAAATCTGTAACATGAGATCTATCTAGAGCTTGGTCCTGCATCAGTGTGCTTGTGCAACAAGTTCAACCATGTTGGAATATTTATCCTCATAATCGATGCTGATATGCCCAAGACACCCTATACGAACAAGAGTCCATTCCATTGAAAACAAGTCTGCTATTGTTTTGAAGAAAAATTGATCAGAAGCGAAGAAGTCAATGAAAGCTCATATTCTGGAGACAGTGTAGCTTACATCCCCTTCTCTTTTTTACTCGAACAAAGGAGTCTTAATAAGCATCTATAGGTAAAGATATCTGGCAAGTGTCAAATGCTAGTACAAGAAACTTAGCAGAGCTTGATTATTAAAATATCTAATGCCAAAATTAGCTGCACTTGAATATCTTCTCCATTCCACTGGCATCTGATAAACACTTCTTGACTTTTATAAATCCCCAAATTACTTTCTCATTCTTTGCTTGATGCTTTCAATTTGCATACGTACATAATGGGAAAGGATGGATGATAGAAAAAAGAGGACATACATGTTTGTGACATGGCAAACAGTACCGCCACTAAACGAGCAATTGCAAGTCACATTGCTAAAAAATTCGTCAGTAAATGTCACATTCAGACCTCCACCCCCACTGCAAGAACTTCGGCGAACACTCCAATATCTATTCCGTAGCTTTGAGGCTATTGTTTGAAGAGCTTGTACTGTGACGCAGAAGGTAGGTGGAAATTGGTTAGCATAGTAAATAAAATTGATTAAGAATACCAGGAACAACCATCTCATCAATAGTTTTTTGGTGCACCCGTCTCATCCATTTTAATCTCTAAGATACATCTATCATTATTTGTGAAAACTTTCAACTGATGGCATTGTCAAGTCATTAATTTATTTATTTCTTGGCCAATGTCAGGATAGCAACGAATATCACATATGTGACCCAAAACTCTCAAGTTAAACAAAAATAGATGGCACAAGGTATAACCCTACTGCTAAGTAATGACAAAATATCACTTTCTTAATGTAGAGCAACACAACCAGTTTAGTATAAACGATTGGGAGCTGGCTTGAGCCCATGGTAAAATGAAGAAAGTGAAGAGTTTTGCTTTCTCATCCTTCAATTGAATGCCTCGTGTGCCCCAACCCAATATGATGGTTATGTATCAGTTGACCAAAAATGACGACACCTGCCATTTGATTTTACCTATTTAATCTTAGAATAGTCAAACACATACATTTGGTATAACTTGCAGGTGTCTCATGGTCAATTAGAACTACAATAATTTCCTTTCAGCATGTCAAAGGCAATAGATGGTAGTCGATCATTCCACCACATAATGACAGTAACGGTGATATCCTGTAAGCTAATCCACCACATAATGACAGTAATGGTGATATCCTGGATTCTGGAAGCTAATACGACCCGGCCATGCTTAGACAGTATCTATGGCAATTATAGCGACAGATTGAGAAGGCTTATAATGAAAGGATCCATTGATGCTTGTCGACCATGTTTGCATATAGTAATTCAACAGCAAGGTGGAACCTTCATCCAAACCAAGCCAAACCTTATGTCCCAAACATTTGGGCCGGTTATATGAGTCAGTCTTCGCCATTAATTTAGGTCTACCCCTACTTCTCGTACCATTAAGAGAAATTCTCGCACTTTTTCGAACTGGTGTCTCTATCAGCCTCTGTTAAACATGACTAAAGTATCTTAATCTATTTTTTCTTAACTTATCCTCAATTGAAGCTACTCTTACGGTCATTTCTTATTCTATCATTTCTAGTTTTTTCACACATCCATCTTAACATTCTCATTTTGTCATTATGTTATTTCCTAGTTGCCCAACATTTTGTCCCATACAACATTGTCGTCCTTATAACTGTTCGGTAAAATTTACCTTTCAATTTTATTGGTATTATTCTATCACATAATATGTCAGAGGTTTTCCACCAGTTAATCCAACCAGCGTTGATTCTATGAGTTACATTATCTCCAATCTTTCCATCATTTTTAATGATCGGTTTTATATATCTAAATTGTTTACTCGTTAGTATTTTTTTATTTTCAATCAACTTTTTCACTATGTCTACTTCTAATACTAAAATTGCATTGCATATATTCAACCTTACTCCTACTTATTTTAAACCCTTTCACTTTGAGTGTCTCTCTCCAAATTTTAAACTTATTATTAATCCCTGTTCGAGTTTCATGTACTAATACATTATCATCTATAAATAGCATACATTGTAGGACATCAATTTGAATGTGCCTAGTGAGTTCATCCATAATTAAGGTGAATAGGTATGGACTTAGGGCCAAGTAATCTCACCGTGATTAGAAATTCTTTACTTTTCTCCTACGAAAGGCCTAATTGTAGTCATAGCCCCGTCATATATGTCCTTTATCACCTCAATATACCTATTCATTACTCATTTTCTCTCAAACACCCTCTATATTATATTTTTAGGTACTTTATCATACATTTTTCTAGATCTATAAATATCATATGGAGATTTTTCTTCCTCTATCTATATTTTTCTATGAGTATTCTCAATAAATATATAGTCTCCACAGTTTGATCTACCCGGTATAAACCCAAACTGATTTTCTAACACTGTAGTCTCAACTCTTAGGAGACGTTCAATGACCCTTTCCTAGGGGTGTTCACCCTACCCTACGGGTAGGAAATATGTTCTTCCGCATTCCTACCCGATACTTTGCGGAAGAGTTTTTTTTGGCCTACCCTACCCGACAGCTTTAGTATTCCTACCCGCCTTCCTACTCGATTAATCGGGTAGGAAGTCGAATAAATATTTTTGTAACTATTAATTTTTGAATTATTTTAATAATTTAATTAAATAACATCCACTAATTTAACAACACCATAAATCAATAACATTAAAATAAAAAATAATTACAACAACAATTATAATAAAACACAAGAAAATATGAACATCAATCCACCATAATTGTTCTACAAATATAATAACAATTAATTTAAGTTTAAACAATATGAAATACAAAATTAATGCGGGTAGGGTAGGGTAGGAAGGCGGAAATAGATTGCTATTCCGCATTCCTACCTGATTTAATCGGAAGAACAAAAACTCTTCCACATTCCTACCCGATTATTGCGGTTAGCCGATTTTTAGGGTAGGGTAGGAACTTGCGGCCAGTCGGAAATTTGAACACCCCTACCCTTTCCCATAATTTCATTGTATGATTCATCAATTTTATCCCTCTATAATTATTACAATTTTGAATATCTCATTTATTTTTATAGATAGGTGCAAAAATACTTTCTCCATTCATCGGGTATTTTCTTAGTAGCAATAATTCTATTCAATAATTTTGTTATCCACGTTATCCCCTCATAACCTAAGCACTTCTAAACTTCAATTAAAATCTCATCCGGTCCTAAAGTCTTACCTAATTTTATTTTCTTCAATGCAAACTCTACCTCTAAATTCTTTATTCTACGAAAGAACGGTTCATGAATCCTACCAATTTTTTTTATCTCTTCTAGGTTTTCTAAGTGATTTTTATTTAATAGTTTCTCAAAATAGTCTTTCCATCGATCATTTATTTCCTCTACTTTAATTAAAACTTTTGAGTCCTCGCCCTTGATGCACTAACTTGGTTTAAGTCTCTTGTTTTTTTTTCTCTAATTTTAGCTAGTTTGTAGATGACTTTTTCTCCCACTTTACCATATAATTCTTTGTACAACTCGTTGTAGACTTTTAACTTGGCGTCTCTAACTATCTTTTTAACCTCCTTGTTAGTTAATTTATATCTTTGGAAGTTCTCTCTATTTCTATAATTTTTTCATCTTTTAAATGATTCTTTCTTTACTTTAACTACCTCTTGTATGTCGTCATTCCACCACCAAGTTTCTTTTCCTACAAGTCCTCTACCTTTTGACTCTCAAAGAACCTCTTTCGAAATTTTCTTAATGTCTTTTGTCATCCTACTCCACATAATGTTAGTCTCATCCTCTAGGCTCCATAAGGCCTCCTTAAGCATTCTATTACTAAATAGTACTAGTTTCTCATCTTTTAGATCTCACCATCTCGTTCTTGTTTTTTTAATACTTCTCCTTACTCTATGTTGCCCTTTAATATATAATTTAGGATTGTTAGCCTATGTTGAGATGTTAAGCTCTCTCCCTGCATAACATTACAATCTTTACATGCTAATCTGTCAATTCTTCTACTTAAGAAATAGTCTACTTGGTTTTTGCTTGGTCCGCTCTGAAAGGTTGTTAAGAGTATTATGGTAGTAGGTGTAAATTGTTAATAGTGTTAGGATAATATGTGTAATTCTTATTATTGTAAGTTAACTATAAATACAATGATATATGAGAACTAGGCAAAGCTTTTGACCTGTTTGTTCCTCTTCAATATACTATGTTAATTCTTTACACTTAACGTGGTATCAGAGCAAGTTTAATCTTAAATATATTTTGAATAAATTAACCATACTGGTGGTGGTGGTACTGTGTTTGTCGGAGTATTGTTGTGGTGGTGATGTTGGTGGTGGTACTGTTGTGGTGTCGCTTGTGGAGAGGCACATTCAAAGACCAAGGTGGTGGTGGTGGTCGTTGTGTGGCTGTTGTGGTGGTTTGTCATTCGTCGTTAGTCGTAACTGTGATCGGTGATAATTGTTGTTGTGTGGTTCGTTGTTCGTTGTGTTGTACTGTCGTGGTCTTGCTTGGGGGTGGTGATAGTCGACTGGTGTGGTCGACAGTGTACTGTTCATCGAGTTTTGGTGGTGGCTTCTGTTCTGCTTCAGTGGTGCTTTGGTGGCGTAGTCGAAGGATAATCTAGTTGTTCGGTGGTGTAGTCGACGTTGGTGGCTGAAGTGTTTGCGTCGTTGAGGCGGTGCAACGAGCAACAGGGTTTTAATTGAAACCCTAGTAATGGAGAAGAAGATCCTTAGCGGATCGGTTTAGTTCAGTTTGACTTAAGGGGTTTGGATTGTTCTTAAGCCCATTCCAATTCAGTTCAGCCCAGCCCAGTTGAGATAGTTGGTCCAGTACAACAACAGACCGGTTCATCCAGCAGACCGGTTCAGACCCTGTTCTTCACCATCTGGTTCGGTTCAGGACCTGATCAGTTTCGATTCAGCTTTATTCTATTCTTCCATGCTGGTTCGCACCGGTTTAGTAGTATGCACCAGTTTCCTGTCCGGTTCAGACTTTCAACAGGTTTTCTTGGACCGATTCAGGCAGGTTTCACCTATTTTGTCTCCAGTTCAACGGTTCAGCGGTTTAGTGGACGTCTTTGGTCCGGTTCAGCATTGTAGTAGGTGATTCTTGTCCGATTCAGTGATCTAGTGTTTTTCTTTTTCTATTTGCTGCACTTATGGAACCCAAGTAAGACACTGGATTGGTTACTATTACACAAGAGAAGTATGCTCAGTTCCTGTCCCAACAACAGGCTGTCCCATCGCTCTTCACTTTTACTTTTGCCCAGTCAGGTATTGCTTTCACTTGTTTATTGTCCTCCGCTCACAGTTCCTGGATCATTAACTCTGGCGCTTCTGACCACATGACTGGTGCATCTGATGTTTTTTCTACTTATCAGTTTGCTACTTCCACACGTAGTATTACTTTTGTTAATGGTACTTGTTCTAAAGTTTCAGGTCTGGAGACTACTCACTTGAGTTCTGATATCTCCTTATCTTCCATGTTATTTGTTCCTCAGTGTCTTTTTAGTTTACTTTCTATTAGTAAAATTACTCGTTCTCTCAATTGTTTTATAACCTTTTATCCCTCTTATTGTGTCTTTCAGGATCTCAAGACGAAGAGGAAGACTTGTACGGGACATGAAGCTGGTGACCTATATTACCTTGATTTTAATTCACCTACTCAGGCTCTACAGACCTCCTTGTCTCTTTTTCTATGGTATTGTCGTCTTGGACATCCCTCTCTCTAGAATCTAAAGTGTCAAGTTCCCAGTCTTAGTTGTGTGTCGTCTTTGTCTTGTGAAGCTGGTCAACTCAGTAAGCATCACCATGTGTCATTTCAGTCTAGAGTCAATAATCGTGCGTCTAGTCCAATTAAATTGGTACATTCTGATGTATGAGGTCCAATAAAAAATATTTCATCTAATAAATATCCTTATTTTGTGTCATTTATGGATGATTATTCTCGTGTGACTTGGCTATTTTTATAAAAGCTCGGTCTAAATTATTCTCTATATTTGAGACCTTTCTTAAGGAAATAAAAACTCAGTTGGTTGTCGTATACGAATTTTAAGTTCTGATAATGCTCGAGAATATGAATCTGATCATTTTTCAGCTTATCTTAGTAAAGTTGGCATTATTCATCAGACTTTCTGTGCTTACACATCTCCACAAAACGGTATTACTGAACGTAAAAAACGTCATTTGTTAGAAGTCACACGTGCCCTGCTATTTCAAATGAATATTCTCCGATATTTTTGGAGTGATGTTCTTACTGCTTGTCACCTTATTAATCGTATGCCATCTTTTGTGTTAAATGGACAAAGTCCATATTCTGTCATTTTTTCTGGTAACCCCTTATTTTCCCTAACTCCTAAGGTTTTTTGGTGTGTCTGTTATGTTCACAATTTAACTCCTGGGTTTGACAAACTTGATCCTCGAACTACCAAATGTGTATTTCTTGGTTATTCCTACACGCAGAAGAGATATCATTGCTATAGTCCTTCTCTGTGCCGATACTTTACTAGTGTCGATGTCACATTTGAGGAATCTATTCCATACTTTTCAGCACCTTCTCAGCCTTTGGATTTGGACTTTGGGTCATCTCCTACACAACCCTCTCTTTCCTCATCTTCAAATATTTCGCTGCCCACTGTGTTACCATCTACTTTACCTCTCCGTGCTTACTCTCGCCGTCCTCGCCCATCGACTGAGGTGCCCGTACCGTCTTCCTTGCCGCCTTCTAATCATGGTACATCAGGTAATTTAAACTCTTTACCTATTGCTCTTCGCAAAGGTACTCGTTCGTGTGTTACTAATCATCCAATTGCTCATTTTGTTTCATATGATGTCTTATCTCCTGTCTTCTCTTGTTTTACTTCTCAATTATCTACTATATCTATTCCTAAGCATTTACAGGATGCATTATCTGATCTAGGTTGGAGGAAAGCTATAGAGGAAGAGATGGATGTCTTACATCATAATAGGACTTGGAATCTCGTTCATTTACCTCCTGGTAAACGAACTGTTGGTTGTCGTTGGATGTATACTGTTAAATTTCATCCGGATGATTCTGTGGAGCGTCTCAAAGTCCGGCTTGTTGCAAAAGACTTTACTCAGACTTATGGTGTTGATTATGAGACTTTCTCACCTATTGCCAAAATTTTCTCTATTCGTATCTTGATTTTTTTGGCTACTAATCTTGATTGGCCCTGGTTTCAGTTAGACGTCAAAAATGCATTCCTACATGGTGACTTGGTTGAAGAGGTATACATGGAGTAGCCACCTGGGTTTACTGCTCAGGGGGAGTATGGTAAGAGTGTATATCAGTTAAAGAAATCTTTGTATGGTTTGAAGCAGTCACTGAGGGCATAGTTTGGTAAGTTGTTAGATGCAGTTTTAGAGTTTGGTCTTCTTCGATGTCAGACAGATCATTCTGTGTTTCATAGACAGATAGATGCTAGATATGTTCTATTGGTGGTCTATGAAGATGATATTGTGATTACTGAAAATAATTCTGAGGGAATTACCAAGTTAAAAATATTCTTGCAGGATCAATTTCATACAAAAGATTTGAAAAAACTCAAGTATTTCTTAGGTATTGAGGTGGTTCGATCTAAACAGGGTATTTGTTTATCCCAGAGAAAATATGTACTTGACATGCTAGAGGAAGCAGGTTTGCTGGGTGACAGACCTATTGATGTTCCTATGGATCCGAATCAGAAACTTTTAATGGATGATGGTGCGTTGTTTGAGAATCCGGTCAGTATCGGAGATTAGTTGGGAAGCTTAATTATCTCACTATTACTCGATCGGATATTTCCTATGCAGTTAGTATAGTAAGTCAGTTCATGGGGTGTCCTAGAGTACCACATTAGGAGGTAGTTACTCATATTTTGCGATATCCCAAGCAAGCTCCTAGACTTGGACTGTTATATCGAGCTAATAGACATCTTAAAGTGGAAGGTTTCTCAGATGCTGATTGAGATGGCTCTCCTTTTGATCGGAGATCAACCACGGGTTATTGTACTTTCTTAAAAGGTAACATTGTCTCATGAAAAAGTAAGAAACAATCCGTGGTAGCAAGATCTAGTGCTGAGGCTGAGTATAAAACAATGGCGCATACGACGAGTGAGTTGACTTGACTACTACACTTCCTCTAGGAAATTAGATTTTCAGTTCAACCTCCTTCACATTTGTTCTGTGACAATCAGACAGCTATCAATATTACTACCAATCCAGTGTTTCACGTGAGAACTAAACATATTGAGGTTGATTGTCACTTTATTCGAGACAAGATAGTAGCTGGGGAGATTATAACTCCATTTGTGAAATCTAAAGATCAGCTTGCAGATATGTTTACCAAAGCATTGAGTCGTATACGTCTTACAGCAATTTATTCCAAGCTTGGATTATATGATATATATAGTCCAGCTTGAGGGGGTGTTAAGAGTATTATGGTAATAGGTGTAAATTGTTAATAGTGTTAGGGTAATATATGTAATTCTTATTATTGTAAGTTAACTATAAATACAACGATATATGAGAACTAGGTAAAGCTTTTGACCTTTTTGTTCCTCTTCAATATACTATGTTAATTCTTTATACTTAACAAAGATTATTAGATGTTCTTCTCACTTTTTAAATAAGGTGTTTGCCACTATAAGGTCATATGTCATTGCAAGCTTTAAAATTCTCTCTCCGGCTTCATTTCAATCACCATATCCATAACCACCATGAACCCTCTCATATTGTGTTCTATATTTTCCTATATGTCCATTGAAATCTTCGCCTATAATTATCTTTTCTCCTATAGGTATATATTGAACTAATTCATCTATTTGCTCCCCAAATTACTTTTTAATATCTTCCTCTAACCTTACTTGGGTGCATAAGCGCTAATCACATTAATTATATTCTCTCCTATTACAAGTTTGACAGATGTAATCCTATCTCATTTCCTTGTAAATGCTGCTACGCTATCTTTTAGGTCTTTATCTACAACTATTCCTACTCTATTTCTTTGTCCATCCTTTCTTTTATAGTAAATCTTAAATCCTGTATTTTCTATCTCTCTTACCTTCTCACCTACCCACTTAGTTTCTTCTCGTTTTCATCCAATATACCTAAAATGGTGCCTACATGATAAAACCGCTGCAATTGAACAATAGAAACCAAAAATGAATACAAGACATATAGGAAAAAACCTCTCAAAGTTTAAGAACCTATTCAAAAATTTGAATAACATCACTCGCAATAGGCTTGTCAAAGGATCGGATATAGACCGGATTGGCCTATATCCGAATCCAAATGAGTTTTTTGCTGATCCAATTATCCGACGGATTTAAAAAATTCAATCTATGTCCGAATCCATTAATTTTTGAATGCCCGATCTGAAAATCCGATCTGATCTGACTATCAAATATAAAACACATTACACCAAAAAATTAAAAATAAGAATTTGGACAGTGAACTAAAAAAAAAAGGAAAAATGAAAATTAAAGTAAAAGAAAGAGGGAAAATCAAACAAGAGAAGGAAACAAAATAAAAAATGAAAAAGTGGGTCATACATTGTGATATTCACTAGATTTTTACTTATTCTCCAATATAAGTATAATATATGTGTGATATTTATTTGCATAATATATTTTTTATTTAAATGAAAAGAATAACGGATCAGATTATTATAAATTCATATCCGAATCCGTTTAAACAATTCTAATCGAATTCGAATTGGATTGAATTAATGGATTAAAATTTTGATCCATATCCGCTCTAAACGGATTCGAATTTGGGTTGAAATCCGGTCCATTGACAAGCCTAACTAACAATTCTTATCTCTGTTGAATATATGACAAATGGATGAATTTCAAAAAAAAAATTATAATTAATGGGCACAAGATCAAAATCAATAATTTCAATCCAATTACATAACCATATGCTTTGTATTTTATTTCCCATTAAGACAAAACTATAATATTTTTTTTTGGGGGGAGAATTACACCCAAACTATAATAGTTTAATCACTCAGACTCCTTGATATTTGAAATATTACACATAAACCCCCTAAAGCATATACGCGCGTAACACCTAAACTCTTTCTGTACATATAGATGTTAATAAATTACACTTAGACCCCCTTAATTACACCTTGACGCGCATACAAACCTCAAGAAATTTGTGTGGAATATTTCAAATATCAGAGAATCTGAGGAGATAAACTTTAGAAGGTTTTGGTGTAATTCTCCCTTTTTTTTTGTTGGGCGTTTGGTTTGGGTTGGGTTAAGGTGGGGTGGGTGGGCAGTCAAGACATGGCCAAACTATTGATTCTGTGATTGCAGGTCACTATTGCACCTCAATCTGTCGGATCATAATTCATGGATAGTGCACGGGAGATTTCCTGCAATAGTTTGAGAAAAGCAATCCCCAGTATGATAAACCCGCAACAATCCACAGGGTTAGAAAAGATGTTGGTGAACAACCTACTTATCCCTTCCGAAGCTTAAGTCAGTATAAATTGAAGGTTTCAACACAATGTAACCACTGTATTCATTCAATTTTGCGTATTTTTGTTCATTTTTTTAAGGGATATTTATACCTGGAATAGTAATGAGTGTCAAGACCTTCAGTCCTATCCCAGCATTTAATGTCTGACACACTTACCCACGCGTAATGAGTGTTCTTCACTCAAGTCTTCGTGTCTTTAATGCTCGGGCGATAGGAAAGGTGCTCGACTCCTTCGAGGACTTATAGCTATCGCCGAGGAGCTAAAGTCCCTCTGATCGGTGTCTAATACATACTCTTGAGTGTTCAATGCTCGGGAGAACAATACCTCGCGGTACACCGAAGAGATGTACTCGGCATAATAGCCATTAATGTCAAGCAATCATGACCTGTAGGCTTAGGTCTCGAGGGGGCACACGCCCACTAATGGCCCAGTTTAAGTCACTCACATTGTCATAAATGCGCTATCAAATCGCCTTAAATGGTGTGTCAATGTGCGTACTCGGCTCCTCCGAGTCGTTCTTCCTCGGCTCTTCTTCTCGGCGTCTCTTGAGCTCCATAACGGGTACACTCTCACACGTGTCAGTCTGGGGGTTGCTGAGCCACCTAAAGTCCCTTCAACTGCCCCCAGCCTCCGTTCTCTTTGCCGCGTGGGATAGGTGGCGCAAGGAGATTGGTGGCTTGCGGAACACGCCTATTAAATAGGGGTGGTTACTTGCACATCTTGCGCCGCTCTTTTAAAATCCTCGAATGATGACGGTGCATTCTCGATTCCCGCTCTTTCTTCAGGGTATAAATAGAGGATCTCTTAGTCTTTTCAAAACTTTGCAACCCTGACATCTTCTCTCGTAACTTGCTCCCGAGTTCTCCTCTTTGGCTTTCAAAGCACTCATTTTCGAAGAATACCCTCTAAGTACTCTCCCTATTTGACTTCTTCTCATTTTATTCTATTTTTCCTCTAGGCACCATCCATGGCCAGAACACGCAGAACCATAGTGAGTGAACCTTCTATGCCTAAGGCTCGCAAGCTAAGAAGGACTGAGGTGAATGACGAGAATATTCAAGCCTTTAGGACCAGATACCGAATCCCTGAGCCTGTTTTCAACTTTCTTTTCCATCCTCTCCATCATAGAAGGGATATGGGGGGTGTTGATATGATGCCTTTTTGGACAAACGCCATCATGAAAGGGGGGTTGACCTTTTGCCCTCCATCCCTTGATGCTAAAGATGTTGATGCAGCTGAGGCTGTTCCCACTATAGTGCGGGGTGAACTTCTTCAGGATAATGATGGGCGTGGTTGCCCTGAATGCTCGGTTGGGGGTAAATTTGGGAGTAGATGAAATCCTGTTCTGCTACGACTTAAGACTAGTCGCAGGGGACAAGTACTACCTCCATGCCCGGGACACTTCAATATACTTGGTGACCCACATGCCTGACTCAAACAAAGGAGATCTAATCATGCTTGACGGGAGTTGGGAAAAAGGAGACGGACCCGAGTATGACAGATTGTACTGTCCTTGAAGAGGAGTATCGGGCAGACGACGCTCAACCACTAAGGTCCGAAGTCAAATTCGAGGACTTGTTGACCGTTTGGTCTTCCAGCCAAGTCAATCCTTATTCTCGAGTAGCACACGTCCTCCTCGGCTGTCATCCGACCTACAGCCGTTTCTCCCAAGTTCCCCCGTCGTACGACCCTTCACGTTGGGAAAATCGTTCCTCGTCGGGCGAAGAGGAGGATCTTCTTAAGGGGGACCCCGGCCGAGACTCTGAGCACACCTCTTCACCCGCCGATCACACCGTCTCTTCCAAAGACATGTTCAATATACCACCCCTCAATGTTTCTGCCATGGAAGTTGTTGCTGCACGTAAGAGACAAGGCTCTCTGGAGCCGTCGAGACTTCTGGTACGGCCCTAATAGTTCCTCCGCTATCTTCATCACACCAACAACTGCCTCCCCCACCGCCCCGCCTTCAACCTTCTGGGGACCCGATTATCCCGCCGAAGTACCAAGTTCCCCCCTCGGAATATCGAGAAAGAGGGAAACGGGGTCGGGATCTCGAGGCGTCGGAAGAGCATCGCCAGAAACGCCAGCATGATGCCCCGGGCCCAATCAGTTCTGCCTAATGGGTTGCCCAGGCAGAAACCAAAAAGGGAAACCCCGTCTTCGAGGCGGATTCCATTCTTCAGTCTCCCAACGTTGCGTTTGCCGTTGCAAAGACTTTCCAGTTCGGATCTGACATGGCCATCTACCAGACTTATGGGCCCAATCGGCTCCTTTGAAGCGCCATCCAGAACAACATAGTGGTAAGTGCGCTATTCATCTGTTCTCTGTTTTACGTACTTGACAATTTCTGACTTAGGCATTTTTTCATTTCCTGGCATGTCAGCAGATGAGGGCCATCGTTGATCGCTTTTGGGAGTATAAACAAGCGACAAAGGACGCCGAGCGGGCCCTAACCACCAAGGATGAACACATCCGACGAGTAAAGAGGACCCTCGCCAGTCAAACCCGGCACATCACCAAGCTCATCTGCCAACGCGAAGCCGTTGCCGCTGACTTGGAGAAGGTGAGAGCGGGTGAGGCCGCGGCCATCAAGAAAACGGAGGAGTATGAACTCGGGGCTCGGCCTCTGAGATTAAGCTGCAGGAGTCCGAGGGCATCATCAACCAGTTGACAGCCAAGGTTGACTCCCTGACAACGGAGAAGGCGGGGGAGCAAGAGAGGCTACAGTAGGAGTGTCAAAAGGTGTGGCTGGATACCCAAGATCAAATTGTCCCTGCCTTCGAAGAAGCCAAGCAGAAGGCTTTCAAGCAAGGTTGGGGTGTTGCCTTCCATGCCACATATGTTGACCCAGGCTCCGAATTATTCAAAATGCACAGCGTCTTTGGGGATCCTGACGAAGGAATTCTCCCCGAGGAGCAGCTGCAACCTGAGGCCAGTCAGAAAGGGGCAGAAGAGGCCGAGGGGCAAAACAAACCCATCACCCTTAGAGACGGTTCCAATCCGCGCTTTCCTTCCGCTGACCAGAGTGGCCATCTACCTCCCCTCACCCCCTATCCGTACGGGGGTACATGATACTGAGCTTGATGAGATACTAGGTGTTGGGGAGGAGCCACCAAGGAGGCGGGGCAGCCTCGGAGGCGAGGAAACTAGTGGTAATGCTCTTGCAACTCTTGAAAGGCCCGAGGATCGTAACTGTTCTTTACACTTTTTGTTTCTATAACCTGTTTTTCATTTGTATGCTCTGGGGGACGCAAAGCCCCTTTTTAATAGAATCCCCTTGTTATTCTTATGTAAGTGTTCCTTCATGTTTTCTCTTCTTACCTGCTCATGGATCGTACCATCTGATCTCGAGGAAGTAGAACTGAAGTTACAAGTCAGTAACGACCCCTCAGGGCTGTACCGCACTTGGCTCATCCTGGCTTGTGTTAGTCATTTAATCATAAGCAAAGCTTGAAATCCAATTTAATGGAAGTATTTCTTCAAATTCGATACATTCCAAGGTTGGATTACATCGCTACCACCCATATCCTGTAACCTATATGCGTCTGTGCCCCCCACAAAAATCATCTTATAAGGGCCTTCCCAATTAGGGTCGAGCTTCCCATCACCTGGTTCCCGTGCCCACCACTTTACGTGACACTAGGTCCCCTACTTGGAAATTCCTTATCCGGACCTTCTTTTGGTGTTGTCATGACAGCTCTCCTTGGTATTTCACCAATTTGATGGATGATAGTTCCCTTCTTTCTTCGACTAGGTTGAGATCCCTAACAAGCGTCTGATTGTTGTTTCCCAACTCGAACGCTTGGCTTCGTATTGTTGGGAGCCCTACTTCTAATGGAATGACAGCCTTCATCCCATACTTTATGGTGTACGGCGTTTCTCCTGTTGACAACCTCGGCATGGTCCTATAAGCCCACATGGCGTTGAACAGCTCCTCGGTCCACCTTCTTTCTTTGACTAGGTTGAGATCCCTAGCAAACGTCTGATCGTTGTTTCCCAACTCGAACGCTTGGCTTCGTATTGTTGGGAGCCCTACTTCCAATGGAATGACAGCCTTCATCCCATACGTCATGGTGTACAGCGTTTCTCCTGTTAACGACCTCGGCCTGGTCCTATAAGCCCACATGACGTTGAGCAACTCCTCGGTCCACCTTTATTTTGCCTTCTCAAGTCTCTTCTTGATTCCAGCTAGCACTGTTTTGTTGGAAACCTCTGCTTGTCCATTACTTTAGAGATATACCGGAGTGGAATAGTAATTACGTATTCCGAATCCTGAAAGGGCCACTGTTAAATTAAGTTCCGTTGTCTGAGATAATGGCCTGAGGGATTCCAATTCAAGTGATAATGTTCTGTCATACGAATTTCTTTGTTTCTACGTCCCAAATACGGCTCAGAGGCTCGGCTTCAATTCACTTGGTAAAGCAATCAGTAGCCACCAATAAGAATTTCTTGCCCAAGGGGGCCCTCGGGAGAGGTCCCTTAATGTCTATCCCCAATTGAGAGAATGGCTAAACACTTGTTAACAAGTTTAGATCTCCTACTGGTTGTCGGATAATGGGAGCAAATTTTTGACATTTGTCGCACTTCCGAACATAAATCTTGGCGTCCTTCTGCATGTACGGCCACCAATACCCTTGAGTCATCGTTCGATATGCGAGGGACCTCCCTCCCATGTGGCTCCCACATACTCCCTCATGAACCTCATAGAACAGTGGCTCCACCTTGTCCTCGGGGACACAGTGCAAATGCGACCCTGAGAAGGATCTCTTGCACAACTAATGGTCGGCAGATATCCAGAATCTGGGAGATTTGAGTTTAATCTTCCTAGCTTCTTTGACATCCTCGGGAAGCACTCCTTTTTTCAAGTATTTGATTATGGGGTTCATCCAACCCGAAGGCACCTCTTGCATTTGTGTCGATAATATTTGCTCGATTTTTGTTTCTTTTATACTCGGTCTTTCCCGATTTTCGACGATGATACACCAAGTTACCTCCGAGGCTAGACAGGCTAACACGTCGGCGTGAATATTGTGATCCCTTGAGATCTGGGAGATTTCCACCTTCTCTAACTTCTCCATCCTGGATTTTGCCTTCTGATGGTACACCTTCATTCTACTATCTTGCATCTCAAAATCACCATTGATCTAATTGACTACTACCTGGGAGTCACAGAAAATATGGAGATACCGAATCCCAACCGAGTGTGCGATATCGAGTCCTGCCAATAGGGCCTCGTACTCGACCTCAATGTTAGAGGCTTTGAACATCAATATGATAGCTCGTTCTATTATGAACCCTCCTAAACTGGCCAGTACTACACCTATCCCTGCCCCCATGTGTTCGAGGACCCATAAACATGAAGGTTCCAGACGTCGTCATTGAATTCTGGTGCCTCTGGTAGGGGCTCGGACGTAGAGAATTTTGCAATGAAGTAGGCAAGGACCTGCCCTTTGATTGAGGTACAGAGTTTATACCTTATCTTGAACTCCCCGAGCTCCACAGCCCACTTGGCAACCCTTCCCAACATGTCGGCTTTATGAAGTACGGGTTTGAGAGGGCAATCAGTCAAGACTTCTATGGCGCGCTTGAAAATAATGTCGGAGTTTCCTCGCCGAAACTACTAATGCCAGAACCAGCTTCTCCATCGGTAAGTACCTTGTTTAGGTGTTAAACAATGTCTTGTTTACAAAATAGACTGGCTTTTACGCCCCTTCATTTTCTTTGACAAGTGCCCCATTAACGGACCCTTCCACAACAGATAAATAAAGTTTGAGCACTTCACCCGCCGCTGGGACGGACAAGGTTGGAGGGCATTTCAAGTACTCCTTAATCCCCTAAAGCGCTCGGCCACATTCCTCGTCCTAGGTTCCCTTTGTCGCCAAGCATGGCGAAAAACAGCTTGCACCTATCAGAAGATTTGGAAATAAATCGGTTGAGGACTGCCAACAACCAAGTTAACTTCTGGATATCTTTGGTAGTCCTTGGCGCCTAGACATTCTGCACGGCCTATATCTATTCGGGGTTGGCCTCAATGCCTCGGTGGGTGACTAAATATCCCAAGAATTTTCCCAAGCTTACTCCGAAAGCGCACTTCAAGGCGTTAAGCTTTAGACCGTAGCTTCGGAGTATGGCAAACGTGGCTCCGAGATCCCTGCGATGGTCGGAGCACTCTTTGCTTTTGACCAACATGTCATCGATGTAGACCTCCATAATGACGTCGAGTAGTTGTTTGAACATCCTATTCATCAACCGTTGATAAATTGCCCCGGTATTTTTTAAACCAAACGGCATCACCGTGTAGATCCCTCGGGGTGTAATGAACGCCATTTTTTCTTGATCTGATTCATGTAAAGGGATCTGATGGTAGCCCACCCGAGCATCCATTAGGGTGATACGTTTGTGGCCTACGGTTGCATCCAACAGTTGATCAACCTTAGGTAATGGACACTCGTCCTTGGGGCATGTCTTGTACAAATCTGTGAAATCCACGCAAACGTGCCACTTCCCCTCCTTTTTCTTGGCATACACCGTGTTAGATAACCACTGAGGGAACTACATCTCTTTGATGGAGCCTGCCCCCAGTAACCTGTCCACCTCTTCATCTACAGCCTTTGCATGATGAGGTGCTATTCTTCGGGCCTTCTGCCTTATGGTTTAAAGGATGGGTCGACATGAAGTCGATGGGTAATCACTTTTGCGCTTATCTCAGCTTGTGTCCAGGCGAAGACATCGATATTTTAACGCAGGAATAAAAGCATATCAGTCTTCTCGGCATCGTCCAGCGACGCCCTTATCAACAAATATCTCTCCTCATTGTCAGGGTTCAAAAAAACTTTGATCAGGGCTTCAGTGGAATGGTCGGCCGGCTCCGTGCTGGGTTCGTCCACCCCAGGCTGACCGAACTGTAATTGTTATTTAGCCACTACCGCTTCGGGGGTCACGTTCCTGAACTCAACTGACTACCCTGGTCCTCATGGCGGCATAAAATCAGTGTTTCGACGACGCCTGATCTCCCCGAATCTCCATAATACCTTTCGAGGTGGGAAACTTGATTTTTTTATGGTAGGACAAGTGCACTGCCCTCATCGCATGCAACTATGTCTAACCCATGATGGCATTATAAGGCGAGTCGGAATCCATAACCACGAATTCCACCGGGATGACAATGATCTCGGCTTGAACCGTAAGAGTGATCTTTTCGAGGGGAAGGGCGCTAGAACCGTTGAACCATATAAGGGGAGTCCTTACTAGTTTCAAGTCTCTCTGGGTGAACCTCATCTTGCGAAAAAAGTCGCCATACAATACTTCTGAAGAGCTGCTCAAGTCCACCAAGATGCTCTTGACGTCATATTTGTGGATCCGCAAGGTGATCACCAGCGCATCTTCATGGAGGAGTACCAGTCTACCTAGGTCAGCATCGGAAAAATGAATGGCCTCGAAGTCATGCCGAGGCTTCTTGGACGACTATTCCTCACCCCTGCTTTCATCCACCCATATTTCCTGTGAGACCTTTCATTGTTCAGCTCGTAGGGTGTTGTATGTTGGTCTCTCTACAGTGCAGGCGTGTATGAAATCAATTACAGGTACCACTTCAAGTGGCATCTCGGCTACCATCCCTGCCGAGCCTCCGAGAGGTCTCCTATCAATGAATTTTCCCAAGTGCCCTTCTCTGACTAACTGCTCGAGGAAGGACTTATACACCTTGCAGTCCTCTGTCAAATGCCCCACATCTATATGATACGAACATCGGGATGTTGAATCCCTCATCGAAGGTTCCCCTTGATCTTGGGGGCCCACTTGAAGAAGGGCTTGTCCTTGATCTTGTGCAACATCTTATAAATGGGCTCCTTAAAGACTATATTCCCCCCTTGAAAGGATAAACGATTCCGAGACGGGATGGGTGCTCCTTTCTTAGCAGGCGGCTCCTTTTTCCCTTCTCCTCGGCATCGGGGCCTTACTCTCGAGCCCAATGGATTCTTCTTCCACCCTGACGTATTTGTTTATCCGGGCCATCAGGTCTTTCATGTCTCCTGGGGCTTTCTTAATGAGAGACCTGTAGATGTCGGTGTCTCGGGACAACCCCAAACGGAACAAAGCTGCGGCCATCCCCTCTGAACATGACCTCGTTCACCTCCTCCCAGTATTGGATTGAGTGCTGCCGGAGGAACTCTCCACTCTTTCTCTTGAGTGTCAGCAAGGCGCCGATATCTTTTGGCCTTTTACTGCTAGTGATGAATCGAGCTACGAAGAGCTTGGCCAGTTGCTTACAGGACCAGATGTTTTAAGGGAGCAGGTTTTTGTACCATTTCATGGTCGTGTCCCTCAGACTCATGGAGAAGACTCGGCCTAGCACCCTGTGATCAGTGTCGTAAATGGACATCAATTGCTTGTATTGCCAAAGGTGACTCGCAGGGTTCGTCCTTCCATCGTAGACTTTGAACCGAGGGATGGTAAACTTTTTTGGCATCTCCATATCTCGGATTGCCCGCACAAACAAAGAACTAACTTGCTCGTCCTCGTACCCCTCGAGCTCGGGTCCCTGGCGTCTATCATCGTCATGCGCCCTTGGGTCCCTTCGAAGTTTTTTCCTGCTTGGCCCCTGTGCCGTGGACTCCGCCTGGGAGGCATCTCCTGGTATTCCACGGCAAAGATCTCATCGGGACATGTCCGCCCCGCGGTGCCCTTATTCCGAACATTCCTCGAGAGCTGGCCTCCCTCAACTCTGTGGATTATGCTTCACGGCGGTGTGGCCGCGCATGTTCTCCCCGGGAGCTTCTTCCCTTACACCCCTGGAGGCACTTGACTGACACTCCGATTCACTCGTTCATCACTTCGTCAACTAGCATTCCCCGACCGCTCGAAACCATCGAGGCGCCGTCGAATTTAAGCATTATCCTTCTCCAGCTACTTGATGCGCTTTCCATTCGCTTTTCCACCATCTCGACAATGTCGCGAGCTGAGAGACCTTGTTCCCTAAGGCCTTGGTCCATAGGGAACGTTTGTTGCGAAGGACGCCCGCTTCCATCTGACTGGTTCAAGGGGCCTGATTCTGTGACCACTGGTAGCCGAGCAGCATCCGTATTTCTCACGCGTAAACTCCCTCCTTCATCACCTTAGTATCTCGTGTTCACCATGACGCAACTGCTACGGGAAAAAGTTCGACTTTTATCACAGACGGCGCCAAATTGTACGGGAGATTTCCTGCAATAGTTGGAGATAGCAATCGCCTGTATGATGAACCTGCAACAATCCACAGGGTTAGAAAAGAGGCTGGGTGAACACCCGGTTTATCCCATCCGAAGCTTAAGTCGGTATAAATTGGAGGTTTCAGCACAATGTAACCTCTGTATTCATTCAGTTTTGCGTACCTTTGTTCATTTTTCCGAAGGGTATTTATAACTGGAATAGTAATGAGTGTCAAGACCTTCAGCCCCATTCCAGCATTTAATGTCTGACACACTTACCCACGCGCAATGAGTGTTCTTCACTCAAGTCTTCGCGTCTTTAATGCTCGGGCGATAGGAAAGGTGCTCGGCTCCTCCAAGGACTTATAACTATCATCGAGGAGCTAGAGTCCCTCTGATCGGCATCTGATACCTACTCCCGAGCGTTAAATGCTCGAGAGAACAGTACCTCCGGGTACACCGAAGAGATGTACTCAGCATAATAGCTATTAATGTCAAGCAATCATGACCTATAGACTTACGTCTCGAGGGGGTAGGTGCCCACTAATGGCCCTGTCTGAGTCTCTCGCATCGCCATAAATACGCTGTCAAGTTGCCTTAAATGTTGTGTCAGTATGCGTACTCGGCTCCTTCGAGCCGTTCTTCCTCGACTCCTTTTTTCGGCGTCTCTTAAACACCATAACAGCTACACTCTCACACGTGTCAGTTTGAGAGTTGCTAAACCGCCTAAAGTCGCTCCGATAGTTTGGAAGATCTTTGTCGTAAACTCCATAAAGGGAAACATCATAATCTTATTTTTTTTTAAAGTTCGAAGAATCTTGAATAACGCGTCAGGAAAATGCATGCAAAGTAAATGCCGTGTCAGATCAACCTATCAGGTGGGCCCCAGCACACCAAAGCAAAAGATAAGGTTCACCAAAGGCCAGATCGGACCCATCTTACACTGATATCATATCCATACAAGGAGTGGCCTATGGTATTCAACAAAAAACTTTAGTACAATATTTTCAAATTATATTAGTTTTGAGGCTATATTAACATATGGTTTAAATTATAACTTTTATGGTTCATTTACAAAATCTTAAGTAACCTCAAAATTTATAAATAATCTGTAAAAGTTATAAATAATGTTTAAATTTTATAGATTACCTTCAAAACTTATAAATAATTCTTAAAAATTATATAAATAACCCCCGAAGCTTATAATGACGGTACATTTTTTTTTTAGGGTAGACTTTTCTTTCATATAAAAGAGTAAAGCCATGTGACTAATGTTTCTTCAAACTTTAATTACTACCGCAAACTTTGAAAGTTTTTAATTAAACAACAAAAATTCTCAAAGTTGACAAAATTCAGACCAAAGAATCTACAACCGAAAGCAATTTACAGATCAGCAGAGTACCAAAACCAAAAATAGTATTAATCTTGATGAATGACAATTGACAAATCATTTTGATCAGAAACGGTTCTTGGGAACAATCTTCATTATTCTTGTGAAAACCACTGGAGTTCAAGTGAGTTGTAAAGTCAATTTCATTGACGACATTGAAAAAATCGAATCAACTGAGAAAATTACATGAATTTCATTAATTAAAGTCAACTAAAACAGAAACAAACCCGTGGTTAACAAACACAAACACAGAAAAACATTCAATGATTAATAATTACAAAAAAAAAAAAAATACACGAAACTTTAAAAAAAAAAAAAAACTATCCTTCCAAAATGAGTAATATACAGCGTGTTATGGGGCGTACCTTCCTCTTCAGGCAGAAGTTGAGCGACAGATCTAAACTCAGTGAAGAAATTCAAAACCACAAATGCAAAGAGAAGTAGAGTGAATATTTTCTTCGAAATCATTGCTGCAGTGAACTGAAACTCCACAGACTTCAAATTATCTGTTTGTTCAACTCAAACAAGGGGATTATTGTTCAGAAATGCCGCGGCGGCGTTATAAGTATAAACACAGTGGAGAGAGAAAGAGAGAGTTACCAAATCTGGAATACCATACCGAAAAGGATAGTGTCAGTATGGAATATAAAAAGAAAAGTTTTTGAGAGGCAATGGAAATGGTAGTTGGGGAGGTTTGGTTTGGGGATTAAGTCGGCAGAGAAACTGAGATAGTGTTAAATTAGGAGAGAGAGAGAGAGAGATTGGCTTTTTTTTTTTAACCGTGTTAACATGGGGAGGTGGTGGGTGAGGCTAGATCACATATAGTACAAGCAAGAGTGCGAAAATGAATTTTTTAAAAAAAATACATATAATATTATGATACATAAAAAAAAATATGTCAATAATAGATGGTAACGGTGATGGTAATAGTGATGATGATGGCGATGGTGGCGGTGACGACGGTAGGGGGTGGCAACAGTGGATGGTGACGGCATTAGTGATGATAGTAAACAGTAGGTGGCGACGTGGTAAGCGATAATGAGTGATGGTGGTGGCTAATGTGGTGAATGTGGGTGACTGTGGTTGGTGGCAATGATGGGCAACAAATGGGTGGTAGAAAGTTCTAATGGTGGTAGTGGAATGATGGTCGTAATGATAATAAATATAAGAATAAAATGGCGATGGTGGATAGTATCAGTAGACGACAAAAATAATAATCGATGATGGGTGGCGATGATAATGGTAGGTGTGGTGGGGGGTGACTAACAGTGAGTGGCGACGGTGGTGAGCATTGACGAGTGGGTGGTGGCGGAGGTATAAATATAAATGAGATGATTATGATGGTAGGTGGCGGAGGGTGGTGGCAATGGTAGTTATCGATAGTGGATGACAATGGTGGTGGTGGTGTCTTTTAAAGTAGAGGTCATTTTTTTTACTTTTACTTGATTATTTAAGTAGTAAAACTACTTTGACTTATTTGGAATGAATTAAAATAAAATTATTCTAAACATTATTATTATTTTTTAAAGTGCTTATGAGAAATCATAAATCCTATAAATACTTTTGAAAAGTCATCTCAAACACACCCTTAGATACCTATTTTTTCTATTAAATTTTGAGAGTTAATATTAGTCGTCAGATTAATTTTGAAGTAAAATTTAAAACAATCTCAATCGCGAAAACAAAAATCATTTTATTTATATTTTGAGATTTAAATTGTATTGTAATTTATTTTAATAAATATAATTGTTATAATTTATAATTATAATATAAAAGAGTACAAAATTCAATAAGTCCATTCGACAGTCTTAAATATACTTATTCAGCGACCACTAACATCTCTTTCAAAATAATTCACATTGAATTTTACTTTCATCTCTCTCAATGAAATCTTCACTCATCACTTCTCGAAATTAACCAATTAATTTACGTTGTACCATATTTTTAGGCATAAATTACCCTTAATTTATTATGTAGTACCAATAATTTTTTTCCCAAAAGGTACAAAATTACTTTTCTCGGAAAGATAATAATCAAAAGGAGATATGACTAATGTACTAACAATTTATTTATTTTTTGTATCACATGCAAATTAGTTTATAACTATGGATTTTAATTTGATTGACTTGCGGTAATTAATTATAAAAATACAAACAATAATAACACAAAACAATTATAGGCATTAAGTTTTATTGGACAAAAAGTTAGAAGTTTTTGATATTGATATTAGAAGTTGTCTATGGTACCGAAAAAAAAAATTTAATACCAAACATCCATCTATAATATATATATATATAAAAATGTTTCAATAAGTTTATTTGACGGTTTCAAATAGACTCATCCAATGACCACCAACAATCTCTTTTAAAATTATTCATATTATACTGTACTTTTAAGCACGAATTATCTCTAGTTTATCATAGAAGAAGTTACAATCCCTTCGGGTAATTCATGATTATTCACAACATTTTATGATCAATCATTAATTATCGGACCAATTGTAACTTTTTTTAAAAAAAAATAGCAAGCTCGGGTAGGATACAATAATTTTATTTTTGATGCAGTAAAATTACCCAAAAAAAGAAAAGAAAGATAAATATGTAATGTTGTGCGTCTGTGCATGGAGATCAATTTCTTCAAGTTAGACCGAATTTAATAAACAAATGCCAATATAATTTTTGAAACAAATGATGTAACCGAATTCAAATAGAACGATTTTTATCATGTAATTTGTAATGAATCACATAACACCTTCCCAAATTCCTTCTAAGTTTGCACGATCAAATTGGAGTGCAATCAAAGTTTGATAAAACTCAATTACAACTTGGAGAGGAGTTGACTTGACTCCCAAACTAATCAAAGTTTGCACGATCATAAATGCATCCACATTTATAGTGGTAAGGAAGAATCGATCAAAACAAGCGGTTGGATTCAATGCTATAGTATAGTCCAAACTATCTATTTGTAATAAACTTAGCTTCAAGTTATTTGTTGACACATGTTACTATTACTCTAAATAGAGACAAATTCCGTTGTGAATGAAGTCTATATTCTTAAGACTCAACTTTATAGTTATGAATACTAGTTTTAAAGGCTTCACGAAATTTTGTCTACAGTTCGTTTCCTTGAATCTAAATGTCTATCGTTTCAGTAAGAAATCCATCCTCGTGTACCATACGCACCTGGTACTTCCATTCACCAATTAGCTAATATATCACTCATAATTGAGTCATCACAAAAAAAAGTACGTAATGAATATGACAAATCAAGCTTATTTTTCTAACGATTGAAAAAAACAATCGACCAATCTACAATAGGAATTCATGCGTGTGGAAAACTGGACATTTCTTTTTAAGTGAATGGAAGAAGAAATAATATTTGCATCTATCTCGAGTTGCTCTCTTGAGCGATCTATCTCTTAGTTGTGACGTTGAGTTTATTTTATTCTCTTAGCTCAGGTTCCTATCATGCTTCGCTTCACGCATGATAGTGGAGAAAAAAGTCACCCGAAATTTCTAGTTCATCTGATTGAGACTCGCCTCTCGGGTCTAACTCTAGTGTATATGTCTAATCTGTCTTACAATAGTATGCTTTGTCTTATATATACTTTCTCTCATTCCTCCTATTTAAAGGTAATAAGTTAGAACATGTTAGAATGCATTTTATCTGTCTATCATACCAATTGCTATTAATATTTATATTTATAATCAAGTTCAACACTCAAACAAAAAAAGCAACACTGAGAAGTTTGATTTGTGAGTATCTTTATATTTGAACTTGTGTAATTATTATATTTTTACTGTTATACCAACCAATAATCTCTTAGAAAATGTTATCACAAGAGTAATAAAAACACTCATAATAATAATAAAAATATCAATAAAAATATCTATTAATACAATAAAATTTAAAAATAGATATTTTTTTTGATACAGTAGTCAAGTCTTGATTTCAGACCATGGATTTTTATTGTTATGAACTGTAAGATTTTGTATGGGTTCATATTAATTAATGCATGAGGAAAGTAAGTGGGACATTATTGATGGGGACTTGATTAGGATGGCCCCAGTTCACAAGTTTGAATACTGTAGGAGTCAGTACAATAATTTTATGACAACTGCATATTTAACCTGGCGTGGATGATATTTTGTCAATTCTTTGAGGTTATGTCATAAAAATAAATTTTTTATGAATATTTTAATTTTAGTGTAGATAACTTATTTTTGATCGAGTTGCAAAAAAGATTAGTCAAGATGCGTTTAAATTAATTCAAATATTTTTTACCTATAAAAATAAAGAAAAAAAAATAATTATTTTAGATGGATGCAGATGGTGAGACACAGACCTGACATGGCTCCACTACTGGATTTCCTTTTGTCACCGCCCAAAAGAAAGAAATTGCTTTTTGTCGAAATGTTCTTTTGAAAACTTTAAGGGAGAAGTAGTGTCTGTTTTTTTTTTTTGGGGAAACGGAAGGAAAAAGAGAAAGAGAGGAGAAATTTGAACCGTTGATTTTAATTTGTGTCTAAAATTTTTTTTTTGAGAAAGGAAAGGAAAGGGGAAGGGAAATAGTGAAATAATTTAAACCCTCGATTTTAAGAAGATAAAATATTTATAAAATAAAGAGTAAAAATATTTTAGTTCAGATTTTTGTTTTAGTTCTTAGAATTACTTCGAATAAAAATATTTTAGGATATTAGTTTTAAATTTATGTTTTATTTCTTGGCTAGTTCGATATCATTATTTAGACATAGCAATTTGAAGGGACGAGAATCGGCGCATCCCAATAAGAGACTGTTTGTTACGTGAGTTTAAACGAGTAGCATCATGAGTTTAGGAGTAAACTTTTTAGAACCAAGTACATACATGTTCACTCCCGGATTTGAAATCCAGCCTGCCAAAAAATATTCAATCCCCGAATAGGCTAAACCAAGACCTCCTCGAAGTCCCTAGGGACTACTTCGTCTTGTCTCGGGCCAGCACAATAATAGTGATTTAACATGTAGATACACTGACATGACGGATAATAGGGAATTAACTTTAAAGAACGGGACTCCACTACGTTACATCACATGAAATTTTGGTATGGTACCAAAAAAATTTGGTGGTTAAAAATTAAAATAAATACTACACAATGATGCGGAAATGGACACGTGTAAAAGAAGAGTAAGGCAACCGGATTGACATGTTGTCATATATAAAATAAAATAAACATGATGAAAATTCTTTTTTACAATATTAGTTGATTATTTATTAAATTTATGAATTATTTATAATTTTAATGACATTAAAATAAAAAAACAATACATAAAATAAAGCCGTTGTCGAAAAGGATGGGACTCAATACATGGTACAAAACGACATGCATGGAAAAAGAAAAATTGAAAAGGATGGGACTCAATACCACGACACGTCGTTGTCTAGCTAGCACACAGTTTAGGACTAAAAAAATTCCCATGACTACTGCAATTTTCTGAGGCGGTAGAATATATTATAAGGTCATTCAGAAGGCCTATAATTATATTTTGGGATGAAACGTTTTTTTTTTGGTTCTTTCAATTCACCGAATAAAACAAGTTCAAGTGACATTTTTCAATCAAATTGATTTATATATTTTTGCACTATATTTTGATATACCACTTCTTCGATCGGAATTCCTAATAACACTAATTAACAAGATTTCTAGAGAAATCGCTAAAAAAAGTTAAACACGTCAGTGGATTTAAATGAATTATGCTTTTATTTCTCACGTATGGAGCATTGAATTACTTTACGTAAACCAAAAAAAAAATAAAAATTTCAGCCTCTTCTTAGATTCGCACTATATTAATTTTGAAAATAATTTAAAATACAATAATAATAATATAAAACTCAACACATGTGGCTTGTTTATTAAAAAAATAAATAAATGTATCATATTAAAGAGTTATTTTTCTATACCATAATTAGACTCTAAAATTTACATAATGACTTGGAAATAGACATGCTTGACACCTCTCTCCCGTTATATACAATCTAAAATGTATTGTAACATAGAATTACAAATCTCATAACTAATAAACTATTCACGACTCGTCTAAACCGTATTGCTTTTTAGTTACTCTCTCTTTCTCTCTAGATCACTCTATCAATGAAAGTAAATTCTGTGGAATTATAAGATTTATCTTATATTAATTACGACAGATGGGGGAATATATATTGTTTAGTTGTATAGCATCCATTTTATCTCAAATTTTCCTCCATGCTAGTAGGCCAATCAATTGTGTCATGTCAAAGTAGGTCTGTATTAGGTTGAAGTTCGTTTATGTCAAAAAATATTTTATTTATATCGGATTTGTTTATTAATTCGTGTCTGACTAGTCTTATCATATTAGGTTCATTTCTTGTATGGATCGTATTTAGCCTGTATATAAACGAGTCGTGTCATGTATTTTTTTTTATTATTTTCACCTATACTCGATGTCGTGTCGGGTTCACTTGTTTACGAAACAAGTGACTTAATGAAGACTCAAACTCTCTAATTTTGTATCGGATTAACGAGTCATGTCATATTTTGACATCCCTAATAGCCACGGTATGAAGTATGAAGCGTTTATCAGTGTAAAACATATATTTTGGGTTCAAGTTGGACAATGAAGGTATTAAAAATTGAGGCATGCGACGGTTTACCATGCATTTATCTATCTTTCTTTTTTCTATAGGTGAGAATCTTGTGTGCGCTCTTTTCATTTTTCTAACTTACCTCATTGGATAAGGTAAGAAATAAAGAAATTAAACTTGCATCTATATAACAGCTTATCATGGGAAAAAGTTTAATACAAAGACATTGCTATTTGCCCTGAATCTTGTTTATGGTTTAAACTGAGTGGTCTTGTTGGGAATCTAACATGTCACGCTTAATGTATAAAGTTTGGTATGTAGGAGGTAAGCGTGTTAATCGAGTCTAATTTTGCGAGCTTGAGTTTGAGGATGCTGAGTTCATTTTTTTAAACGAGCTTAAAAAATTGTTCAAGCTTGACTTATTTAAAACTCATTCCGAGCCCAAGTAGCTCGATTATTTTACATATAAACGAGTCAAGCCTTTAAGACTCATTTTTCTAAATGAGCCTAAAAAAATTAGTAAAACGCAGTTTATTTAAAACACGAGTTCGAGCTGGAGCTGAGTCTTATCTGAGTTAAACTCGAATAACTCGTCTCGATTAACACCCTTAGTAGCAGGATATGGCAAAAAAATTAGAAGGTAATCTTAGTCTCACTTTAAATTAGGTCAGTTTTCAAACTTAAACCTACGACGTATTACTAAAGATAATTAAGATCTCGTCGCCGCTAGCTAATGTGTACGTGTTTTATATTCCACTAGTAGTAGGAAATTGGTTTAAACTTTGTTCTCTTGAGAGATTTAGAAAGGTAAATGCCTTAGAATTTCAGCAAAAGACTAATTAGGAGACAATATTTTGAACCTATAAATAGATTATAAAACTCGTACTTCGTTGAGCATCGTTTGAGCAATTTGACCCTCAGTTTTGGGTATTCATATTTTGTTATATTTTATTGATTAGAGAATTTTGTGTAATCTCTCTTTATTGAGAGTGAAACTTTGCTGTTGCGCTTCTGTTGAAGATATGATAGGATTAGAAGAATCCATCAATATCTAGGTAGAGATATGACATAATTCAAAGAGATCCATTGATATCTAAGTATGTTTTGATAAATAAAAATGATGATAGAAATGTATGATTTATCTTTAACTCTTATATAATTCTCACCCTATAAATAAAGTTAAACTCTATCTAATCAACACCATCAATAATACAACAATATAACCCCTTGGGCATTTAGATCCGTAGACGTAAGCACATCACATAATGTGACCAACCACATATGTCTTTCTGTTTTGTGTGCCTTCTCTTTCTTCTCTTTGATCCCAATTATATTATAAACTTATGAGCAATGCTATTGAGACTTAAAAATCTGCCATAATTTGCTGACCTAATTCACTGTAGCAATTAGATTGACTGTGGGCTTCATTAAACATTGGAACTTATTTTTAATCCAATGGTTTCAATGAAACCATATCATTAGGTCAACAAATTATATCAAATTTTTAGATCCAAATAATATTACTTTAAACTTATTCATCATCTGTAGACATATGCTTCAATTCACGTAAATAATGAAGCCCTCACATAAAAATGTGCATATTATTGATGGGCAGGCATTAAATACTAAAAGCAGCAATCTTTTCATACTAACTGTGTTACGCCACATTGGGCTGCTCTCTCCATATATAGCAGGCTTTCAGCTTCGAGCTTTGTTTTTCTTTAGCTTTCGTTGCTTGCATTTTCTGGGGCACCCGTACAACAAATGGATCAGATCAATTTGTGCGGGTCAATGTCCATATCTAACCCAAGGGCCCACTTGAAATATCCAATAGTTTAACAAAGATTTTCAATATTCGAGTTATGATTAGTACCAAAAATTCTACCTTATTTTCAAGTCGGATAATGTTCAGGTCTGGGCATGGGATTTTCAAGACACCAAGTTGGATTCCTGTATTGAAGTTCAATTGAAATTGCTCTCGAACCTCAATTTAAGTTGTGTAAACCAAGAACCAAACTTGAATGGAACCGAAATTTTAATTGGATTTGTGTAATGCGAGCTTAAAAATTCAAATATGGGCAATATTCAAATGCAACTATTTTTAAGTTGATGATTTTAAATTTTGAACTAGTTCAGATTGTGTTGCGTAGGGGTGTTCAAATTTTCGATTATTCGTAAATTCTGACCTTATCCTAACCTACTTGACTCTATTGATTGGCTATCCAAAAGAATTGAATAAATCAATGGAATTTTTTTGGTATTTCGCAAAAAATTGGGTAAGAAAGTGAAATATCACAATTTTTTTGTATTTTTATAATACCCTACCTGCATATGTATATGCGTATTCTTTACTCTACCCTACCTTACCCGCATATATATGTGTGTGTGTGATGGGCCAAGTTCAAGGACCCAACTCATGTTATAAGTCCAATCTGAATAAAAAATCTAACTAGACCTAAAAGAGGTTCACACCCAGTTAAGCTCATCAGGGTTTGAGGAGTTACATCACCAAGAGAGTAGGTAGGGTCATCCCAAGAGCCTCATCCAAGTCACCTTAGAGTAAGGGACATCTAATAGTTTCATCCAAGTCACCTCGGAGTAAGGGCCATCCTAAAAGCCTCATCCAAGCCACCTAAGAATAAGAGTCATCCAGGAGCCTCATCTAAACCACCTTAGAGTAAGGACCATCTCAAGAGTCTCATCTAAGCTACATTGCAGTAAGCGCCATCCCAAGAGCCTCATCAAAGCCACTTTGGAGTAAGAGTTATCCAAGAGCCTCATCCACACCGCCTTGGAAGAAGTCAACCACCACGTCTTCTTTTGACTGAATCCTATAAGGAGCGCTGTAACTGTCTCATCCGTTGAAAAGAAGGCGTCAGCTCCACCAACTTAGCATTTTAATTACTAATAAGCTGTCTCAATCTGTAAGGAGGCAATTATAAATTGTAAGTCTCGACAACACTTAGGGGAAAATACACTTAGTCGAACACATCTCTCTTATGTCTCTTAGTTTGTAACTCTTTGTTCTCCCTATACTCCTTCTAAATAATAAAATACACTGATGACCCTAGTCATTCAAAGTGGATGTAGGTCACATTGACCGAATCTCTCTACATCTTTGCTTTGCTTGAGTTACTCTTTCTCTATTTAATTATTGCATTTATTACCAATCACCCGATCGTTGGTGCATAAATCCAATTTGTGCAACATCAATTTCGCGCTGTCTATAGGAATCGATAAAATTATCTCCTAATTACTTTTCTTGTTGTACCTAACGATCATCACCAGATCAATAAATCAGCCCGAAGACAATCCACCACGAGAGGAGGAGGAGGTTGCCTCTCCACCAACCAATCCTGTTCCGAACGCATAGTACATGTTGGAAACAATGCAGCAGCTCATGACTCAATGTGACGCCCCAAAAATCTGGGGGTCTGTTGATCACCCATTAACCCGCAAAATACCTGTAGCTATCATATAACTTGATATCACGCCATTATGACTCATTTATCGGGGTCTATAATTTAACAAAATTCGGGTAGAATCTCATTTATACGGGAAGCTCTACCTAAAACACAACTTATGTAATATACAATCACATGACCCATCCGAGGTCAATTATACAACATTGATCGCACCGGGTCTATTTATTAGTAAACATTGACCATACCGGATCCATTTATCCATACTCATATAAAAACATGTAAGGTTATATTAAAAGTAGTTCATATAAGTTCAATTATAATTCTTTTACATATATTACATGCCCAAAATATAGTTTTAATAAAAATTTTACAAAAACCAAGGTTAAAGGCCACAATTCGGCTTCTATTCACCCTTGAGGCTCCAAATGAGAGCCGTCCACCGATATGTATCCCGCACCTAAAATATTTTTTCATATAGGGTGAGCAACGCTCAATAGAGTATCTCCTACAGAGGTTACTCCCCAACCTAGATGCATATGAATGTGGACATGTAACAACTCTGAACAAGAACATGCAATTCAATGTTAAAATTATTTTACCATGTCATGCCATGAAATGAGATGAAACCCACTCACGTACTTTAACCCAAGCCCTCACCGACCCCCGTAACACAATGCAATGCCAATGTGTAGAAAATCTGTCATTGATGAATTTCATCGAATGATACTTTTAAAATCTTCGGGTCTTTCGTGAGGTGAGTGTTTATGGACTTACACCAACAACACCCAATAGACACGGAACTCATGGACTTCCACCAACGGTTCTGCGTACACCGACATACTTTATGGACTCTTATATCACTGGAGTACGTATCCAAATCAACGGGTCTCTTACTCGAGAAATTTTCTAGCCCTTTTTGCCAACTTCGACCCCATATTCATGCAACCATGCGACTCAGTCGAATTTTCAACCTGACTTTCACGAGCCCACCTATCAATCACCAAGTATGATGTTTGGTCACACCATGCACATGCACCCACCTAATGCGATGTCTCCATGCAAATGCAAAGTAATGAACCATTGTATGTCATGTCAAGTCTCATATGTAATGAATGTTATATGGATCAACTTAACTACATCTATATAATAAAATACCTCATAGTTTGAATTTTATACTCCATATATTTTCCCCCTAAACTTATCACTTCTCACACACTCCACCAACATCATTGTCATTGTCAGACAATAAGCGGCTACCCAGCTGTACAGCAAAATTTGAGCTTCAACGAACGACTGAATTATGCCTGAATTTGAGCTTTATTGTCAAACTATAGGCGGTTACATCCATGCCTTTTTTTTTTTACCTTCCTCTTCACTCCTCCCCTTCTCTCTCTCTCCCTTTATCCAGCCAAAGAGTTTGCTATAGCCAGAGCCACTGCCACCGAGTTCGCTGCAACTATCGCTACTACCATCGCTATAGCCAAGTATTCCCTCCATCCCTCTTTTGTGCAAAGACCAAGCAACCTAACATATCCCCACCCTTCTTCCCTTGTGTGCAAACACCCTCCCCCCACCTGCTGGAACATCACCTTAATGATTTGATGACCTCGAGCATTTTTTTCTTGGTTTTACTTTTGAAATCATTCTGTCCATCATTTTGATGGTGTTTTGAGGCTATTGTTACACATTTGAAGAATCTACGCATTGTTCCCCTTGACTTTTATGTATTTATATAATGACCCCTACCCTAAGTCTTTTATATTTTGGCCAAAAATAATAAATCTTTTTTATTTAATACATTGCATATGACAACAAACTGATCAGATCCTAATCTTCAATTTTTTAAATCCAAGGTCATTTATAACACTTCATTTTTTTTTCTGTTTTCTTTTTTTCTTTTACTTAAACTGATAAGATCCTAATCTTCTGGTAAATTTTTTTTTATCTCATTAGGGTTATCGTTACCAACAGAGACTCCTTTGATAGGTAACACTTTAATTTTTTAATATTTTTGTGAAAATTGTTTAGTAATGTTAGACTGATAAAAAATAGAATGGAGATATGCATATCTCTACTATTAAAATAGACTGATAAAAAACAATTGTTGTCGTGTAGTTTTGCATTGTCTATTTAATCTAACCAGTATTTCGATGATCTTATTCAGTCGAAGAATGGATTGAAAAACAGTAGTAAACAGAATGGAGATATGCATATCTCTACCGAAGATTTCATACCCCATACATTACATTTCTTTTTTATTTAATACTGAAGTCTTTTATTTAAAATTGCCCCTGACTTTTTTCATTAAGTTAACAACTCCTAACTTAGGAAAAATGATTAGTTGAAAAAAGCAAAAACATAAAAAATAAATCTTTGTGTTTTCTATTTTTCATAGAATGCATCTTTTGGTTTTGGAATACCAGTTATGAGAGTTCTTTTTTTTTCAAATTGGGAAGTCTTTTTTTGGGGAGGGGGGGATAATAATTACTACATATTTTGCTCCAAATTGTTAGGTTTCAAGGATCAAATGTTTTTCATGCATTTTCAAAATAAAAAATGCCGAAAAGGTTTTTAATGAGTGCAGTGCATTTAGCATAACTACTGGTTCTAAATGTGACATT
>CM042187.1:35267277-35295894 GCA_023539305.1 Ilex asprella
ATGAGTGCAGTGCATTTAGCATAACTACTGGTTCTAAATGTGACATTGACGCTGACATACGATGAGTATGGGGTGCAATGGCTTTAATGAATTAGAGGTTTGCTTGCTTCAGCTGAAGTAACAAAGTTTGTAAATCTTTAAATTTCTTCATCAAATCATTAACCTTACCCCAGTTGGCATCAAGGTTTGAAGCCTTTGCGTACCTGCTCCACATGCACACAACACACAACACAAATCACAGATGCATGTTTTAGGAATGACGGCTGTGGTGATGACATGGTTATGATTATATTGCGGTTTTGAGTTGAAGGGTTGTGAGGTTTAAAACAGGTGTTCATTTTCAAGTGGGAAGCTGTTACAAAATTTTTTTGGATACAAGTCCATTTTTTGGATACAAGTCCACCTTTTTTTGGTAAAAAGTTATAGGTGAATGTACAAATACTTACTGATCCCCCTCCAAGTTTGAAGGCTTTTAATGCTTCACTGTCGATTGTAACTCCATTTACCCTTGCATTATTGACCTGCATAGAGTTTATTTACCACTTCAACAATTATTAGTGGTACCCTCCTTTGTGTATCTGAAGTTCATTTCATTCTTATTTTCAGAATCATTTAAATATACACAGACTAATTCAATTCTTTCCTCGACCTTTAGCCTAAGATAAAATGCTTTAAATTACGCCATTGTAATACCTGAACATCAGTTTATATCGTTTTGTTGTGTGATTGAAGTTGTTTAGGATTATAAATTTTTATTGGTGATTTATTAATTTTAGGTAAGCCCAACAATAAGCTTCTTTTCATTATTTTTCTACTTTTAGGTAAGCCCAATTGTATATTTCTGTATGTTTTTTTTTGTCTCCTGTGGATGTGACTAATTCATTGTATTTCCTTTCTTCATGTTGATTTAGTCACACAAAGGTGTAGTTGATTTGATGGTTGTACTGTAATTTATTTTCATAACAAATGAATCTTATATCGTCAATTAAGGAGTCGTATTTGAAAAATAGTAATCCCATATTGATTTAAACCTGTCTGCAATTTGACCAATACTTGATTTGAGTATGAGTTTAGGTTTTCAGCTTAGCATCCGTCCGAGTTCAGTGCTTGATTGTTTTTGAATTGCATCGTGCCTTCAAGCACGGGTTATCCCTAATACTTCAACATATGTCATGATAATTTATATCTAATGCACATAATTACCACAATTCATCAAGATGCTAATATATCAACAACATATATCAATTACTTTTTTTTCAAGCATGGCATACATAAATTATGTCATAACAAACTTAATTCTCAGATACACATTTAGCAAAATACCTTCAAGGCACCAATCGTGTTATCACATAACCTATCTAAATAACTCATTTCTTTCACAAGGCACAATATAACATATAGCATGCCCAAACAATACCAAGCTCCAAGAATGTTCACATGGAACTTCACATATCAATTTCAAACAAGAAATTGATTAAATCATTTCTACACCTACACCATAACCATAGGCAAGTAAAATACATAGTTCTATATACCTACCATTTTTTATTAACCCAACTATAATAGGAAAGTTTTAAAATACACAAAACAGCCCACATAAACCCAATTTGTAAGAGTTTATACCAATATCTTTCACATATCAAATTTAAGCTAGAAGTTGGTCTAAGCTATTTCTATACTCAATTGCTCACTCACATAACAAGAGGCAAGTGACATGTATAGTTCCATATGCATACCCATTTCATATGAACCCCATAGGTTAGAAAGAAACCAAAGTAGGAGAGAACCCTACCTCTTGGAACGTAAAATGAAGTGTAGAACTTCAAGAACACCATCCCCAACCTCAAACCTTTGATTTTTCTAAAATATTTCCTTTAGATATTCAGTAAAATTCTTCGTTATTGGTATGTAAATGTAGCCCTTGTTGAGGAGATCAACTTTGATTATTGGCTCGAGTTGATTCGAGCAACGTAGAGGCTAAAATCGTAGCGAGAAGCCTTGAAAACTTTCTTTTTTTCTCTCCTTTCCCTCTCCCTTCCTTCACACATTTTGCCCAATGGAAAATGCAGAGTATTCTGCCTAAAAATTAGATATTTTTTCATATTTATAACCCTTAACATTTAGTCCACGTCGTGCCACACGCCCCATTGTCCGGGTCTGTTTTCTTCTAGGAACGATTAATTTCATCCCGATTTAAGTTCAAATTATTTTTGTTTGAAATTTAATTCAATTAAAGGAAATTTTATAATTTCTATTTTTGGGACCTTTGTGAAGTCATTCGACACACAGTCGTCTCGTAAAATGTAAAAAAATTGACTATTTCGGAATTCAACGAAAATTTACAGGACAACTAGATTTCGCGAGATGAATCCGAATGTGAGGTCCGTTTCGTCATTCGAGCTCTATAGAAATGCGTATTTTAAATCCGCATTATAGTTGGGCCCGTCAAAATTTAACACGACACGATTAACCGACACGATTAACTGCTGATTAAACGAGTTTGGGTGAGACCTTAACGGGTTCGAGTGATAAACGGGTCAACCCGTTTAACACGTTTAATAAACAAGTCGTGTTTGGGTGAGACATGCTAACCCGTTTATCACTCGTTTACCCGTTTAAATAAATTTAATATAATAATAAATTAATAAATATTTTAAAAAAAAATAATCAGAATTTATTAAAATAATTATCCACAATATTTGTACTCTCTTAAATAAAAGAATCCCACATCGGTAGATTCAAGGAAATGAGATCTCCTCCCTTGCCTATAAAAAGGTTGAAGACCTTTCCTTTCATCATTCAACTTTTTCACTTGTTTTTGCAAGTGTCCATTAATTGAAAATCTTTTAATTTAAGAGAGTACAAGTATTGTAGATAGTTAATAGTTAATGGAGTTTAAAATTTTAATAGAGTAATTTTTTGGTGTGGGTTAAAATTTTAATAAAATTAAACGTGTTAAATGAGCCGTGTCGTGTTAACCGTTTATTAAACGATTCGTGTCCGTGTTTAAATTTTTTACCCGTTTACTAAACGTGTCATATACGAGTTTACATGTTTTTCACTCGTCACCCGTTTAACCTGATACGTAACTGTTTAACTCGACACGTTTGACACCCCTAATTATTGTGACAAATTACCATTTTACCATTTTTCAGAAAAAAGTTCAAATTTATCCGGGTTTTACACTCAAAATCAACAGATCCTACAACTAATGTTCGCTGAACAACAAGGAGGAGCACAGCCCGGAGAGCATCAAGCCAGAGGAACTCTACGCCTTGGGCGTCAAGGAACTCCCCATTTGGGCGCCCCATATATGGGAGCCCCTCGTCAGAACCACGAGGGAGCTCCATCTTCTCTTCCAACTCCCTTTTGTCATGGTGGAGACCTTAATTTCCAAGAAGATGAGGACAAGAATCAAAGTGAGGAGCATGAGAACAATTTCTATGACAATTTCAAAGCAGCCCCAAATCTCTGGGACAAAAAAAATCAAAGAAGTACAAAATTAACTTGGCGACGTCTTCAATGCTATAAAAACACAAGTACTAGAAACTGTGGAGTATCTAGAAAGACGAACGGACACATATTTTGTTCTAGATGTGACAAACTACCCTCTACCTCAAAGTTCAAAATGTCATCCGTCGAAACCATTGATGGCACAAAAGACCCATTTGATCACCTTGAAACTTACAAGTCATTGATGCAGTTGTACAATGTTTCAGACGAAATCATGTGTAGGGATTTTTCGACTACCTTGAAGGGTTCTAACCTACAGTGATTCGCCAAATTCATCTCAGCCTCCATATGTTTCTTCACCAAATTAAGCAGATCCTTTGTGACACATTTCATTGGTGGACACCTCCAGTAGAAGTCTGTCACTCATCTGCTCAGCGTAAAACAAGATCGAGACGAGAGTTTGAGGAGTTTTCTCACTCGTTTTAACAATGAGGTTCTCTAAATTGAGGAGTCCAATAACAAAGTAGCCATGACCGCCTTTTTAGGAGGCCCCTACTCATTGAGTTTTCTCTTTCAGTATTGAAACGACCGCCAAAGAGCATGCCAGAATTACTGACAAAAGCTAAAAAATATATAAATGTTGAGGAAATCAACAGGTCGATGCGAGGTGAATCCTCTTGCAGGTTGCCAAAAATTTGACCTATCTCTACTCTACTTTCAAGTAGGCAACCTATGTCTCCAGTTTAGCAGCTCTCTCGCAGGTCGCCAAAAGCTTGGGCCTATGTCTCCAGCTTAACGGTTTTCTCGCGGGTCGCTAAAAGCTTAGTCTATCTCTGCTCTACTCTCAAGAAGGCAACGTATGTCTCCAACTTAGCGGCTCTCTCGTGGGTCATAAAAAACTTGATCTATCTCTGTTCTGCTCTCTCAAGTAGGTAGCTTATATCTCCAGTTTAGCGGCTCTCTTGCAGGTCGCCAAAAGTTTGGCCTGTCTCTACTCTGTTCTTAAGCATATAACCTATATCTTTAGCTTAGTGGCTCTCTCACGGGTTGCCAAAAGTTTGGCCTCAAAAGGTGTAACTCTCTCACAAGCAACCCTCAAATTTTGCCTCTGTTTTCATGCGGGCTGCCTCACAGTGAGCCTACCTCTAGCTTATCAACTCTCACGGTCGCCAAAAGGTTGGTCTCAAAAGTCGCAACTCTCTCACGAGCAAACTCAAACTCTGTCTTTGCTTTTACGCAAGGAACCTCTATTTCTCTACGGGCCGATATGTTTGCCTCTCTTTTTAGGTAATCATGTTGGATATTTTGATATTCGAGTAATATTATTTTTATCATCTCTAGGCACGATCTTAAAACTCAAGTCGTCTGCAACCCAAGGGACTACAGTAGATTGATGTCAACAATCGGACCTCATTCTTTTTACGGCCATCTAGCACTACCGCCTCATTGTCGCAGCACTCCAGCGCTTAACACCTAGTGCAAACAAGGCCTGTGTGTTCCCAATACTAAGAATTGGGCACATGCTCATGGCACCAGCCTTATGGTGCCCCTCCTAGTGCTAGGTCGTGCCTAGCGCCCGACGATGCCGTTGCGTTCACCCCTAGTCGAGCCCAGCCCATGACGATGCCCTCTCAATGATCAACACGCCTACCCGCTGACTCCTACAATGCCTCGCCTTTGGCGTCCTGGGTCGCCTCGCTTGGCGGCGCCCACGACACCTCACCCATAACATCTTCGCCCATCCTCGAGGCCTAGTCGTGCCTTTGGTGCCTTACCATTGGAGCCCACTTGTACCCCTTTGTCGCCCTCGATGCCTATGGAGCACCCATGCTCGCCAACACCCGCTGCCCCGCCGATGCTAGCTTGCGCGCCAGCTTCGACTCCGATTGCTCCATTGTTGCCTATCTCCTCATTGATGACAATGACTTCTTGTATCTCTCATCCTTCATCCAACAACGATCTTCGGTCACCTAGCTCATGGGTAACCTCTCTGGCCTCACTCAGCTTGCTACCACTCATGGTCATGAACCGTATCAAGAAGGAAAAGGGGTCATCAGTCAAATGGAGTTTCTGTCAGCCAGAATTCAAATTCAACCAAATGCCCTTTTCTCCAAGTTTTATTGGACATAGGACATTGGAGGAAAAATGATGGGCCAGGCCCAAGTGCCCAACTCATGTTAGAAGTCCAATCTGAATAAATAATTTAACTACACAAGATCCAATAGATCCAGCCTAAAAGAGATTCATGCGCAGTTAAGCTCATCAGGGTTTGAGAGGCTACATCGCCAAGAGAGTAGGTAGGGTCATCCCAAGAACATCATCCAAGACACCTTAGACTAAGTGTCTTCCCAGAGTCTTATCCAAGCCACCTCGGAGTAAGGGTCATCTCAAGAGTCTCATCTAAGCCACATTAGAGTAAGGGTCATCTCAAGAGCCTCATCTAAGCCATCTTGGAGAAAGGGTTATCCAAGAGACTTATCCAAACTAACTTAGAGTAAAGGTCATCTCAAAAGCCTCATCTAGGCCACCTTGAAGTAAGCACCATCCCAAGAGCCTCATCTAAGCCACCTTGGAGTAAGGGTCATCCAAGAGTCTCATCCACGCCGCATTGGAAGAAGTCAATTACCATGTCATCCTTTGACCGAATCTTAGGGGGAGTGTTGTAAATGTCTCATTCGTTGAGAAGATGGCTCCAGCTCCACCAACTTAGTCTTTTAATTACTGATAAGTCACATCAATCTGTTAGGAGACGACTATAAATTGTAAGACTCGGCAACACTTGGGGGGACATCACACACAATCGAGCTATCACTCTCATGGCTCTTATTGCTTGTATCTCCCAACTCTCCCTACACTCCTCGAAATAATAAAATACTCAGACGATTGTAGTCCTTCAAAGTGAACGTAGGTCACATTGACCGAATCGCTCTATATATTTGCTTTGCTTGAGTTACTTTCTCTCTTTATTTAATTATTGCATTTATTACCAATCATCCGACCGGTGGTGCATAAACTCAATTTGTACATCATCATGTTGTATTGACGTTTATAATTTTATTATTGTGTTTTAATGTAATTGTTTATGTATTATCGAATTTATTGTGTTAGTTAATTAATGCAAGTTTTTTAATTAAATTGTTAAAATGATCCAAAAATTAATAACTAAAAAATATGTGTTCGCCTCATTTTCTACTTAATTGTTTTAGACGGAATTCATGTAGGAATAGTATACTTGATCAGATAAAGTAGGCTAAAAAAAATTATTTCTCAAAATATCGGGTAGAAAGATGAAATATTATAATTCCTACTTGTAGGCTAAGGTGAACACCTTTAATGTTGCGAAAATTATCCACAAATTGAATTGAAATGGATATGGACACTCACTCAAGTGGAAAAATACAAGAACAATCACATAAGACAACAATTTACATGGTTTGGTTATTACTTTCGTCTACGATAACAAAGATTGAATGTTTTCAGTATAGAATAAAACAGGAGTACAATACAATTATTTTAAATCTCACAAGTATTCATTCTAACAAAAATGATCACTCTAATATTACACTAATATCTCCCACAAATTTAATAACACTCAGATTAATACTGAAATATCACTTAACTCGGCTTGAAGTTCTCATGCTCTGACAACACTTACAAGCAATTTTCGGATGTTTGAAGGCATCTCCTTTTATACACAAGTCGCTGAGAAAATGAACAAATAATCATATTTGTGCGAATATGATTCAAACAGCGCACGAGTTTGTCATTCACGCGCAGCGCACGCCCCAACTTTAAGCCACCAACTTGTTCAAATTTAATGCCAAGATTTATCTTCTGCCCAAAGCTATCTCTCAGGCCACAAAAGTCTAGAGATTGATCTCTCAACAGTCAACACACGTTAGAGGCTTTCCTTAGAAGGATAAGTTGGCGAATTGAGTATTTATGAGTGAGAAATGATGAGGAAAATGGGGTTTACGTCACTAGCAATAATGAATCCTAACAACACCAGTAGAGAAAAGAAGGGAATAATTGATATCTAATTTCTTGGAGTTTAAGCCAATCAGCCTACAAGTACACCTAACTAACAAACTTCCAAAACTCTTGACATTTTCCAAACTCTTATATTCTTCTCTCTACTTTCTCTCTCCATCAAATCCTCACTCTCATCAAACCTCATCAAACTCTCTCTCTCTCTCTCTCTCTCTCACACACACACACACACACACACACACACACACACACAAAATGGGAGATAGGTGGTGTAGTCTATACCTTTTTGCTTATGTATTTTTGTTAATCTCATGCACATTCCAGTCCATCAGGGCCACATTACTGAAGCATTTTATTGACTTGGGTGGATCAGAATCAAGTGAGGGCTGTGATTTATTCCATGGAAGTTGGGTTTATGATGAAACATACCCTCTGTACAATGCAACATTCTGTTCATTCATTGAGAAACAATTCGACTGCCAGGGAAATGGACGCCCTGACAAACTCTATCTTAAATATAGATGGAAGCCAAGTGCATGTGATTTGCCCAGGTACGTTTGTTTGCATCACTTCACTCCCATGTTGCAGATATGAATGGTCAGAGAGAGACATAAATACATACAATGAATTGATATAAGTTGGATATGTATTGGTTCGAATACGGGACAAATCCTAAAATCTGCACGTTGTGAGTTCTAAATTCTAATCTTCAAATTGTATAAAATTCAGGTTTGACCGATGGGCTTAGGTAACGTAAATTTGAGTCATGCATTGTAGCTCTTGGTCCAAATGACGTCAAAAAGCACACACAATTAATGCAATATATTTCAATTTATTGCACTGCCAAATATATTTCATCAGTAAATTGCATGACTGTTTATTTTGGGTTGCAAAATTAAATTTACACTTGACTCTTTGAACTATGTCTCTCATTTATTATTGACTCTTTAACTTTCAGTTTTTTCACATTACACTTTAAACTATTGATTTGAGTTTCACAACTGCTAATTTGTGTCCAATTTTTCACGACATATCTAGACAAAAATGAGATCTCACATTGTTAGAAGATGTGATCTTTCCCTCTTTAGTTGGGCAGAATTCTATTTTTGTCATAATTTGCGACAATGATTGGGACAACATGAAACTCAAACCCAAAATTTCAAGGTGCAATACGAGAAAGTGAATAAGTTTATAGCGATCAATGTGGAATGAGCTGTATAGTTTAAGGGACCTAGATGTAATTTGCGCTTTCGGGTTTTATTGAACTAAGGCCTCAATCAAGAGTACTTCGTATGCGTAACAATGTTGTGGTGCAGATTTAATAGTCAGGATTTTTTGAGGAGGTTTAAAGGCAAGAAAATATTGTTCGTGGGGGACTCTCTAAGCCTCAATCAATGGCAGTCTCTCACTTGCCTGTTGCATGCTGCAGTAGTACCCCAGCCAAACTACACACTTGAAAGGATACAAGGTCTCTCCACTTTTAGCTTACCGTTTGGTTAATTTCTTTACCCATCTCTCTCTCTCTCTATGTTCGAGAATTGTCTCACGTGTTTTTTGAACTCGTGACTATCACGTAATAACCCGTTTTGTCAGGACTTTTGTTCGGTTGCTAGATTTTCTTCCCATGGGGAGGGGAGAGAAGAATTTTTTTAGTAAGTTTGCCATTAAATACTGGAAAGACCATCCATCTTCAGAGGTGAGGATTCCACCTGAATCACCTACACTAGGTCGTTGTGTCTTCACATCTGGCAATGATTTATGGAGTGCCGTTGCCTTTATTATCACAGCTCATCTTTAGTGTAGGATGGATGCCTGTTTTAATGAATTCATTATCATTAAAATTAGGAAAATTTTCGGCCAGGTACTTTCTAATTTATCATATCTTTAAAGAAACTCATCTATTATTTAAAATATCACTAACACTCTCTCTAATTTATATTTAAATATCATTGATACTCCTGCCATTAAAACATCATTTTATACAAAAAAAAAATTCATTTAAAATACCAAAATTACTCTTACATAAGTCTTAAACAATTTTTCTACATAAAATTTGAGCCGATTAAAATTTATTTTTCTACATATTAAAATTTGAACCGATTAAAATTCGATTCAAACTGATTAAATTTTATATATTAAAATTCAAGTCTATTAAAATTCTTTTTTAAGTATTAAAATTAGAGCTTATTTGAGCTCTATCTGAGCTGTTAGCACCGATTAAAATTTGCTTTGAGTAGATTAAAATTTATATATTTTTTACTTATTAAAATTCGTGCTAATTAAAATTTGATTCAAGTTGATTAAAATTTATTTTTTATGTATTAAAATTTGAGTTGATTAATTTTTTTAATGTATCAAAATTCATGCTAATTAAAATTCAATGCGAGTTGATTAAAATTTGATTCTAATTTTTAATCGGCTCAAATTTTAATACGTAAAATTTTTTTTTTAATCTACTCGAATTTTAATACGTAAAAAATAAATTTTAATTAGCTCAAATTAAATTTTAATTGGTCTGAATTTTAATACGTAAAAAAAATTAGAAAATAAAGAGGATATCATTATGACTATTTAGAGGGAGAGTGGATGAAGTTTTTCTTAAAATATATTATAGAAAATTTAATAAAATTACGTTTTAATTAACACCTTTAATGTAACAAGGAGTATCAGTTAAAATTCAAAAAATAAAAGAAGTATCCGTAATATAGTAAACCAGAAGACGCGTGACTTAAATTTTCCCTTCAACATGCAGCTATTCAACATGACATAGACTACGCTTGAACAAACACTACTCTTGAACATGACATAGAGCTGGTGAATGTAGGTTTAGTCTGAGGGGTACACCGGTACAGAGATAAATGGATGGACCGCCAAACCTACTTATAAATTAATGGGCCGGTATAATTTCAGGTAAATACAAGATATATAATATATAATTTGACATGACACGAACTCGATTAAATTTTGAGACGATTATAAGATAAACGACACAAAGCCAGCACCATATATACCACCCACTTAGTTTTAATTACTTAACTCTTTAACAAATTTATGTATGGGATTTGCAGGAATATAATGTTTCTGTGATGTTATCTCGCAATGCGTTTCTAGTTGATCTTGTGAAAGAGAAGATAGGAAGAGTTCTAAAGTTGGACTCCATCGTAAATGGTGATGCGTGGAAAGGGATTGACATGCTCATCTTCAATACTTGGCATTGGTGGCTCCATAAAGGAAGCAAACAATCGTGAGATACTATTATACTAACCCATAAACACCCAACTACTTATATATCTTTTGCTTATTAACACTTTCAATTACATGATGGCAAGTAGTTAGTATGGAGAATCCATTGCTTAGAATAAGCGATTTGGGATTCAACAATGCTATAGAAATCTAATTCAATGCAATCACTGAATTAATTGTGAATTTTAATGTTTTAAACTCCGCAAATTAGGTTTAAATAACATATTCCTTTGAGATTTGGATCCCAAGCAATGTTATAAGGATTTAATTTAGGGATCTAATTCAATATAGTCATTTGTTTAATTGTATTTCATTGTTTGATAGAGGTCACTACCAATCTAATAGTTGTATTAAATTAGGTCTCAACTTTATGTCTATAAATTGGGCAAATTGCACTTTGCTCGTGAAATTTTTTAAAATTCTCACTTTGTACCTTCAAAAATTAAATTTAATACATTGTACCCTCAATATATCAAAAATATTATAATATGATCATTCTATTAGCTTTCCATTATTTTTGTTCTCAGTGTCAATAGATTGGTTTTTTACGAAAAAAAATAATAGAAGTTAATAGAAAGGACACATTGCAATACTTTTGGTACATTGAGGGTATTATATGAGAAATTTAATCTTTGAAGATACAAAATAAGAATTTTGAAATCTTTCAAGATATAAAGTTCAAAAAACTCCCTCTAAATTAGATCAAATAATATTTTTCTTGGATCCCTACAAGTTCTCCTAATTTTCCTCAATGATAAATTCAAGTGAGATCTACTTGAATTCGTTACGGGTGGTCTATCATGGATTCCTGAAAATGATGTATTTTATAGGTGGTTTGATGTACCACGATGAGTTTTATTGTGTATTTTTTTCGAACTTCCCTCAAACCTTGTCTCAAATTTGCAATGATTTTCCTCACTCATAGCAAGGATTATTTTTTTTTTGATCAAATAGTAAGGATTATTCATTGCAGCAAAACTAATTATTTATTGTAATCTGTTACTATTATAGAGGGAGAGAGCAGAGTTTGATGTCCATATATAGAATTTCTATAATACCATTATATTTCCACCTTAATCAATCATAATTTCCTATCGACCACACTCAACCGTCTCTCTTCTCACTCCTACATCTCTTTCCCTCACCCTTTTTCTATGTTACTCTTTTACGATAAAGTACATGGATTGACCGTATGCAAGACCCTCTAGTAGTGATATATACAGTTGTCCATAAAAGAATAATAGCTAATACTTCATTAATAACTAGTGCTGGTATGTTGATTTCGTTTTCAGATGGGATTACATACAAAAAGGAGACAAAATGTATAAAGACATGGATCGTTTGGCAGCTTTTAAGGAAGGACTAACGACGTGGTCGAAGTGGGTAGACTCCAACGTTCATCCTAACAAAACCCAAGTGTTCTTTCAGGGCATCTCTCCAACCCATTATGAGTAAGCTACCACTTTTGTCTCTCAGTGCAATACCACCATGACTATTCTACTATCAGTACTGCAAAAAATAAGCCCTTATCTCTCCAACCCGCTTCAAGTAATCCGATCATGTCTCTTCCAATGCAATATCTGCCTAACTATTCTATATAATCATTACTTCAAGAAATAAGGACTAAATATATTTCTGGTCTTTGATCATTCAATAGTATCTCTTTAGTCCTGAAAAAGTTTTCAATTATTTGGATATAAATAGTCCAATTGATAATAAGCTTTTAAATTGGTTGAAAGAAAATAAGACATGACCTTTGTCTTACTAGATTTTTGGTCATCGAAATATTCAAGAATTTTCATTTTTAAGGACTAAATTATCGAGTTTCTGTTGTTAAGAGATCAAACTATCATTTTGCACATAATTTAAGGACGAAAAGTGCACGTTTCGCTACATATTTAAATGGACGTGACTGTAATTGATTGATTAGACCATTTAAGCATTTGAGTGACATAGTTAAAAGAATGAGGATCAAAGTCAAGTAGAACATATACTTTCACCAACCATTACGGTGTTTTGCCAGAATCAACTTTAACCATTTTTTTTATTCACTTCTGTCTTTTTTCTCCTCTCTTTCTCTCTCTCTCTCTGTAGTGGTAAGGAATGGAATGAGTCGAAGTCCACAACTTGCAAAGGGCAAGCCCAACCATTAAGTGGGTCTGTGTACCCAGGAGGATCAATGGCAGCTGTGGCTGTGGTGAAGGAAATACTGAGAAACATGTCCATTCCGGTGAAGTTGCTGGATGTGACAACACTTTCACAGCTGAGAAAAGATGGGCATTCATCCATTTATGGGTTTGGTGGAAATGAAGGAAATGATTGTAGCCATTGGTGTCTTGATGGTGTTCCTGATACTTGGAATCAGCTCTTGTATGGAGTTCTTGTAGCGGGTAATCCTTCAAAAATATGAAATGTTAACATTTCTGAGATGTAGATTGCAAGAAAATTGTCATTTATTTATGGTATAAATTTCAATGGTTTATGAAAGCTGGCTAGTCAAGGGTTCAAGCTCCTTTCTCCCTCCCCTCTAAAAAAAATAAAAATATTATGAAAGTTGGCTAGAATTCTGGGCTTTGTATTGGTGGTCTGTCGGCATCTTTGGGCATGCTCTCTCTCTCTCTCTCTGCACATAAATGTCCAATTATATCACATAAGAAAATGGGACCCACTTGGGTCTTTCTACAGTACCAACTTTTACCTTTTCGATATGGTATCAAAAAATGAACATCTAGCATTGATCTATAATCATGGAGGTACAACTCTTGATGAAATTTTACTTTTTATCGGTTACCCACTCAATAGGTTTGGGCCTTGACAAATTCATAAAAAAAAAACCAGACAAGGACGAAGAAGGCGGAGAAAAAAAATATAGTAATCTTATATTTAATAAAAAATAAATACACTTAAAACTTTTAGAATAAGATTATCATGTTTGTTGATGCAATGAACCCACAGTGGAGGAGTAAGGGTAATCACTTTATAAATGTGGTTATCAGGTTCTAGAGGTAGTTGGGGTTTGGTTAGTAGGAAAACACAGATGAAGATATTGTCTCGATTTATTTGGGACATATGAAACTTGACCAAATCAACCAAGTTTCCCAGGACACCTTCATAAGTTTCAGACATTAGGAAACTCAACTAATTGGCCAATATGAGAAATTGTATGGAGCAGACATCAATTAAGATGTCTAATTAGTTATTTATTTGTCCTTGAGAGAGAGAGACAGAGAGAGAGGAAAATTATGTCCCCGACTTCTCTTTTCCTTTAATTTAGCTATTATAAACTATTACAGGGGTTCTCTACATAACTTCTCTTTGCCTATAATTAGCTATTAGTTTTTTGTTAATCTTGGTTAACAGAAGACATTGAATTCTATTTGGCTAAAAACTTGTCATAGACCATTAACAAAAGAGCACTAAACTTGCGATTCTTATTTTGCTGTTGCTAACCACTTAAGCAACTTGGAGTGACAATAAACTTGGATTGTAGATGAATAAATTTGACTAAAGGAATGCTACTTAAGTTGAGCTGCTTGATTCCTCTTTTAGATAATTAGATTAATTTAGGTCTGATATGCCATGACAAAAAGGAAAGAATGTTTGATGGATTTTGTGACAAGAGTGCAATAAAATTAGTCACCACCCACGCAACATACTCGCAATAGTCTGGGAAGATGATGACAAGCACAAACACTCAAATGGAGGCAAGGAACATCTCCTCCAAGAAGTAGAAAGCCAAAGTAGGGTTGTCAAGATAAAAAAAGGTGCGTCAAGAAGGGGTCCAAGAGTAGGTTGGAAATATTCAAACTTGAAGATGAGAAGCCCTCGAATTACCTAAATCTACATGTAATAATTCTCTTTTTGGTTTTGTTGAAGATATTTAAATCATGAGTTTCTTGTTGAACTACTTATTCTAATTCTTGGTTATTGACTATCTGTTTGTTTTCGATGAACACTAAAGAATGTATACCACCTAACTCATAATTGACATCTAACTAGCAAGAGAATTATGAAAGTTGAAAAAGACATGATGAATTTGTATGATTTATTGGAGTTTACAGCTTTTCACAACTACAATGAGTAATATTTGATGTTCAAAATAGTCCACGTGCAACACACGTAGACACCAACTAGTATATATATATATATCTCCAGAAGTACTAAAATCAATGATCCATTTTCTAGTTCACAAGTGAATAAATTCCACGACTCAAAACCTTTTATTAATTGGGATTTCTAGTGACAAACCATCATTTATTTCCTGATAATGGCATACATTAGATTTGACCACATAACTGAAAATAAGATAAAGATGCCTAGGATCATCTAGTCAGTCAAGCAGTAGTAAAGAATTAACTACTTCGTATTGACTTACCAATCCATTCAGAGGTGTAGGAAAATGAAGTAGGATCTACTTGATGAAAAGATGAGCCAAAAAAATGGATAATCAAGGATGTCTGAGGGTTATACACTTATACTACTCTCCAACTCAAATTGTCCATAGTTATTAAGGCAAACTTTTTAGAATAACAAATTAAGTAAAGCAATTTAAAGTATGTTGAGAATACATTAATAGTTATGGAAGCGAGAAAAAGAGGATTTGTTTTTTGTGTCTAGTGTCCCTGGGTAGTTACATAATTCAACTGATAGTTAACAACCAAAATAGGTAGGGAGTTTTGATACAAGCCAGAATGCCACTGTTTAAAGACAGAGAGGGAAAAAAAGGTCTTGCAAATAGCAACTTATCAATACCCTGCAGCTCATTTGTTAATCATACCAAAATTCACATACCGGTGAGGGCCCCAAAGAGTAGAATTATTGATTTTGTGGCAGAAAATTAATAAGAACTACTTTTAAGCAAGTGAATACGTTAGACATAAGGCATATTGTATTTAAGTGTGTCTGATACAGAGAAAGAACCTCAAATTCAATTGATACAACCCATTCTCAATATCAACCAAATAAGTTCATGCAAAAACAAGGACAAGACCCAAAAGAAATATGAATTAGAACAAAGAAATGAGCAAAAAAAAAAAAATAGACCATTAAAGATAGTGGCACCTTCACTAATGTACACCCCAATATCATCCAAATATTGATACTCTAAATATTGTCGCGTCCCTATTTTTGTTGGCAAGGTGTATTACAAGATTGATAGTTAATTCCTTGTGTGTATCTTCATTAGGTTCCTACAAAAGTAATAAAACATGTGCATTGACATATTAGAAACTATAATGGTTCTAAAACAATACTATATTGAATACTACAAAATTCTATGAACTGTATACCCTTATAGGGAATTTTTGACCCAAATGTGGCGGTCGAAGCATGTTGATGATGTACATCCCACAATCGTATCCACTGTTTTGTATTGGCACTATCTTGGTATAATGATAGACCATTTATCTATTTGTTCAACCTCTTCCAATAACTCGGCAATTAGACAATGTAGTACCTTTACTTGTCCACGAGTACGAAGTATTTAGATGATAAATGTTGGGGCTACACCTTTCATAAAATTTACTTGGATTACATAAACTTTACCGTTTTCTCAGCCTGTGTAAATCGGCAATGTTTCTTGCGAGGAGGCTCCATGGACGTTTTTTGGAGGGATATACACCATTAAGTTGGATACACATTGGAATATAGAGGGAGAAGCTCCTAGGAAGACGATGAATAATGCTAGAGAGAGAAGTTGATATTTTTGCAATTTCTTCCATACATTGCCTGGTAATTTCTTGTAAGACTTGTTTAAGCTTTATTCAATGTCATTAATGCCATTTATTACAAGGACATTCCAAGTTTAGTCTTACATTTTAGATTTCACCATTAATGCATTCAAGTTTTCATCTCAAAGCTCTTCAAATGGGTATTAAATGTATTTTTCTGTAATTTATGTTTTCTTGCATTAAACTAAGCTCCAACCTTCATTCCTTTAGAATGTCTCTTTATTTCATTTATGTCTTTGTTTTGGGTATGAGTAGCTAAGTTAATAGTTGGCTAATCCAAGGAAAAATTCCCCTTGTAATGTACGATGACTCGATTTGACTAGGTTGAGTGTGGACATGATTGTGAGTTCTTGATACACCGTAGGCATTGTCACGAGGTATGCTTGAATCCTCACCTCCAGTTTGGTCCTGCACTTCCTACGAATCAATCAAACATCTAAGCACCATTGGAGATAGGTCTTGAGTTGATTTGACATTCCCATAGGAATGACCCATTTGGATTAGCCAACACTTGTTCCATTTCATTTTTCACCAAGAACACAATTCAACTTCAAACATCAAAAGATTTTTACACTTTTCCCTTTTTACCAGAATCACATTTAACACGATTCACCTCATTCCCTGAGTAGACGACCTTGGAATACTTTTTCAAGTAAGACACGACACTCCAAAGTCTCTCTGTGCTTGCGGAGCACTGTTGTTTACACACACACACACATATTCCATTCATTCTCCACTATTCCGTTGTCCCATTTTTCACATCATTTCAAGGGAGAGTGACACTCCCCTATCCGTATAAGTTATACACACATTTGAGGGTAATGTGCGGAGATTAGAGAATACGATGGAAACACAGTCAAGCATTTTTGGCGTCATTGCTGGGAAAAGTTAAACGTTGAATTGAGAAGGTGATTTTTGGAAAACGGAGGTAAGTTTCGTGATATTCATCATGGGCTAAGGTACGTTGCTCCTTGTATATACTTTTGTTTGTTTACATTTTCAATTGTAGATAGTTTGTTGTATGTGGAGACGGGACGAACAGAACCAATTGGTTAGACAACCCTGAGGCCCCAACATGAACATTGACCATGACCCACCCGAGGATGCGGGTGATAATTTTGAGAATATATGTGCCAATCCGAATATTCAAAAGGGTGGGCGAGTGCAAGAACCTAAAATACCTAATCCACAAATGCAATTCCCCCTCCTAAGAATGAAGGGAATAACATCCAAATGGACCCTCCGGTGAGATCAATGGATCATTTCCTTCAACCGACTCATAGCACCACACCCTCATGCATTCTCTTATTGGTCCAAGCTCATGCCTTTCTAGTTAAGCCAGGAATGTTGCAACTACTTCCTACATTCCATGGAATTGAAAGGGAGAGTCCTTATTTACACATTAAGGAATTCGAGGAGATAGTTGCAGCCTTCAACGCTAATTATGTTATGGACGACATAGCTCGTTTGAAATTGTTTTCCTTTTCCCTTAAGGACAAACAAAAAAACATGTTTGAATTCCTTTTGGCCTCAATCCATCAACTCTTGGGCTCAAATGCTTTCTGAGTTCTTGAATAATTTTTTCTAGTGCATAGAACCACCACTTTAAAAAAATAAATTCAAAATTTTTTGGAAAAGCCCAATGAACAATTCTATCACTATTGTGATCACTACAAGGAATTGCTCCAATCCATACCACATCATGACAATTGCTAAGTTTCTTTTATGAAGGAATCACACCGGGTCATAGACAATTCATTGACATGATGTGTAATGTCGAGTTTTTGAACAAATACCCTGATGAGGCCCTAGACTACTTTAGTAAATTAGCACAAAATGCCCAATCATGGGATATCATGGATCCCACCGATGTACCTAGGTCATCTTTGGGTCGTATTCAACCACAATGGGGAGGAATGTATGATTTGAGAGATCGGGAAGACTTTCTTTCCAAAATTGCCAAATTGTCTAGGAAAGTTGAGAGTCTTGAGGTCAATAAGAGACATTGGGTTTCTAATTTTTCAAAGACTGAGGAGGGCTGCTCAATTTGTGAGAGTGTCGAGCATTCCATATCGGAGTGCCCTAACATTCTGGCGCTTAAGGAAGTGTACCACAAGCAAGTCAATACCTTTAACCAAACGAGGAAATCATTCTCTCCGCACTTAAACACTTACAATTCGGGTTGAAGCAAGCACCTAAACTTTAGTTGGCGAAATGAGAATTCCACTCCTTATAGTTATAATGCATATTCACCCTCCGTGCCTCCTAATCAAGGTCTCTACCAAAGCCAAGGGCAAACATCTTGCCCCCAATACTCCTGGTCTAATCCGCAAGGGTCTTCACAAAATTGTCCTCCACAAAATTTCTCCCAAGGTCCACCTCCACAAACTTTTAATCAATAAGGACCATCCAACCCGTCCACTTACCAACCTCATCACAAGAGGAGTTTGGAGAATGTAGTTCATGCTTTCATTCAAATCCAAACTACCTTCAATCAAAACTAGACTACCTTCAATCAAAACCAGACTACCATCAATAATCAAAGTGTCGTAGCATTTAATGACATTCGTGCCCAACTCACAAAGCTGACAAACTCTATCGGGACATCACAACAAGAGAGGGGAAATTCCCCGCTCAAATCCAAGAAAACCCTTTGGGTCAACATGTCATTGAGTTGTCCGAACCTAATAGTGAGAGTTGTGTGCAACTCAAAGATGTCACCACCCTTACAAGTGGCAAACAAGTCGTTAAGACCATTGTATCAAAAGTCTCTACCACTGCCACATTTTCATTAGAGAAAGAGACTAAGGGTGATACCGAGAGTGACAAGGTGAGTGGTGAGGTGAGTGATGAGGAGGGTGAGAAAGAAAATTTGATTGATGAAAATGTGCACGTTTCCTCCATTTTTGCCCCTTTTCCTAATCGTTTGAAGCCACTAGTCAAGGTGGCTAACTATTCTAATATCATTGAAATGTTCAAGAAGGTGAAAATTGACATTCCACTCCTCAATTTCATAAAGCAAATTTCATCATGTGCAAAGGTCTTGAAGGATTTTTGCATAATGAAGAGGAAACTCAATGTCCACAAGAAAGCATTCCTCACCGAGCAAGTGAGCTCAATCCTGAGGACGAACACCACACCAAAGTTTAAAGACCCCCGCTGCACTACCATTGCTATCACAATAGGGAATTACTGGGTGGAGCAAGCATTGCTTGATATAGGGGCTAGTGTCAACCTTCTGCCTTACTCGGTGTATAAGAAACTCCAACTTGAAGAGTTGAAACCAACTTCAATCACTCTTCAATTAGCGGATCAGAGCATTCGAACATCAAAGGGAGTGGTTGAGGATGTTTTGGTTCAAGTGGATAACTTTTATTTTTTTGTCGATTTTATTGTGCTTGAGGCTCATCCTGTTGCTAACCTTTGCTCCCAAATTCCTATTATATTAGGTAGACTATTCTTTGCGACCTCTAATGCTGTTATTAATTGCAGAAATGGTCTCATGAGGCTTACTTTCGGGAGCATGACTACAGATTTCAATGTGTTCAATTTGAACAAACAACGGGGGGATGATAAAGAGGCACATGAGATCAACCGGATCGACACATTGGTGGAGGAACACTTGGAACTAATGAGCACTTTAAAGTCAGAAGAGGAGGAGATTGTTGATACGGAAGAGGTTGATGAGCAAGATGTGTCGAAGAGCTTGAAATGAGTTGAAAAGTGGATCCTTACATTTTAGAAGCTTCTGCACCAAGACAAGAAATTTTTTCCATTAAATGAGCAAAAACCAATATTGGAATTGAAGCCATTACCATACCATCTTAAGTATGCATCTCTTGGGGATGACTAGAATTTTTCGATGGTGATTAGCTCAACCTTGGAGGCAAAGCAAGAAGAGGATCTCTTGAAAGTATTGAGGAGGCATAAGAGAGAAATTGGATGGACAATTGCCGATATCAAGGGGATAATCCCCCTCATTTTCACACACCACATTTATCTTGAAGATGACTCCAAACCTTCTCGATAACCACAAAAGAAGATTGAATCCGATTATGAAGGAGGTGGTGAGGGATGAGGTACTTAAACTACTTGATGTGAACATCATCTTCCTGATAGTCGACAATAAATGGGTGAGTCCTACTCAAGTGGTACCGAAGAAATCGAGGGTCACTGTGGTAGCAAATGAGGATAATGAGTTGATTCCGACTGGAGTGATAAGCGGATGGAGATTATGCATTGACTATTGGAAGCTCAACCTGTGCACAAGAAATGATCACTTCCTTTTGTCATTCCTCGACCAAGTGTTAGAAAGAGTTGCCAGACACTTGCTTTATTGTTTCTTGGATGGGTACTCCAGCTACAATCAAATCAAAATTGCATTGGATGATCAAGAAAAGACCACCTTCACTTGTCCCTATGATACTTTTGCCTACCGTCGCAAGCCTTTTGGATTATGCAATGCCCCTGTAACTTTTCAACGTTACATGATAGGGATTTTCAGTGATGTGGTGGAGAAGATTGTAGAGGTGTTTATGGATAACTTCTTGGTGTTTGGGGATTCCTTTAATTAATGTTTGGAGAATTTGGAGAGAGTTCTCTAGAGACGCGAGGAGAAGAACTTAGTATTGAATTGAGAGAAATGTCACTTTATGCTGACACGAGGAATTGTTCTTGGGCACATAGTCTTGATGAAGGGAATAGAAGTTGACAAATCAAAGGTTGAGGCCATTTCAACCCTCCCTACACCAAAGGTCATAAAGGATATCAGGTCGTTTCTGGGCTATGCCGATTTTTATCATCATTTTATCAAAGACTTTAGTGCATTGGCCCGACCTTTGACCAATTTATTGTCTAAGAATTTCCCATTCGAGTGGTCAAATAATTGTGAGGCATCTTTTACAAAATTAAAAGGCATACTTACTACACCTCTGATTACGCGACCACCGAAGTGAGATATACCATTTGAGCTTATATGCGACGTGAGTAATTACATGGTCAGCGCAATGCTTCGTCAAAGGGAGGATAAGAGACCGTATGTAATATACTATGCTAGTAAAACCCTTAATGAGGCACAAATGAATTATAACACCACTGAAAAAGAATTGATAGCAGTAGTATTTGCATTGGATAAATTTTATTCCTACATCATTGGTTCACCGTTAGTAGTCTATACTGATCACTCTGATTTGAAATATCTATTGTCTAAGCAGGATGCCACATCGAGACTCATTAGGTGGATCCTCCTACTCCAAGAATTCAATTTAACAATCAAAAATAAGAAAATAGTGGAGAACGCAGTGGTAGATCATTTGTACCGATTGGTGTGCAAGAGGTCGATGAGCACATTCCTATCCCAGATTTTTTTCCTGATGAGCATTTACTTTTAATCCATTGTGTTTGTCCCTGGTATGCCAACATATGCAATTATCTTGCTACAAGGCAAATACCATCGTATTGGAGTCTAGAGGATAGTAGAAGATTTATGGTGGATGTGAAGTATTTCTACTTTGACAACCCGTACCTATTCCACTACTACCCTAACCAAGTCATGCGGAGATGCGTACTGAAAAATGAGAAACGGGATATCCTTGCATTTTGCCACTCAGAATCATGCAGTGGTCACTTCTATGCCAAGAAGACTTCGGCAAAAATTCTACAATCAGGTTTTACTAGCCCTCACTCAACAAAGACTGTGTTTCCTTTAGTAAAGAATGCGATAGATGCCAAAGATTGGGTAGTGTGACCCAAAGGAATATGATGCCCCTCTTCCTTGTACTTGTCATTGAATATTTAATTGTTGGGGCATTGAATTTATGGGTCCTTTTTCCGTGTCGTTTGGTTTCCTATACATTCTACTAACAGTGGACTACGTGTCCAAATGGGTGGAGGCTATCCCAACCAAGACCAATAACCACCAGGTTGTTGTTAAGTTCTTAAAAGAGGACATCTTTTCTAGGTTTGGGATGCCTCGTGCAATGATAAGCGATGATGGATCGCATTTCTGCAATAGGTCATTTGTGTCTCTGATGCATAAATATAGTGTCACACATAAGGTACCCACCTCATATTACCCACAAACCAATGGCCAAGCTGAGATAGTCAATAGGGAGATAAAAAATATCTTAGAGAAAACGGTGAACCCATATAGGAAAGATTGGTCATTTAGACTGATTGATGCTCTATGGGCTTACCGTACTGCCTACAAAACTATCTTAGGCATGTCTCCCTACTGTCTCGTCTATGGAAAGACTTGTCATTTGTCAGTCGAAATAGAACACAAGGCCTATTGGTCCATAAAGACTCTAAAATTTAATTTGAGAATGACCAGAGAGCATAAGAAGTGAGAATTGAATAAATTGGAATAGATTAGGAGAGATTCGTATGAGAGCTATAAAATTTCAAAAGAAAGGGCCAATATCTTTCATGACAAATCCATTTTGAGAAAATTATTTGAGTCTGGTCAAAAAGTGCTCTTATATAACTCTCGTCTTTTGATCTTTCAAGAAAAACTTCGATCCAGTTAGGATGACCCCTATCTTGTCAAGATGGCCTACCCCAATGGAGCCATAGAAGTCACAAACCCCGAGGATGACAAGACATTCAAGGTCAATGGCAAAAAACTTAAGCCATTTTTCGAGGGTTTTAAAGGACAATGAGTGGAGGAGGATTTGATGGATCCAGTTAACCTGGACTTGTTGGAGAATTGATTTTTCTTATGGCCCTTTAATGTACAATTGTTTTTACTTACTTTATCTATTAATGTTTACTTACTTTAAATTCGTGTATAGTGTTGTTTTCTTAAGTTGCAGATATTGGTGTTTTTGTCAAAGCTCAAATACAAAGTGTTCTCTAACCCTAATCATCTTTTACAGTCCTTCATTTCATGTCATATCTTTTTTGTTTCATTGAAGACAATGCATGAATCAAGTTGGGGGTGAGGTGTCCATTTTGCATGGTACACTGATGTTTGTGGGAATTTTTTGTTGACAATACAGATTTTTGCTTACAATAGTTGCAAATTATATGAAAATTTTGAAAAATTTTCTTGAAAAATATCTGAATGTTGATCTGTATTCCCTTATTTAGAGTGTCATGGGTTGGATGATATGTTGATCTTTATTTTGAACCTTGAACCTTGAGCACATGAGCATATTATAGAAGTTAATCCTATGCGTAGGTATCACATAAATATCTGCTTTTGAACTCTACTATATGTGCTCATTGAATGTGTAATTTTGGTAATTTACGGATTCGATTCATATTTTAGGCTTAACATAAATAGTGGAGATGAGTAAGAACCTAAGAGAGCTTTAGTGTCAATCCATTTTGGAGGGAACTTACATTTACTCAGGGAATAATTTTTCAAAGTTCAAATTTGTTCAATAATCTCATTATGCTTGTCTTGACTAGGTGCATTTGGGTAGTTGATTGACTTTGACTTGATATGTACAATGCTCTCTCATGCCTATCTAGAAATGATCTTAGGTCATCCTTGATTTTCTCTGAGTCTTTACCTTTTTCTTGTGAAAATTTTATCCCTAGTGCCGTGATTGAGCCTTAATTGTAAATTCGTTTCCATACCACAAATTTGACCAAGCCAGTGCAAAATGATGAAAATCTACCTCACCTTGGTGGTTCCTAGAGATGAATATGAGTTATCATAAAAGAGAGGAAATATGGTGTGAAAATTCAAACAAAAGGGATAAATGAAGTTGAAATTCAAAAGAGCTGAAGGGAAAAGAATGAAAATCCAAGAAAAGGAGAAAAGGAGGTGAGAAGAAGAAAGAAAGATCAAAAGAAAAGAAAAATGTTAAGAAAAATAAAGAAAAGAAACAAAGAGCGTGGTGATGGGTTTGGACTGAAAATCCCACGAAAAGGGAGATATTTTTGAAATAAAAGTATCTCACTTAAAACAACCCTCTTTGTTATCCTATATCCTTGATTTCATTTGCCTAAATATCACCCCAAGGCCCCATTATAACTCGTGAAAGTCCTAAATGGTCTAGAAAAGCATGGATGATGCATACTTTTAGAGGAAAAGAGGAGTTAGTTTTGTTGCCTAATGCCCTAGCATTCCTTTCATGAGATTATGCCAATGTTGTTTCATTTTGCATGAACTTCATTTTTGGATTACATGTGAGCATACTTTATTTTGTGTACAAGATTATATCTCACATGTACACATGAAGTGCATGCCTAGATAATCAGAGTGTGATTCATAGTTGAGAGAGACATTTGGTAAGTTTCGCATTGAAGCTGAATTTGCCTAGCCATTCAAATGTGAATTATGTTATGTAAGTGCTTAAATTACTTGTCCAATTAACACACATACGAGTTTGAAAATGAATGTGTAGGTACATACTTTAGACTAGTATTTAAGGCTATAGTGATACTCACGTGTGCTTGATTCAGGCATTTGAATGACGTATTTTGTAGCCCTATACTTAAAGGTTGGGGGAATATTGCTCAAGTTTTTTATATTTGAATGATTTAGGAATGCCCTCGCTATTTGTATATGTGTCTTGTAATTTGGGTGTCCATTTTGATAGGTAAAGGCAAAAATCCATGCCTTGTGTATTGAAATCATCAAAATTTTAAATCACATTGCAATTTCGGTAATGATTTGGGCATGATGCTTCAATTTGTGTTTTTTAAGTTTAGGACATATTTTGGATGGAGTAGAGGTCATAAGTAGAGTGCTAGAATGGATAGATCGTCAAAATGAAAATGAGTGGAAGTGTGTTGGACAACAGAGGTTTATTTTCCAAATAAAACAAAACCTACCGGTAGGCCATATCGGTAGGTTTTGGCTATTGGTCTTGCACCTACTGCAAACCTACTGGCATTTTTTGCTCACTGGAGTAAAATGTACCGGTAGATTTTACCAAGAATGCCAAAATTGGGGGTTTTAATCGAATTTCTCCTGGGAAACTCTTCACTGTCTTCCTAAATTACAAACCGTAAGGCATTTCCCTTTCACTCTAAGCATTCCTAAGTGATTGATTGAAAAAGTTGTTGTTTCCTAACCTCTTAACATAAACCCTCAAATATGTATATGGCTTATGTGTGTGGGTGAGTGTCACTCTCACTCGGATTCATGCAAGACATAGGGCAACGGAATGGTGGTGGAAATGAAGTGAACAAAATGTATGAAGTGAACAAAAGTGCTCCCCAATCGCAAGGAGTCTTTCGTTTGTCATGTTTTACTTGGAAAAGTATTCCAAGGTCGTCTCCTCAGGGAAGGAAAGTTCAAGTGTGTGAAGGTAATTTTGTCAAAAAGAGAAAGTGTAAAATATTTTGTTTGAAAGTTGTTTGGTGGAGTATGTTTTGGTGAAAATGCAATGAGAAACAAATGTTGGCAAACCCAAGAAGTCACTCCAATAAGAATACCATTTCAACTCCAATCCCTCCTCCGATAGAGCATGAATGAACGATTGATTCGGGAGAAGCTAGGGACAAGATTGGTGAGTATCTAAGCATAAACCGTGGCTAGGCCTACGGGATATCAAAGGCTCACCAACTTATCCACTCTTAACCCCGTCAAACCAAACCATTGGACTCATAAGGGAAAGAAGAGAATGAGTTGAAATGAAAAACCCAAGAGGAGGTCTCCCTTAGATTAGCCAACGAAAAAACTAGCTAATCATACTTAAAGGAAAGAAATCCATATTGTAAAGAGACATGTAAAGGAAATGGAGCATGAAACTTAACTTAAAGCAAGAAATCTTAAATTATGAAGAAAAATATTCAATACTCATTTTAAGCTAAGAAATGAAGAAAAGTTCAAACAACAATGGTGAAAGCTAGAGTAAAGGATTAAACTAGAAATGAAATTGCAATAAATGACATTAAAGACTTTAAACAAAGTTTAGAAGATCCTTACAAGAGATTACAAGACATTGGAATGAAGAAAATACAAAATATAAACTTCTAGCACTATTCATCTTCTTCTTGCTTGAACTACTCCTAAGCTTAGGTAGCCACCTCTTGAAAATGCTGAATAATATTGTATATATGGAGTGTGTGTCTTCAATTTTCGTCCATGAGGGTCCCTAGCATATGTGTGCAGGTCTCCCATCCATAGGGGGCTGAATAGATGCATTGCATAGGCTAGGACAAGCCAAGCCTGCAACACACAATGGCAGCCCCCTTCTTTCCCATCCCCATTAATGCCAAGTCTTCAAAGTCTTCCAAATGTGTAAGGGATGCCTGCTCTTATGTAAGGAAATGTTGGGGGACAAGTGGGGGAAGTGTAGGAGGGACCCCCAAGCCTTAAAGTTGAGTTATAGGCTGTTTTTCGGTCAGAAGATTCGTGGTACCGGTACTGTTTTTTTCTACACTGGAACACCTTCGGTAGAAATGACATCTCCACTATTCATGTCAAGCACTCAAATGTGAACTCAATCCGTAAATTGTCCAAATTACACATTCAAGGTGCACAATGGTTGAGTTTGAAAGAAAACACATATGTGATACTCTTGGCAGTAGGATAAACTTCTATAATATGCTCATGTATTCAAAGTTCAAAATGAAGATCAAGTAATCACAAATCCCATAACCATTAGGATAGGGGAATATAGTTCAATATTGGAACCAAAATTTTCAAAATTTTTACATTTTTCATTATTCTATACAAAAAGTGGTGGAACATGTGAATGGTGCACCTCACCACACCCCCCAACTTAAGCTTTGCTAGTCCCTAGCAAACAAAATGTAAAAGCAAGAAGGCAAAAATAAACCTATACTAATTCCGATATTGAATTTAGCACATGCAACAAGCCTTTAAACTCCTAGGTAATCCCTAGTGGAAGAGTTTTGTCTCGTAAAGGTTTCCATTGAAGACACCTGCAAACTTCTTTTCCTAGTATCTAATATTTAAAATATATTCCCTTATCCTAACTAGCAATGAGATTTCAAAAATAACTTGATCCGAACACCCAAACAAATCACACATGAGATATATCATAGCCGTAAATGCTATTCTAGAGTATCCACATACATATTCATTTTCAAACTCGTGTGTGTGTGCGAAATAAACATGTAATTTAAGCATTTACACAACGGAATTCACATTCACTTTGGCTATCCAAATTAAGTTTTGATGCAAAACTCACCAAGGGTGTCTCTCACAATTGAATCACTCAATGATTATCATGGCATGCACTCCATGTGTATATATGAGATGGAATCTTGTGCACAAAACAAAGTAAGCTCACATATAATTCAAAATGAAGTATGCATAGAAATGAAACAACCTTGGCATAATCTCATGAAAGGAATGCTAGGCCATTAGATAGCAAAATCAACTCCTCTTTTTCTTTAAAAGTATGCATCCCCCATGCTTCTTTAGATCATTTAGGACTTTCAAGGGTTATAATGGGGCTTTAGGGTGATATCTAGGTAAAAGAAATGAAGGATATAGGATAACAAAGAGAGTTGTTCCGAGTGAGAGACTTTTAATCATGGACAAAAACTTTTAATCATGGACAAACACTTCCCTTTTAATGGGATTTTGATTTTTACACCATCACAACACCCTTTATTTCTTTTCTTTTTCTTTTGATCACTCTTTCATTCATTCTCCCCTTTTTCTCCTTTCCTAGGATTTTCATTCTCTTCCTTTGAACACTATTGAGTTTCAACATCATTCATCCCTTTTGTTTGAATTTCCACACCATACTTCCTTCTCTTTTATCATCACTCATACTTAGCACTAGGAACAACCAAGGTAAGGTAGATATTTGTCATTTTTATTGGCTTGGTTAAATGTATGGCATAGAAACGAATTCAAGTAAGGCTCAATCATGACACTAGGGATAAATTTTTCTAAGAAAAAGGCAAAGGCTCAAAGCATTCAAAGATGGCCTCAGATCATTTCTAAATAAGCATGGGAGAACATTGTATATATCAAGACAAAGTCAATTAACTACCCAAATGCACCTAACCAAAGTAAGCATAATGAGATTATTGAACAAATTTAAAAATTGAAAAATGTTCCTTGAGTAAATGTGAGTTCCCTCCAAATAAGAATTGACATTAAAGCTCACAAGGGTTTTTACTCATCTCCACTATTCATGTCAAGCACTCAAATGTGAACTCAATTCGTAAATTGTCCAAATTATACATTCAAGGTGCACAATGGTTGAGTTTGAAAGAAAATACATATGTGATACTCTTGGCAATAGGATAAACTTCTATA
>CM042187.1:35308652-35332279 GCA_023539305.1 Ilex asprella
CCACCGTGTTTATTCGACAAGGAACATCCCATCACTCTGTCACACACACAAACTACACCACCAACACACTTTCTACCCACCATTGCCTCTCATTAACATAATTAAACCCACCACCGTATCCCCTTTTTCCCCAACGCACCAACCAAAAAACTCTTGAACTCCTTCATACTTAGAATCCATTTCAACCATAAAACTAATTTGAAGTATAAAACACCCCAAAAATATCGTGATGTACTCCGACGATGCATGTGTCTCTGTAGCTATGGTGGTAGTGCCTATTCAGTATTGGAGTGATGTGGAGAAGATGGATCAAGGGTTGTCTCAATGAATCCATGAGAGAGAAAGAGAAGGTAAAGTAGAAAGTGGGTTATTGTGGTATTGTTAGGCGATCAAAAGGAGATAATTTAATTGAAAACATGTTTACGCTATCAATATTATGGATATGGTTTGTTTGGTTATTAAATACAAGATAAATGTAACTTGGATAAGGGCAATATTGAAATTTTTAAAAAATAAGTTGCTTACATCAGCAAACTTCTGATGCCGCCTTAACAATTCACTAATGATTGGAGAAATTTGTTATAGACAACAAAAACAGAAGGGAGGTTAGTGTTATTTTCAACACATGAGAGGACCTCGTTGTTCTTTGACTAAACCTCAAGGGAGATCGATGTAATTTACCCTTCGCTCGAAAGTACACATCAACTAAATTTATCAATCCTACACACGCCACTCTAGTCTCTCCGAGACTCAAAGAACGAGTAAATTTAAGTTATAGAATCAATCTCTTTAAATAAAAATAAAATTATATATTATTTATCTCTCTTAAATCTCGCTATATGCCAAAGTTTTCAATTCCTCTTCTCAATCCTACTCACTGGATCTTATGTGAATAAGATACGTTTTGCATGTGATTATTTCCACTACCAACGAGTGAGCAGATTTTGTCATAAATAAGAAAAATAAACAGAAGATCTGCTTACCCCTGAGTGGAGTGGTCCCATCCGTGAAGTCCGTGGTTGGTTTTTGGACGTTCTCTTTTGCTTCTACCTTTTTATTTTAATAAAAGAAATAGAAGATCTGCTTCCTCAACAATCAGTGACAAACACATCTAAATCCCACCAGATTTATGACTCTCTCTCTCTCACTATTTCTGCTTCACTCTCAAATGTCTCTCTTGTCGGGTTCTATTCTTCACCTAACAGTGCTGTTTTCCCTTGTAAACTTCTCACCCAACAATGCTTTTGGAGAGAAGTTATCAAAGTTGAATCAGTTCATACCAAGTGAGCAATCAAACAGCTGCAATCTCTTCCAAGGAAGCTGGTTTTTTGATGATCAATACCCAATCTATGATGGGTCGAATTGCCCTTTTGTCAATCCAGGATTAAATTGCCAGAAGAATGGTAGGCCTGATAAGTTGTATCTCAAATACAGATGGAAACCTGATAATTGTGAGCTTTCAAGGTAATCTAAATCAGCCTTTCTTGTTCTCTGCTGAGAAATAGTCATATTCTCAATACCATTATGCTAAATCTCACAGGAAAATGTATCTATTTAATCTGCGTTCGGGCCATATCCTCCTATCTTTCAAGTAATACATGAAAATTAGTTCAAAGAAATGTAATAGATGGAACTTAGAAGTTTGTTCTACACGAATTGTATGTTCTATAAAAGGTTGTGATTGATGACAAGATTTTCATAATCGATCATGAGTGTCTGTGATTGATCATGACATTTCGTTTAACAATTATAATTTTTTCTTTTAAAGTTGTAACTTTATTTATAAAAAGTGGTAATCAACGGTACGATACCCAAAAAAAATGGATACGGTAGAAATTCCCATACATATATATGCTTGATTATAGAAAGATATATCTTCACAAGTGCTTGTTCTTAAAGGGAAATATTTTGAATCCCAAATTTGAGATCCGAGATGATATCCCAAATGAATAGGAGTCGGTAGATAAATGAATCCCATTGAAAAAAGTTATCGAGACTCCTATTGATTTGGGATATAAAATTTGAGATTGTACCTTAGTTAAATTGTGTCTGATAAGATATTTGTGGTACAGTTTTGATGGGCAGGATTTCCTAGAGAGATTTGGAGGAAAAAAAATCATGTTTGTGGGGGACTCTCTGAGCTCCAACCAGTGGCAATCTCTCTCATGCATGCTTCACAGCTCGGTCCCAAACTCTAATTACACCTTAGTCCAAAAAGGGCTGTTCTTGACACTATCCTTTCAAGTAGGTTCCAACTTGATCTTCTCAATCTCCTTTATTTCTTCCTGAACACAATTCAAAGAGACAATCATTGTTTAGTGTACTAAACTCCCGCCCTAACGGGTTTTAAAAGTGTTAAATGTATGCGGTCTTTGTTTTTATAATTGGAACGCTTTACACTCATATCACAATAAGCCAATTTACCATTAAGCCAAGTTCCAAGCTGTATTGCGGTCCTTGCGGAACACAATTAACTTTGCTTATTTGTTTTTTTTTTTTTCTGGAAGGATTATGGAGTTGAGGTTACTTTTTTGAAAAATGGGTTCCTGGTGGACCTGGTGGTTGAAAAAGAAGGTAGAGTTCTAAAGCTGGACTCCATAACCAGAGCAGAGCAGTGGAAAGGAGTTGACATATTGATCTTCAACAGCTATCACTGGTGGATACACACAGGAAGCATTCAGACGTATGATTTTCAAGCCTAGTTGAGAATTACAATTTGTAAATCTTTCACTGGAAACAGCTAGACAAAAAACATGAATTTCTTGGTTGTTTTGCAGATGGGACTACTTTCAAGTGGGGGACAAGATGTTCAAAGAAATGGATCGCATGGAAGCATACGGGATAGCTTTAACAACTTGGGCTAATTGGGTTGATTCCAACATTGATCCTATGAAGACTAGAGTGTTTTTCCAAGGAATTTCTGCCATACATTACCAGTAAGTACATATATATATATATATATCCAATGTTGGGAAGGGGTAGAGATTTTTAACATGATATGAACCCGCCACACTTGATTACTAAGTGAGCAATGCTAGATGGACTTAAAAACTAGACTTAAAAAATTGACTTGATAATCTCAACCATTTAATATGTAGTAGATCTCAATAAATGCTGGGACCTACAGTGAAATCAACGGTTGAGATTATCAAGTCAATTTTTTAAGTTCATATAGCATTACTCTTAATAAGTAGGTTAGGGTTATCGTGTTTTCAATAAAATCCAAAATAACACGACCAGTTAATTACATATAATAAATGGGTTAGATTAATATCAAATACAAATTATAGGACAATCCATTTAGGTGGCCATGTAGGAAGAAAAAATCTTATGTTCTTATTTGTTTTATTTCTTGGTCAAGTATTGTATCAACCCTTGTCGAATTAGACTTTTTAAGTATCATGAGTTTTTTGTCTATGGAAACCTATGAAATGTTCATTTGGGGTGAGAGGGAGAAAAGAGTCGGTGTTACGATAAGTATTTACATTGGTATTGGTTGGACTAGATTAGTACTTAACAAGAATCCAAACACTAAAGACGAAATCAAGATTTTATCCCGTCAAATATTGTCATAATTAATAGTTTTATGCAACCATTTTATTTAACTAGTTATTGTTATAGACAAACTTACATTGTAGGGACTGTATCAAAATCAACTTTTGTACAGTACTTTTAAAAAAATTTGTACAATATGTTTAAAAAAAATTAATTGACTCATAAAATAAAGAATGTGTTTTATACTTACCATCATAAAATTTGGTGCTTGATTTTTTGGAACAAAATTTTTCAACTTGTTTTAAATTTTAACAAATTGAAATTTTGAAGTTCGATTTGAATTTTGGTTTGTAAATTTTACTTTTTTTGTACAGCCATATTAGTACCACATTATTCTGTTACTAAATTTGGCCATTTTTTTTTTTTGTCAGTCTAACACCACTATTAGATATAAGTCATATTTCTAACTCATTTTTACAGTAATTTAATATTTTTCCCTTTTCATCAAACTCATCAAAGCAAGTATTTTTTTTTTTTTTTGTAAGAGGAACACATTTATGTGATCACATCCTCATTTTGTTATTACATGTCAAACCATTACATTTTTTTTTTTTTTGAATATAATAGGAAAAATATCTCAGAGTTCTTTAAAAATCCAATGGAAAGCATGAATTTTTTGAAAAGCCAAGGGATTTAAAGGTATTTTTCAAAAGATGAGGAGGTCATGGCCCCGTTGGCCCTTGAGTGGTACCGTCGTGGTTAGACACGACTCAAATATAGCTCAAAACAACTCGATTACCACCCTTACTTTTGGACTTGTATCTATTGGTCTATGAATTTTCATTGAACAGGAAAAGTTATACAAAACTCACTTCTTGCTACTTACAACTACATGTTTTCTTTTCCTGATGCAGTGGCAGGGAATGGAATGAACCAGCAGCTAAAGATTGCAGTGGACAAACAAAACCAATTGAGGGATCAGATTATCCAGGTGAGAGATATCCAGGAGAAGCTGTTGTGAAGAGTGTACTGAGTAACATGACAAAGCCTGTCTATTTGCTTGACATCACACTCCTCACTCAATTGAGAAAAGATGGTCACCCTTCCAAATATGCCAATGGTGGCTTGGACTGCAGTCATTGGTGTCTTGCTGGTGTCCCGGATACTTGGAACCAACTCCTATACATAATTTTACTTGAGAAAGAAAATAGATAAATGTGCATTTTTGTATTATGTTTTCAGCAACTCAACCCAATAAAATCTCGTCCCAATATTTTTGGGATCGACTATATGAATCATGTTTCATTATTGTGTTCTATTTTACGCAGGTAACATCATATTATAGTACTTTGATCAGGAGTTTTTTTTAGATTGGTTTAGTTTGAGATTAATGTTAAATGACCTCGATTCAACAAGCCTATAAACAAGTTCAAGCCATATGCCTATCTACTTACAAGAAGTCCATGGGAGTACCTTGTAAATGCTTCTATCTTTAGTCATGTATTAAGAATCCAGATAGGAGTAATAGTTACCAGAATTCACTAAACACTTGACGAACTATGATTTGAGTACATTGATCTCAAATGGGATGGGTTTACGATCCAAAACACTAAAATATACGATTCTAAATTATACACGTAGCATAAATATAAATACATATTAATTAACTACGTGTATTTAGATAATAGAAAATCATGCACAAATGTAAGCAAAATAATAACTGACTTAGTGTTTATAGATGTTCTATAATATATAATAGGGTAAATTATACTCACACCCCCTGACATTTGATTTTATTACACAACACCCCCTCACATTTTATAATTACACTAAGACCCCAATAGTTGAACGGAGTTAACTCTCCTAATAAAAAGACAACTTTGTTCCTCTATTTAACACAAACTCAAACCCTTGCCCCTCTGTTTAATACAAAACCTAAACTCATCTGTTTAACACAAAACCTAAACCCAAACCTCAATCCCTCTCTGACTCTCTCTCTCCCTCAGCCCATCTCTGTGTGTGTATGTATGTATATATATACACACAAGAAGAGAGAGAGAGGTGGTGGTGGCGGTTTCCATGATGTGGAGGCAACAATTGGTGGTGGGTAATGGAATGGAGGTGGAAGAGAAGAAGAATGTGGTTATTGGATTCGATTTTACTAGTGGTTCAATTTTGGGGTTCGATTTGGTATTCAATTTTGGGGTTCGATTTTACTAATGGTTGTTGGGTTTGTGTGTGTGGTGTGGTTGAGAAGTTGGAAATGGAGGTGGAGGAGAAGAATGTGATGGGTTGCTCGACTGTGATGGTTGTGTGTGTGTGTTTTGTCGTTGTGGAGGAGAAAATGGTGGTGTTGATGAGATGGTGGTGGTGGTGTAATGTTCTCTATCTCTGTTCTCTCTCTCTCTTTGTCTCTATTCTCTCTCTCTATGCTGTTGGTGTTTGGATCTGTTTGGTGGGCCTGGCTGGGTTCAAAAGTTTTGGTGGATTTAGATGGTAATGGGTGGGATTAGGTGGTGGAACCGATGGTGGACCAAAGGTGAATGATTAGTCTCTCTCTCTGTTACCAGTTGTGGTGCTCTGAGCATGAGAGAGAGAGGAGGAGGAGGAGGAGGAGGAGGAGGAAGAGGTGGTGGTGGTGGTGGTGGTAGTAGTGGTGGTAATTTTTAGGGAAGTATGATGGTGGTTCCGTGGTGTGGAGGCGGCGGTGGGTGGATAATTCAACATTTAATTTTAGTTTAAATGTAAATGTGAAATATAACATTTAATTTTACATTTAATTGAGAAAATTTTAGTTTATATATGAAATATAAAATAGAGAAATGATAAATAAGAGATGAGATAAATTATTGGGGTAAGAACATATATTTGGAGGGCATTTTTGGTATTTTAGGAATTAATATTAATGATATCAGTTTTGACCGTTAAGCTTTCTAACGTCCGTTCGTTCGAAGGGGTGTGTTTATTATAAGTTTCAAATGTCAAGGAGTCTCAATGTAATTTTTGAAATGTAAGGGAGTGTTCGTATAATAAAATCAAATATCAGGAGATGTGAGTGTAATTGACCCTATATTATATAGTGGTGAAAACAATCTATATAAGACTTCCAAAATGAATTGCAAACTAAAATATCATATCAGTTAAATCTATTCCTATCGTACCACATATCTAAGAAAATGTCATATTATGTATATGTATACGTATACGTATCAAGATGACCTACGATGCAAATAACATTATTAACGAGTACCTAATAGGTGTTTATTTAGAAAATACAAGAAAGTATTAGACCTATGTATAGATAAAATCTCAATGGAAAAATCGATTAGCCTTAATCGATGCATATAAAATATCATCTGAGTTTTTTTATGGGAACACGATTAGTTTCTAGGATTATTTCCGACTCTAGATACCTAAGGGGGAAAATCAAATTTTCTAACTTTTTCGAAACTTTCTCTGCAATCAAACAAGAAACCGCTGGTCAAGAGGGACAATAGCTTTGACTTGCCCATGAATCTGTCACATCCATTGGGTTGTTAGAGGTACGAGGTCGTGGTTGAAATAGAAATATGGTTGTTGCCGAGGTGAAAATTTGTACTGAATTTAAGACACCACGTGATACTATTATATGGTATCCACACTTAATAAGAGACTATCACAAAAATAATATGTGGGACAAATAAATTAGATTTTTTTTAAAATAAAATAGACAAGATAATAAATGACAATTATTTATTGGACATATATAATTTTTTATTAGTGATTTATATCATATTACCCTGTCATGTGTTATACCCACTGAAAATTTTGCCATTGCCAAGGAATATGACGATAAATATGGAACAGTGTTTTTTGGGGGAGGGGGAAGGGGAAGGGGGGTTCTAATCATGGTTGTTGTGGGGGTAAATATGGAACAACATATAAATATATGGATGTTTTATTCTTTTTAAAATATGATTAAAACTATTATCGTTGAGTTTATTAACATAATAATGTGTCACATGAAATAGTCTCAATAAATAATTCCAATAAAATATGATTAAAACTATTATCGTTGAGTTTATTAACTTAATAATGTGTCACGTGAAATAGTCTCAATAAATAATTCAAATAATTATAGTGTTCCTGCAAAGAATAAAGATAACAACCCTCTCGATGATGAACTTGAAACAACCAAAAGGTCATAAAAGAAGCCGGGTGAACACCCGACTTATCCCCTCCGAAATTTAAGTTAGTATGCGTTTGGAGGCTTGAGCACAATGTATTTCTCTTTTTAGCTTAGTTTGCGTACCTTTGTTCATATTTCTGAAAAGTATTATTTATACTTGGACTAGCAATGAGTGCAAGGGTCTGGAGTCCCATCTCAACATATAATGATTTGCACTCTTTATTCATCCGTAATGAGTGTTCTCCAATCAAATTCTCGTGACTGGTTCAATCGGGTTACACGTTGATTGCTTGAGACATGTCGAACACTTATGATCCTATCCCTAATCATTTAAATTCATCTGATCGGTGTCTGACACCTACTCCTGAGTGTTTAATGGTCGGGGAACAGTACATTGGGGTTTCCCGAGGACCTCCGGTCGTCACTATAGCCATTAATGTTTCGCAATTATGACTGTCAGTTCAGAAGTTATTGAACCGCCTAAAGTTCTGTCATATAGTTATAATAATTCTATCTAGTAATAATTTTTTAGGTGTAAATGATATTACTCTATATTAAATTTTTCTCTCCTACAATTAAATCAATATATTATTGGTCTTCATTTTTTTTGCCCTCTTTTTTCTACACATCTTCTGAAAAATAAAACTTATTGATTTTCAAAATGTTTACAAATTTTTATACTTAAATTTTGCACATGCGGTCATGATTTCTAATATCTCAATAACTCCAAACAAATATTATTGGATGAAGATTACAATTACCACAGAGGAATGAGTACAAGTTAAACCCTGTCTTAGAGCAGTTCCTGGTTAAAAAAATTTTTTTAAAAAAAATTGAACTCAAATCAAATAGCAACCTATATGTAATTTCAACATAAAAATGGCTACCTATATGTAACTTCAACAATAAAAAATGGCACCTAGAAGTTTTGTAATTACTAAATGCACCTACGCTCTTTTAGTTTCCTTTTTTGTAAACAATCCACAACTAAAGAGCTTCCAAACTGAGAAAAATGGCAAGCCCATTGTCAACTCTCACAAAACCCCCATCTCTCCTCCAACCTCAACAATCAAAACTCTCTCATTTACTCTCAAATTTCCCAAACCCACCACAAACCCTTTCTTTCAATTCTAAAAACGCAAACCCTAGGCTTTCCAGAATGGTAATCCCAATAGTCAGAGCTCAATCAACGAGCACTGATCTGGGTCTCTTACAAAAAGCAGTACAATTTGTCCAATCTTCACCACCCACTTGGCAATCCGCTCTTCTCAGCAACCTTGTGATTTTCGTTGTGGGTTCTCCGATTCTGGTCGCTGGGTTGTCTCTCTCCGGCATTGGAGCGGCTTTCTTGCTTGGTACTCTTACTTGGCGGGCTTTTGGGCCATTTGGGTTTCTTCTTGTGGCAGCATATTTCGTTATCGTAAGTTGAAATCAAATATTTCTCTTCATACGTATGCAAATGGGTGTGTCCCCGTACATTTTAATTGGTAATGGATTGATTGGGTTTCTACGTAATGTCATTGTGAGGTTGACTCTAATCAACTTTTCTTCTGTATTTTTTTTTTGTCCTTTTCAATTCCATGTGTACATGAGATCGGAGTTTTGTCCTTGAGACTAAATTGGTAGCTGTTTCATTATTTTGCAATTGTTTTTGGCCTGATTTAAAACTTCTTATTTATGCCTAAGTTTTTGAGAGACTTGATAGGTAAATAATTACCTTACTGTACTCTACCCTTCCGAGATGAAATTTCCGGTATAATTTTATGGTTCCATTGCATTTTTCTTTTGGTTGATGCGAGTCCTTGAAGAAGATAAATTTAATAAGCTAAACCACAAAAAGACAAGGAGACAAACTTTTTTAAGGAAAAAAAGAGATTATGACCTAATGGGGTTTGGACTATTGATTTTTCGAATCAGTAATGTTTTGTATCTCAAATTTGTATTTTAAATGTGCATTAAAACCATTGGATGAGTGGGTCCAATAAAAAAAGTTGATGGGACTCACTCATCTAATGGTTCCCAATGATTTGGGATTCATATTTGGGATATATAGCATTGCTCTTTTCGAATCTTGTGAGTATTGAATGTGGGATAAATCATTTCGGATCTATCAGGGCACCGCAGCAACAAAGTTGAAAATGGCTCAAAAGGAGGCTCAAGGTGTTGCTGAGAAAAGGAAAGGAAGGAGAGGACCGAGAAGTGTGATTGGTTCCAGTGCAGCTGGGTGTGTTTGTGCTTTTCTTTCCATTTATGGAATTGGAGGTGAGGTGTTTTTGCGGCTTTGGCAACTTGCATTTGTTGCCAGTTTCTGTACAAAGTTAAGTGACACCGTTTCGAGTGAGATAGGGAAGGCATATGGAAGAACAACGTAAGTGGTGCATCTGTTTTTATGCTCTTCCATGTTTTTCATCTCACACCCATGTATATATTGACACACACGCACATGTGCTCACAGTGAACACAACCAACACACATACACACCCTAAAATAAATGAAGCACAATGGAGCTTGCTTCTGTAGGCATGGAAGAACGACGTAAGTGGTGCATCTGTTTTTATGCTCTTCCGTGTTTTTCATCTCACACCCATGTATATGTTGACACACACACACACACACACATGTGCTCACACAGATAAAGGGAACACAACCAACACACCTACACACCCTAAAATAAATAAAGCACAATGGAGCTTGCTTCTGTAGGCATGGGGTCTTTTCAAGCGTTGACAGTGCTTTTGGTGATTTTTTATCCCAGCTAGGTTTATGAAGCTCAGAAAAAGCCAATTTCTGGGGCCCCGTTTGGTAACGTTTTCGTTTTTTGTTTTTCAAAAACGAAAAACGGAAATAAAAAACGTCTTTTTTTGTTTTTGAAAATCGTCCCTCGTTTATCAAACGATGACAGAAACGAAAAACATAAACGGTTACCAAACGAGTTTTTTTTTCTTGTTTTCTCTAAATATCAAAATAAAAACGAAAAACGAAAAACTTAATCGTTACCAAACGGGGTCAGGATGTTTGGTTTCTTGCATCCTGTTATATTGTTCTTAGAATGTGAAGCGCAATGAACATCTAGTCATACTATGATTGCTACACTTAGTTATCAAGTTCAGAGGCATGCTGTTATATGGACTTAGTTGTAAATTTGATATGGCTACTGAATGTTCAGCTTGAGATTTTTTATTTGTTTTTGGCCAACTGCATCTGCTCCTTGATATCATGCTTAGTTTGTGAATGTTCTCCAGCTAAGTAAAGCCTGCATGATGTAGAAACAAGACAGCATCCAAATGTTGTGCTTTTTCATCACATTAAATATCAGTACTTCTAATGTAGGTACCTAGTCACGACATTTAAGGTGGTTCCAAGGGGGACAGAAGGGGCTGTGAGTGTTGAGGGAACCTTTGCTGGACTTTTAGCTTCAATTCTTCTTGCTTTTGTTGGTTGTCTAATTGGTCAGGTATGAAATGCTGTCTTTTCTTTTACCTTTTTAGTTCTTTCTATGGAAATATATTTCCGCTTTACCCACGCTGTGCAGATCTTTTGCCTTCTTGTTTGTGTTTTTTTAGCTTTCAAAAGTCTACAATTTAATTACTGTTGACACTAGCTCAGATAGGAAAGACCCTTGGAGAGTTCTTTAAGATAGTTGGGACTTGTGCAACAGTAAATAGTGGCTGCACTTGGAATGAGTGATATGGTTTGGGTGGAAGAAAGTTGGACTGAAGGAGGGGTTAATAGCTGATCCAAGGTAGTAAAATTGAGTGATTGCGTGTGTCTGTGTGTGTGTGTGAGAGAGGGAGAGAGAGAGAGAAAGAGAGATGATGGTGGTTACCACTGCCAAATAGTTGGCAAATGAGGCATTTTGTTTCTTTATGAAGTTTAAGATAGTACTAGTTTCCAGATGTGTTGCATGTTTTGTAACTTTGAAACTTTGCACATTCTGACCAAATTCCTTTTTTCCTTTTCAAACAGATAAACATATCTGAAGCCGTTGTATGCATAGTAGCCTCCCAAATCGCCAATCTTGGCGAGAGTGTGATAGGTGCTGTACTCCAGGACAAGGAAGGTTTCCAATGGGTCAGTGGCATTTTCATCATCTCTTGATTTTCATGCTTTTCTATATTCCTTCTCATTTGGTTCAAATTAGATCACAGCGTGTTTCAGAGGTTGGGTGGGAAATGACATACTAAGAAAACTCGATCAAACTTATCATTGGACTGATGAGCAGGTTGGTGGATTCATGTTGTAATCTGCAGATTTGTTTTACCTGGCTTATGGCATAGGCCCACCTGAGCTCTTAGAAAAATTGACAGTTCCCGGGAGATATCAAGCCAGACTAGTTACTGTTTTACTCTCTCGTGCTTTGTTTATGTGTTGGTTAATTTTTCCTGCCAGGGCTGGATCCTCGTAACCAATTTAGCTTGCTGGCTTGTTTGGATTTTTGCAGCTCAACATAGTGCCATGAATGTTGTCTCTAACTGTCCCTTGTTTTGCAGCTCAACAATGATGTTGTCAATGTCATCAACATATCCATGGGCAGCATTTTGGCAATCTTAATGCAGCTAATGGTGCTTCAAAACTGATATACATAATTCAAAGATCAGGGAGCTATTCACAGGAGCATGGGCATGGATTGCGCTTGTCGTTGCAGCACAACCTTCATATGTCTACGTGAGGCAATCATGAAACCAAAGAGGGTCTGAAATTTCTTTATAGGGGAAGTACAGAGTTTCCTTTCCCCCACCCAAAACTCTAGCGCAATCAAATGCTACAATTTCTCTCTTTCTAAGAGCCTTCATCTTTCGTTGCACGGTGGTCATTGAAAATTCAATCATTGTCATTGTAGGTTCTAAGACATCACTTTTTTGGCTACTGTATATCTGAATATTAGTGGAGAAATTTATCAGTTTACTTGGTGCATTTTGGGAAATAAACGATTTGTGTTTATCGGTTTCTTCAGATTTTTCAGATCTCATGAATTATTTAGGTTAAATGTAGCATCAATATTAACATCCTTTAGATTTCTACTTGAGAAGGAAAGAGAAAGCTAACAAGAATCACCAAGCATGGCTTGTGAATCACCAAAACTGCATAAGCTTACACGATATCGGTTGGTGCTCACTACAAACCGGTGTCTTGTCTCTATCAACGAGTATGGATGACTCTTGCTTTCAGGCAGTGATGACGGAACCATTGCAGTTTTTCCAATCTACAAATTCATAGATGCCTCGTCTCATGGGAGTTCAGACGACTCTATGTTGCATTGATTCGTTGGGTATGATTCTTCCGTAACTGCTATCACCACTGGTATCGGAGGCTGCAACTGCAGGATTATTTTGTGCTCGTTTGATTGTACATGTAAGTTCTGAAGTCTTCTCCAGGGGTCACACCTGCGTACTGTGACATTCCTGTGTCCTCTTTGCGGCGTGGCAATGGACCCTTTCTAAGTCATTCTACTATGTAGGAGGGTCAAATGGCTGTGTTTACGATGGAGCACTTAAAGTTGCAAGCAGACATCTGGTAAACCAAGGGCATGAACTGATGACATGGGGTCAGAAACATGGCGGATCAGTCATGGGCGTGGTGAGGGGGGTGAAAATTTGATCACTGCTTCAGAAGATGAGAGTGTTTGGATTTGGCGATGTGGACGGGAATGAAATTTGAGCTTTTGATCAATCCCATGGGATTTTTAAAAAAAAATCCCAACTAAGGCATGGTTTCAAATTATTTCTCAAAACTTGGTCATTTTAAAAACGTCATTTGGTCTGACGTTTCTAAGATAAAAGACGTTAGTTGGTTTGACATCACTAACGTTTTTAGTTTAAAAACGTCAGACCAATTGACGTTTTTAAGCATTATTCTGAAATTATGATAAAGGTTGGAGACGCTAGTCCAATTGACGCAATTGTTTAAAAACGTCAGTTCAACTGACGTGATTAACTCCAACTCAAATCCCATTTTTTCCCTCCTCTCTGTATTTTCTTTGTATTTCCCCTATTTCTTCTCTTCTTCTTCCCCCGAAATTGAGCCATATGTCAACCGTTAGCACCATCAGAGAACCACCAGCGCAGAACCACGATCGTAGAAGGTTATCGGAGAACCATCACCATCGCAGAACCACCCATCACCACGCAGCGCCACCACGCCCACCCAGCCCCACCCAACCACTAAATCCTCAAATCTAAGCTATTTTGTCAGCCTCCATTTGCACCGTTGACAGCATCCACCACATCCGATGAGAATTGTTTGATTATTTAATAAAAAATATTGAATTTATATGAAATTATAGAAATATTGAAATTCTTTGAAAATATTTATTATTGAATTGAGTTGATTATTGAAAAATATTGAATTTATATGAAATTATAGAAATATTGAAATTGTTTGATTATTGAATTGAGTTGATTTGGTTGTATTTGTACTCTTTTTAAAAAAGACATCCTTTTACTGATGAATGGAAGTTTAAATTGTATATACCAGAAATCAGCCTCCTTTTCTGTAGTAGACTAGGAGGGATTGAGCTTGTTGTTTACAAGATAATAAGAATGAGATTTAGGAATAGTTGTTTCCTTGTTAGAGCATAGCTAAAGAGTGTAGAAATATTTAAAAAATAATGACAAGTGCATCTATGGTAAATGTCCCGATGTTAAACAACAGTTTTTGAAAATTGTTCTCATAAGTTTATCCAGAGTTTCGAAAATGGTTCCCGAACATGTTAAAACAGTTCCCCTATAATTTCTTGGAACTATCTTCCCAGAAGATTTCAGGGTGAAGGAGTTTGCCCCTTCAAAACAACTCTCTTGACAATTATGATTTAAAGCCTCTACTGTCATGGAGGTCCTTTATTGCAATGTCATGCTTACATGGTTTGCACAGAAGGAATGTGTTGATGTTTCTGTAGATGTTAGCCGTCTTTCTTTTTATCCAAGTGGCTTACCATTGAAGCATAATACTACTACAACGAATTAATTTATTTCTTTTCAAAATTTATCCTAACAGAGTGATTTCTAGGATAACATAGAAGAATGTATTCTAAGTCAGTTGTGTTTGATGTGCATTGATATTCAATAATCAAGTTTTTAAATTAATTTATTATAGAAATATTGAGTTGATTATAGAAATATTGAAATTCTTGTCCCTAATTGGTTTAAAGTGTCGAAGACTTTAAATTTCAGTTGCATTCTAATTTTTTTTGGGTGGAAAATGATATTATTCTTATGAATGAGAGAAAATTATAAGAATAATATCATAACCACCACCACACATGAATACTTTCATAACAACCACCACACCATTATCACCAGCACGACAGCGAGGAGTACGCATACCTCGACCTCCAGCTGCACGCGCACTGAAGTAGGTTAGCATATCTGTCAACTACTGAACCCCAATGTAAATTTCAAGACTTAAATTTCCAATCTCATGATGAAAATTTCGGGCAATGCTTCAGTGGACCACCCCGCTCGATGGGTGTGTGTTACAAATTTGACCATGGTAATCAGAAATAATTATGAACTGTGTCATTACAACAAATGCATTGTCAGATGATGAGTTGCATCTTCTCATGCCTATGTTAAATGATGGCATATTCCCTGCTTCCACTATGTAGGCAGACTAAGCTTGTGCCCGTCCAATCTCTAGGCTTGTGATATATCGCAAAAAAAAAATGTATTGTTTTGGTATATTTCAACATTTACTGTCCGGTTCAAATTTCATCAACCAATCCTTTCAAATTCACATATTTCTTGAAAGAATTTCTTGTGTAATTTGTTACATAAGGATGTAGCAAATTTTATCTTTTTTTTATTAGAGTAGATATTATCTAAGTAAGTCCTTTGTAATTCAATATGTGTACGAAGCTAAAATTGTAATTTAAAAGAATAATAAAATTCATATTAGCTATATTCCTTGTCTGTCTCTCTCAATATTAATCGAACTTCAGTATTTATTTTTCTTAGGCATCAAACACCACACTTACTTCAAAATAAATATGTTGATTTTGAATAAATCAAAGTAACTCTAGTGTTGTCATCCTTGAGTTGGATAGCATTGATAATTATGATAGAGTTGTAAATGTAATTCAATTACTACCTTGTTAGCAAAAAAATCACCTATATTGTTTGGCTTGTTGATAATATGTTTCACTTCTGATTCAATACCTGATAACATGTTAGGAGATACTCTCTTGTGGGGAATATTTATTCAAACTTCCACATAAAAGTTTGATCTTCATCTTTCTTAGTATCATACAAGTACACTATATCCTTGTAGGTTATTTAATTGACAAATTTTCTAGGTCGCATGAGGTAGATTCACATGGTTTCTATCTAATCTTCAAGTATTAATATTTTTCTATCTATTCCTAGGTTCGTGTGAATTAAGAACTTATTCCACAACCAAAGCTAATTGAAATGGCGGGAAAAGAAGTTACTGTTTTGCTATATTAGGGTGGACAAATGAAATATGAATCGGAGGGTTTATCATATAGTTGTCCTCTCAAAGGTGAAATTCTTATCAATAATGGTACACAACTGTCGTAGTTATTGAGTAAAATTTACACTGTAATGGGGTTGGATAGGGCGCATAACAAGTTGAAGTTGACTTATAGATATCCATTTACTTTTGGAACACGACCAAACATGAATACATATGTCGGTGTGAAAATTTTTAACGATGAACTAGTGAAAGTTGTGGTTAATGTGGCACTTGACAACCCCAGCATTTCTATTGTTGCATTGTACATGGAGACGGAGGACATCAATGCTGGCATAGGTAGTAGTCAGACCGAAGGATGCATAACAATAACTGTCATGTCTTACACTGAATTGCTTTGGCGAGAGATAGATCAATTGACATTTCCAACTTCCAGTGTGACAGGTGAATGTTCAACTCCCATGAGGATGCAGACAATGGATGAGTCTGTGCATTACTTTTACACCCAACAAAGCACTGGAACCGCGACATACTGTGGAAACTCAACCAACAATTCATTGAGTCAGAATTTTGAAATGGATGAGGCGAGAATTGAGTTGGGTGATCAAGATGATGTCCATCAACCAATAATTCCACAAATGCCTATCCGAGAATATGATGAAATGTGTGCTAATGATCGTACAGATGTCTCTGATGATGAGGACGAAGAAGAAGAGTTTGAGAATGTAAAGATTGATGAGCCAGATGACGAAGATGAGAATGGCGAAGACTTTGAGGTTGCTCAGGTAGTTGAGATGCATAAGTCTTACTCTTCCTCGTTCACAACCACTGAATTTGGTGAGTATACTGAAGCAGATAGCTTAGTACCGTCAGTTGAACAAAATTTGTGGGATCCGGTGAAGATGGAGTTAGCAAAGGATATGATTTTTCAAGAGAAAGCTTCATTGATTAGGGCTGTTAAATGGTATTCCATCAAATTAATCAGGATTTTCTCATTGTTGATACGAACACAAAGGCGTTGGCAGTATAGTGCATCATATACAAGCAGCCTACCTGTACATGGAGACTGCATGCTTGTTTTAAAAAAAAATTAAAAATATTTCAGATCACAGTGTATGATGAACCCCATACCTGTTTCTACTCTAGGATGAGTCGTGACCATCGGCAGTTAGACTCTGACTTCATTTGTCATAATATACTGAGACTCGTGGGTGATACACCACAAACCAAAATTTTGACAATTCGGAAGAATATAAAAGAGAAGTTCAAGTATGATATTTCATATAAAAAAACATGAATTGGGAGGAACAAAGTTATTGCTAAAATTTTTGGTGCTTGAAAGTCATCATATGACTTGTTACCGAAGTTTTTGGGTGTCATCAAGAAGTATAACCCTGGCTCGATTGTGAAGTGGCGGTACAATTTTGAATCCCCTAAATATAATATTTTTTTATGAGTATTTTGGGCATTCAAGGCAAGCATTAAAGGGTTTAAATATTGTCGATCAATTGTCAGTATTGATAGGACATTTCTGCATGGAAAGTACAAGGGAAAGCTATTAGTGGCGACTGCTTTTAATTCTAATAAGCAGTTGTTTCCTATTGCATTTTCTATTGTGGAAGAGGAGAATATGTCAAGTTGGATTTTTTTCCTATATTACCTTCGGCGAATTGTTCTTAGACAGCGGGAAGGGATATGTTTAATTTCTGATAGACACAAGGGGATCCTTGCTGCTGTGAACAAGAAAGATTCTGGTTGACATCCACCGCATGGTTATCATCGCTTTTGACCTCGACATATTCGTAGTAATTTTAATACAGAGTTTAAGCATGCGCATTTGTACGATCTTATGTGGAGTGCTAGAAATACAAGACAGATTCGCAAGTTCGATGACTTGATGACCCAGATAAGGAACGTCGAAGAAGCGTATAAATACTTGACTAAGATACAATTGGAGAAGTGGACATTAACCCATGATGGTGGTCGACAATATGGCATCATGACAATCAACATTTCAGAGGTTTTTAATAGTGTTCTCCAAGGTACTAGGTATTTACCCATAACTGCTTGTGTGCAATCGATATTTTATCGGGTCACTAAGTATCATTTTGAACGTCGAGACCAACTGAAAAAATGGAAAGAAAATGGGATGGAATTTCCTAAGCATGTTATGGAACGATTAAAACATGCACAAGAAATGAGTCGTGTCCACGATATAACGCCATTTCGTAGGGGGCGAGATCTTGCTGAAGTGTCAACTGGCGGTTGTCATAAGCAAGTTGTGTGTCTTGATAATCGTATGTGCACATGCAAAAAATGGGCAATTTACATATTTTCTTGCTCGCATGTGTTCGCTGTATGCTCTTTTCTTCAGTTGTATTTTCAGCCTTACATAGATCTCATATTCACTATTGACACATTGGAGAAAATTTGGGCGCCAAAAATGTTTCCACTGGTGGATGAACATTACCAGAATGATCCCCAACATTCCAAATTAGTCCTTGATCGTAACCAACGTCGAGACTTGATTGGTCGGCCACGGACGATGTGCATACGAAATGAGATGGACTTCCTGCCAGAGGGTCGTAATCAGATACATTGTGGGCTATGCGGCGAACTGAGTCATAATCGTCAGAAGTATACATCCATAAATACGAGGGCTCCAGCATCCCTTCAGTAGACTGTATTTTGTTATTTTGTGATAATTATATGTTGTATGTTTTAATCAGTTGTGTATTGGACCTGTCGATGTGCTTGTGTTGTAGCCCCATGTTGGTACAATGTCTTGTATTTACATGTTTGTTGTAATGTTCTGCTTGATGTTTGATGGTGGATTTGTTCATCGTTTTTGCAATTGTATTTTTTTATCTTCTGATGTTCATAAGTTGTTGTATGTTATAGTCATTTGGTTACAGTCGGTACGATATGTTTATGTTCTAATAGTATGTTGGTACAGTATATTGTATTTATACGTATGTTCATCTATTTGTTTGGTGTTTGATGGTGGATATTTTTTGCAAATTCATATAATTATTCAGTATGGACACCTATGGACGGCGGTTACTACATCTCAGTCCACAAGACCCATCCGTTCTTACATTACAGTCTGATCATCGTTCAAAGTACATATGGAAGGGCATAGATCTACCTCTGTTGCACTGCAGGTGTAGTGATCACACCGCACGACAGTTACATGTCACAGATGCGCATGTGCTCCGTCATTTGGTTGTAGTAGGCTTTTACGAGCGCACAAGATTGCGTTGAAGCGGTTGGACCATGCACTAATCACAGCGCTTGTCGAGAGATGGCATGTCGAGACGTATACTTTTCATCTTCCGATGGGAGAGGCTACTATCACTCTTCAAGATGTAGCTATTCACATAGGCCTACCGATTGATGGTTTGCTGGTGTCTGGAAGAGATAGTTGTCCAGCAGACACGACATGGCCAGCTGTATGCCAGCAGTTTCTCGAATTTACACCTGCCGAGAGGTCTATAGATGGGTCTTCCCTCAGGCTTTCTACATTGCAGGGGCATTTGGACGGGGGTGTCCCAGTAGATGCTGATGATGACTTTATTGCTTCGTATATCAGAGCCTACATCATGCTGCTAATCGGTTTATACATTTTCCTAGACAAGTCTTCTAGCAAGGTGAAGCTGATGTATCTACCTTTGCTAGCCGATCTTACATCAGCTAGTCAATACAGCTGGGGTAGCGCGGCATTGGCTTGGCTTTACCGCGAGATGTGCATCGCCAGTAGACGTGATGCTAAGGACATCGACGGATTGCTTGTTCTACTACAGGTAACTTCAAACTTATGTTTTATGGTTGTGCAACTATATTTTGTTTAATGTAATGACAAATATATGTTACACTACATCTGTTTTATTTTATATATAGTTATGGGCATGGGAGCGTTTATTGCATATACATCCACAAAGATTACTCCCACGTGATCCATTAGATGATGTGCATCCAGATGCTTGCCCAGCAAATGTTGTACCACCTGCACCTGCATCGGTACATGGTCCTACACCTAATGTAGCAGAGCTTGACGACCTACCACTAGGGCCTCGTGGGTGTAGGTAAGACATTTAATTATGTTTTAGTATTATACTGTACATCTAACTAATATTATTTTTGTACTATATAGCTGGGATGTTGCATTTTTTGAACAACACACACCTGCTCATGTCTTCAGACATTATAGAGATCAGTTGGATCAGATGCACGATGAACAGGTATACAAGTGAAGCTCTATATTTATTTTTAACTACCATATGTTGTTGGTTGTTGTTGGTTGTGGTTGGTGATAAACAGTGGTTGGTTGTTATTGGTTGTGGTTGGTGATAAACAGTGGTTGGTTGTTGTTGGTTGTGGTTGGTTTTTAACTACCACATTTTAGTTTGTTGTTCATGTGCGTACAAAATATATTATGCAACAGGTGAGTTTTTTTAAAAAAATTGGGTTCATACATATAGGGAAAACTCTGTCGAATTTTTTAGTTTTTTTATTGTACATTTAACAAAAATCATTAGTGTTGATTGTGGTTGGTTTTGATTGTTGTTGTTGGTTGTGGTTGGTTTTTAACTATCACATTTTAGTTTGTTGTTAATGTACGTATAAAATATATTATGCAACAAGTGATTTTTTAAAAAAAATTGGGGTCATACATATAGGGAAAACTCTGTCAAAATTTTTAATTTTTTTATTGTACATATAACAAAAATCGTTAGTGTTGATTGTGGTTGGTTGTGGTTGGTGATACCCCTTACATGTTTATTTTAGTTTGTTGTTAATGTGCATATAAAATATATTATGCAATAGGTGATTTTTGAAAAAAAAATGTGGTCACACATATAGGGGAAACTCTGTCGAATTTTATAATTTTTTTATTGTACATATAAAAAAATTATTATTTGTACACTACAGATGATATGGCAGTCATTCACTGCTGATGTGTTGGCCACCTTACCTGAGTATTGCTTACGTGATCAGAACTTATGGACTACTCGAGACCCGTTCATATGTTTTGATGTGATGGAGTGGCATTTTTTAGACGGTGTTTTGCGACAGTTTGGATGCAGGAAGCCCGTACTAGCGCCATGTGATTCCAGTTGGGAGCTGCATGCCATAGATAGGCATGGCAGACATGGTTATGACTGGACGATCGCACATTAGCAGTACATCAGCATGTGGGATCAGCGACGAGATTTTATTGTACACACGAGCCTACGCTCGACATGATGGATGCGACTGATCCCTACATGGAGTGGTATAGACGCATTAGTCGTCTACTTATTGGACCACCGATGTTGCGCCCTGACGTGGGTTTTCAGCCCGTCGGTAGTATCATGGAGCTAATGGTATGTGTTGTTTACTTTGTATTTAAATAAAATGTGGTACATAAAATATTTGATTTTGATTTTAATCGTTACTTTTTTTGTTCTGTAGGCACGGACACTTACACAGGTTTTATCGCACAGCTCATTATACCGTTAGTGGAGAGCCTGATATTGAGAAATATCAGACGGCCATTAAGCAAATGGAGGAGCTAAGCTACCGGTGTTTGTCATCTCTTTCTTAGCACGGACAACTTGTGCAGCCTCCGGCAGGCAGTCAGCAGTCATTTGTTGCAGCCCCCGTTCATGCACGACAACGGGGAGTACGTATACCTTGACCGCCAGCTGCACGCGCACATGAGCATACTCCCCCACAGTCCGTCAATACGGCTGTGACATCATCAGAGGCAGGCCCATCAGTTACATATGTTCCCCAGACTGTTACAGACACATGCCCATCTACCCTATATGTCCCAGCTTTTGATTTTGACATTCCTACATTGGCGACTCCATTCACACCTACACTAGAGCTAGATATTATGGCAGATACATTACTTCCACCTGATGGGCCATGCATACCATGTATTGTTCTATCGATGCCCACACGACCTACATCTCCTGTTCCATACGATGACAGTTCCGATGATGTTGAAGTTCCAGCTGAGGGAGTTACATAGGACCCATCATTGTCACACATAGGCCGAAGTAGAGGTCAACATGGAGTCGATCGCCATACATACCATACACATGATCCAGTAGATGGTGGAGTCATACAAGATATACCGCATCCGCCTGTGGTCAGCGACCCAAGCGGCAGATGAGACCACCGCCTTATGGGACGTAGTCTTTTTTTAACATTTGTTTGTATAAAATTTGTAAATATTATTGTTGTATATAAAATCTGTTTGTATTCATAGTTTCATGTAATGTTATTTTATTACTGTCTTTCAAATTATTTATTCAATACTCTAAATATATGTTTGTTGACTAACATAACATAAATTATTGAAATTTTGATGGACATTACAAACTAGAGTAGTACACCATATTTTATAGAAACATAATACATAAACACAAGTACGACGAAAGTGTAAATATTGCAACACAATATTTCAAGGACACTTCTTCATGGGTCTTCATCTTCGTCAGACAAGTAATGATAAAAAATGATCAAAAATACATTCAGCTTCACCACTCAATTGGTAGTTTAAAATTGCTTCTTGAATCATTCCTTCTATACCACTGTCACTTGCAATACGGTGCAGATTATACCGATTACAACGAATTGCCATTTGATTGTTCTCAACTCGAATGCGAAACAATGCTCGCTCTAATTCTTGAGGAGTGTTAATAGGCATACCAATGGCAACCTGTCAAGGCCTTCTTATGTTGCAAGAACGTAAATCTAAGGTTAGATTTTCTCTTTTTGTCAAGCGATATTGTCATTCCGCCATCATTGTATTCGTAGCTGTTAGTAAATAGCGTAACTGAGAATTCATTGGATAAAAGAACTCGTCCTCTAAAACCCAATGATAACCCAAAGTTTCAAATAGGGTTCTTAGACTAAAATTCATTGTTAGATATGAATTATGTACATTGAACATTTCACATGAATTCATATTTATAGGCAATTTATTTATGTGAGTATGTGAATAACATTAGAAAATTATGTAGTCACAGTCTACATAATAATTTATCGTAACACTTACTGATAGTGAACCATTGTGTAGTCCCACAGAGTGACACTTATGAATCACAGTATTTACAGGCCACAACCTTAATACTGTTAAGCATATCACAGGTCGTGAATCACTATGACGTACTGTGTCAGTCATTCTATCTATTTTTTATTCAGCAGCACTAGTGTGTTGTCACATTCCACATCCTGTGACTACGCAGTAGTTACAGTCCACAAACCCTAATACTATTAAATATATTACGGGTCGTGAATCACTATAACGCACTGTATCATGCATTCTAGCTATTTTTTATTCAGCAGCACTAGTGTGTTGTCACATTCCACATCCTGCTACTACACAATAGTTACTAGCCACAATCACTATTACGCACTGCAATTCTGACAAATGTATTTGTTTTAGACAATGAAAAACACTATAAAAACTTAATATAGGATGGGTCATATAACATGTATTGAACATTATGTCTACTTCAAGAGCACGAGCAAGTGATACCAG
>CM042187.1:35356729-35392987 GCA_023539305.1 Ilex asprella
GGAGGGGAGGGGAGGGCAATACCTTGGTTGTAGCGTTTTGGCTATAGTGGTGGTTCTATTGCCCTTCGTCGACTATGGCAAGAGAGAGAGAAGGGTAGATCGTCTGTGCAAAATTGTGTCTGTGTTTGTGAATATGTGTGTTTGTGTGTGTGTGTGACAGAGAGTTGGGGAGAGAGAGAGGGGGGGCTAGAAAGAGAAATGGAGGTGATGGGTGTGATGTGATGGAATTGAGGGATAAAATTTAACTTCCCTTATGTTTTATTATGTACACTAGTCATAACCGATATCTGAAGGCACAATAAAACATAAAATTTGAGATCCCAACAATTGATCTCATAATTTTAAATAATAATTTTTTTTATTTCATTTCTTTGATTACATCATTCAAAATTTATTTTTATCTATTATTTTCTTAAAAATATTGACAAAATTTTCTTAAAGTTCTTAATTCGATAAAATTTTCTTAATATATGTATATTATCGTGTATGAATAATATTTGAAATAAAAATTATGTTAAACTACAAATTGATCAAATATTAAATAATTGAACATGTGATAGAATAAAAATGAGTGATGTGATGATTTTAAGAAAAAAAAAATATATAGGGGATACAATTCAATTTCGTATGTGTTTTATTTTATATATATATATATATTCTAGATAGTATTTATAACAAAGTTATCATACAACGCTTTAAAATGATCAAAATTTATTGAGATCAATTGAAAATCACTATAATTAATGTTATTTTTTTGTAAAATGTTAAAATTAATTTTTTTTATTTTGTTTTGTTTTTATGCATTTTTTATCTTATTATGTTGAATGATTTTATTTTGTGTAAATTATAATTTCATTAGATATAAATATATCATCCTACTTATAAAAAAAAATAAAAAACCAAATTTTATAAAGTGTCGACCTAAGACATTTTAGTCTATTAACATAAAATAGAGTAATTTTGACATTTTTAGAGAATAAGTAGTCAAATCATGCACTTTATCTATTATTAGACGGAAGTTAGTGTTAGAAGTTGTTCATTATTCAATAATATAAATTGGAAATGGGTGCAGCGAAGTTTCAGAATTGAAAAGAAGTGTTACTGAATTTAGATCTAAACAAGGGAGTCTGTGGATGAAATTTTTCCATAATAAATTTATATAAATCAAATCTGTTAAAAAAAAGTATCCAGCAAAGGCAATTAAAAGACTCAAATATGCAACAGATGAGTACATATATGCAATTTCAAGGCCCAAACTCTAAAATTAGACCTATCTTATTAGAAATTATCCTCACAATACCAAAGATTGCGCGATATTTCATTTTTGGTCAAAATTTAAGTATTGTATTGTGTCAATTGATAGTTTAAATACCAAAAAACAAATTAGACCCGAAGTTTGAGGGTATAAAATATGACTTGTCGAAGCATAAAAATTCCTAAAACTTGTATATGGGTTTCTGAACAAGAAATCAGAATTGAAGGACTGATATGGAAATGAGCCCGCACCGCTAAAGAATGAATGAAATCCCGAAAGGTGTATAATAAGACTTCCTTTGAAGTAATATAGGAAAAACGGGGGAATTTTACCCTAGGAGAGAACTCCAGCAGATGATGCACTTTAATTAATTAAACCCACATCTTTTTCACCCGATACTAATCAAATAAATCTGTTACTAATAATATTCGTGTTTTGAGAGCTTGCGTAAGCATTGCCTCTCCTCCCTGCTTTTAAGTAACAGAATATTCAGAAATAAATTTGATGTCGCTTAACAGGCTGACCTGCATGGCTGTAAGGCTTTATGTCTCTTATAAAGCGTACACGAGGATTCGTTTGCTTTTCTCTTTTCCTCTTACTATGACTGCTAGCATCTTCTTCAGATTCCCCTCTCTCTCCCCACTTCCGTCCCCCACCTCCGTCCCCTCTTCTCTCTCTTCACAGCTGGGCACCCGCTTGCTGTCACACTCATCTGCAAACCACCCACGATTGTGACGTTTTGGTTGTAACGATGAACCATCTAAAAATTGACATTTGGATCAAATTAGGTGAGACCATTTTTTTCTCATTGTTAATTTTGTCTGTCCCGAGTCCTGATTTCTTGTTTCTAGGCCAGCTGCCGTTTCTTGTCTGCATGATGAAGTGGGTGATTGATTCTTTTTCTTTTTACAATAATTTGGTATATGCTTAGTTTAAGGAGATGATAGAGAAATAAATTCATGAATATAGTTAATTCTCCCTCTTTGCTTAAACTCTAATCTTTTCTGAGTGTTGAATCATGAACGAATCAGCCACAAATGATCGCTTTTTGAGTCGAGCATTTCTGTGGATTCCATTATCTCTCTCTATCTGATATATGTGTATATATACACAAGTGTGTATGGATAGAGAGATATGTATACATGTTATAAACGGTTATATATATGTATCTGCTCATATATCATGCTGTTGCTTTCTATTGTTCTCATGAACTTCACTCAGGATGCTTTCCGCATGAATTTGCAGAACATGAGTTTAAATTCTTTGTATTGAGATAATCAGGACTCGGTGGTAGACCCCGTTTATTCACTCACAAAATTTTGTGGATCTGATTCTCTCTGTTACCTCTTTCTCTATGCCTGCCTTTCGTTCTCTTCGTTTGATTTATTTACTGAGGATGCTGATGCTTTCTAGACCATTGTTCGTAAAGTTATTCCGCTTATGTAGAATTTGCATATTTACCGTTTATCTAGAAACAATCATGTTATGATTTGATGTTTTAGTATATTGTTTGGGTTGATTACCTCTTAATTTGCATTAATCAAAATATGGGACAATTCTTTCCAGGAACACTGAAACTTTTATTTTAAAGTCGGTGCTGGAGGTCTGTGTTGTAGATAGCGCGTATGCCGATACGTGCTGGGAACAATTACAACGGCAACTCAGCCATTCTCACAAATCGTGTAGAGAGGCTTGTGAGAGAAAGAGAGCTAAGAAAAAGCAGCAGAGCTTCCCATTCAAATGACACTACTGACAGTAACGGGGTAACTGAGGACTCTGAACATGACTTGCACTTAAGGGAGAATGGTAACGGAGAGTTTTCCCTTTTGGATCAATATTTGGAAGGGGCTGCAAAAGCACTTAGTGAGGGATGGGAAAGGCCAGATGGGAGGCCTTACAGGCAACGATTGTTGGTGGTGGCCAATAGGCTGCCAGTCTCTGCCGTTAGGAGAGGTGAAGAGTCTTGGTCACTGGAGATAAGTGCGGGTGGTCTAGTGAGCGCTCTTCTGGGTAAGCATTTTTATATCTTCTTGTACCCCTTGTTTATTTTAATTATACTTATGGTTTTACCATAACTTCCTGTTTTTTAGTTTGATTCCTTTCATTTTGTATAACCTGCAAAAGGAAAACTAATGGATATAGTTAATTGAATTGTTGAAGGTGTGAAGGAATTTGAGGCACGATGGATTGGGTGGGCAGGTGTGAATGTGCCCGATGAGGCTGGGCAGAAGTCACTTACTAAAGCACTGGCTGAAAAGGTGCAGCATCATAGGATTGTTATGTCTTTTTTGGTTCTGATTCATAATCTACTTTGTATTTTTTGGTCTTGTGATGCTGATGATTAAATGTTAGATTTTGCTATGAAGAATCCTGGTGAACATGATAACTTTGCTTAAATTTTCACTTGCTGCAGAGGTGTATCCCCGTATTCCTTGATGAAGAAATTGTTCATCAGTACTATAACGGCTATTGCAATAACATATTATGGCCTCTTTTCCATTATCTTGGACTTCCTCAAGAAGATCGTCTCGCGACTACCAGAAGTTTTCAGTCCCAGTTTGCTGCCTATAAAAAGGCAAATCAAATGTTTGCTGATGTTGTAAACGAGCATTATGAAGAAGGCGATGTTGTTTGGTGTCATGATTACCATCTTATGTTCCTTCCAAAATGCCTGAAGGAACACAACAGTAAAATGAAAGTTGGTTGGTTTCTCCACACACCTTTCCCATCTTCTGAAATCCACAGGACGCTGCCATCTCGATCTGAGCTGCTGCTTGCTGTTCTTGCTGCTGATTTGGTTGGGTAAAGTACTTCTACTGTGTTTGACAAAATTTGATTTTACAACGTTGCAAGCTACCTCAGTTAACAGGGCCAACACTATTAAACTTGTACAACTAGGTGCTTAAGAGTCTTAGAATGTCACAAAATTTTAATTTGAGACTGTCTAACCGATTGTAGGAAAATTTGTTTTTTTTTTGTGCGTTGCATGTGCTTCAATACAGGGTTACATGTATAGTACTTAATTAAGTATGAATCTTTGTGGGACATTCTGTCAACAATGGTACAATAAGGAAACAGGCATGTGCATCTTACATCGCCACTAGCATAACCTACTATGCTAATTAGTTTCCAATTGTTTTGATACAGTGTCAAAATTTTCCAACTGTAAATATCAATGTTAATTATTGCATTTACTTTGTTGTGAACCTGCTGTATATCTATAACCCCATCGACTATTGTTGGCACAGAGCATAGTTGTTAGTATCGTACGATACGCGATACGTATCGTACGACACGTTACTGTACAGGCCTAAAACGATACGGATCGTAGTTATGTATCGTTTTTGCGTCGTATCGTCCGATATATGATACGTTTTTGCGATATGATATTTATCGGTACGATACGCCTAATACGTGCAAAAATTGTTTTTTTTACGACTTCGTTTTATGCCAATTCAAACATATCATATCTTTTTTTTTTGTGAAAATATATACAAAAAATATACATGCTTGAAAATAGTATACGTACCCTTTTTTTTTACGACATCGTTTTATATAAAAATATATATATTTGTATAAAAATTCTAAATCTTGATTAATTTTAATTTTGTGAAACAGTGGCATCACTGGTATCATATTTTCATAAACTATGTTTGAATTAGTGAACTATGGTTGTGAACTTTGCATTATAATATTAGTGAATTATGTTGATGACTTGAGTAGTTGGTGGAGTATCAATAAAATATTTTGTTTTTATGAGTGTATGATCTTTTTTTCAAAGGTATATATATTTTTTTATTATTTATTTTAATTTGCACCGTATCTTACGATACACGATACGACACACTATTTTTGAAAAGCGATACGCATTCCGATACACGATTTGATAACTATGGCACAGAGTACAGTTGCCAGTTGGATGAGTCATGAACTTAAACCTCTCTGTGTGTGTGTGTCGTATGGGCGTTTTTTGGCTTGCCCTTGTTCTATATATCTTCGTGTTTGATTGTTCTTCAATTATTTTTTCTTAAGATGCTCACAGGAGAAATTTAACTGCCGAAAAGTTGCTTAAGTTATGCCAAGTGAATCCTGCCATGTTCCAACATTAGTTGACTAAAATCTACTTTTTTCCTCCAAGTAAATTAGTATCAGCACTGGTTGGGATAAAGGTATTGGTTCTGTTCTACTTCTGATATGTGCTGTAATGTTCATGAATGAGGTTTATTGTGTATTTATATTAATACTTACACAATAGCTGAATGAAATGATTTTTTAACTTAAAAAGTTGCAAATCTTGCACCACATTAAAGTCCTTTTGAATGCCAAAGGATAGACAAGATGACCAGCAGTCCACTTCAAAGCTCGAGGCCTTGAGTTTGAGGATCCCCTTAGGGCCATCACCATCTAGTGCTATCTTAAAGTTAAGTTGTCTAATGAGAAGCTAACTCATTGTGTACTGTAGGTGACTCATTCATGACTCAATTTCCTATGTTAATACACTTGTTTTTGGGTTCCTAGATCTTCATTCGTAATGAGCTGGTGCTATATTAGAGCGAACTTATTCCTCTGCTTAATTTTGATCTATTGCTTAGTTTGGTTGGGTATTCTATTTAGAATACTAATATGAATGAATGTCAAACTTGCAAACATCAATAATTTGAATCTTGTTTTCCAGTTTCCATACCTATGATTATGCGAGGCATTTTGTCAGTGCTTGTACTCGTATTCTTGGACTCGAAGGTACACCTGAAGGAGTAGAGGATCAAGGGAGACTGACTCGCGTGGCTGCGGTATGTTCAACTTTTTTGATGTTTTTAGCTGTTGCCTTGGAATAGTATTTGCTCCTTCAAAATCAATCCTTTCCTATTGGTGTAGCATGAAGTTGGCATATTGAGAGTGAACACAATTCTATTTTGAATAGCTCATAACTCATCCTTGTCACTCTATGTTTGGTTCTCCCATGTTGGTGGAATTCCAGTTCCCTATAGGGATAGATTCAGATCGTTTCATTCGAGCACTTGAAGTTCCTAAAGTCCAGGAACACATCAAAGACTTAAAAGAAAGGTTTGCTGGTCGAAAGGTAAGTGTTATTGTTCTCTTTGGTCTGGTTGTATTTTCAGGAGAGTCATTTTTACTTGTATTCTTTTTTAGCAAATTTTAAGCATTTTTTAAGATGAACTTGCAGAAAAAACCTTGCTTTTAAATTAAGTGGACTAGGTTTGTATACAACTTTACGTACATATCTTTGGAGGAGTTCTACTTGATTTGACCAAGTTTTAAGTGTTTCCAATGTTTGCTGACTGATTGTGGTTCTACCATGTTTCTTTCATTGTGCACAATGTTATATAGACAATGCACTTCCTAGTGTGCAGACAAATTATGGAGAAAATTCTGTTGGACTTGGCTAAGAACTTGGACTATGCTTTAGTTGTTGAAAGTAAACTGAAGCTGTTGAGATTCGTTGTGTTCTATCTATATAGTTTGGACATAACCAATGTGTACTTGACATGATGACTATTTTTATTTTGTTTCTGCCAGTTATAAAAATTGGCTACTAGTGCTACACCTATATATTTTTCATCTCAGGACATTACCTTTCAAACAAATTTGCCCCATAACAGTTTTAAATGGAGGAAATATATTTTTTGTAATGCGTCTTGCTAGAGACATGTTTCTGAAACAGGGGCATCTTAGGAACTTCAAATTAAATGTTCCAGGAACATTACCTTGTTGATATCTTTTGCTTCTACAATGAGAACACATGCTTAGTGATTTAAAGTCTAAAACTTTACTCATTCATAATTTCATTTACCAAGCCATTGGGAATTAGTTGTCTAAGACGGTGAATTTCTTTTTTATTAGGTTCCTAAGTTTGCTATTCGTTTTTGCTAAAGTCTAAGTTTCTTACATACCACAAGTTTTCTTTAAGCTTTCTTCTCATTTCTTTCTTCAGTTCCAAAGACATTTCTTCTTTCTGCTTCCCATTCAGCTAGTTAGGGTGTTGCAGTCATGCAACCAAGAGACAGCTTTTTCATTGCATGCCACCAGATTAAGAGTTGGTGTCATGAGTTGGTCAAATGAATGTGGTGTGGTTAAGCTTTGAGCATGCTCTTTCAATCCTTTCAGGCTAATTTTGGATAGTAATAGTGAGCATCAGAGAGTCTGTTAGAGGTTTTAGTGGATTGCCAAAAGTGCAGTGTTGATAATGCTGGCATGGCACTGAATTGGAGGGTGGCTCAGGGGTACTAGCTTAAATAAGACTTGGATCCTTGTCTTCATTTTTTTTCTTTCGGACAATATCTCTTCTCTTCATAGTTTTATTATTTTTTAATGAAAAGGAAATGTTTCTGAAATGTCACTGAAAGACTTGTTCATGCATGGACCACCATGTGAAGTTTCTATTGTGGCTGAGTTAATTGAATTAGGCCTTACTTTTCCTCCATCTAGAATGATTTTAGACACATGCAGTCCTCTCTCCCTCAATGCACAGGATGCTATAAGGATAAATCTCTAGGGGTTGGTGCCATGGGAGACAAACTCTGGACTTTAAGCTTTCAAAGTGGGCTCCTAGCCATCTTGATTACCCCTGATTGGCCTCATAAAACAAATGCACTTATGTGTTCTCCTGCAAGGCTCTGATTTCATCAGAAACTGCTTCAAGAGTTGAACCTGGAGAACACCGTCTCATCACTCTATGGTCTTGTAAAGGCTGGAGCCTATTAGAATGGTTGTGTGGTTTACTGTAGTTGGAGACATAAGATGCTCTTATTGATCTTTATTTTATTCTCGCTTAGTTGTTGATATGTGCCACATATTGACAGAAGTTTTTCATGTGTACAAGTTCATGCAGGCTTTCTTGTTATATGAGTGATTTAGTTGAGTAAATTTTTCGGATGGTATTTATATTGTATGGTATATTGTTGTGCTTATTGTATATGAAGGAGCATGTGGCCATCTACCAATATTTGAAATAGATGAAATTATTCCTGGTATTGACCGTTATTCTGTTGTTTTGTACTCTTCATGTGATCTTGGAAGAATGCAGGCTTATGTGGGCCAATTTTGCTTACTAAAAGTTGGTCAGTTCCCTCTTGCTGCATTTGTGATTTCGGAGGTTGTGTCCATGTGCAGCCCCACTCCTGAAAAACAGAAAAAAAAATGGAAATTGGAAGAAAAAAATATTGTTTTTACATTTTATCAATTACTAATGTGTGTGGTTCTTTCATTATGGGAATTGTACACACAAAGATTTCATGTTGTTTGCAATATCAACCCTTTAACAGCTATCTTTATCCATGAAATATGTTGTGTGCTTGTGTTTTTCTTGTTTACTATTATTTTAGTTCTGACTCTTCTAACAGGTAATGTTAGGGGTTGATCGCCTGGACATGATTAAGGGAATTCCCCAAAAGATATTAGCGTTTGAAAAGTTTCTTGAGGAAAATCCTTCTTGGCGTGATAAAGTGGTTTTGCTGCAAATTGCTGTGCCAACAAGAACAGATGTTCCTGAATGTAAGCTCTTTAGCATGCTTCCTTTTTATTTTTTGATGGGTATCTTGTCTGAAAGTTTAAATTGTTAGAGAGCTTGTTACTTAAATATCCATACAATCAACAAAATCCTCTGATTAGAATCTTCCCGCTTCAGTCTGTGCATTGGAGATGAGAAAGAATAAGACAGATTGGATACTTACAGAAAGTAGGAATTGTAGTTTTTCCAATGGATGAACTCTCTATTTCCATCAAATAGAAGCCTTGCTTCCATAATATTATTTTGATTGAGCTTTCAAAAATTTGTATTCCATGCTACGTATGTTAAATGCACTATTTCTCTCTCATTTAACTGAACTTTTGTTTTCTTGACAACCGGTTTCGTGCTACCTCAGTTTCCGTGTGGTATTGCTTTGCACTAGAAACACATTTTATTTCTTGAGTTTAACTGAAAACAATTTTTTCTTCCTGAAGAACATTAACTAGTTTACACACAATTTACACTGGGCTTTTGTGAGTTCAGAAAGACTTACCAGGGTTTCCTTTTGTTCCGTCACTTTTCTGAGCTGTGTGCCTGTATGCTAGAAAATGGAATTTCATTTCCTTTCTCTTGTCTGGTTTTACAGATCAGAAACTTACAAGCCAGGTTCACGAAATTGTTGGACGCATCAATGGCAGATTTGGAACTTTGACCAGAGTTCCACTTCATCATTTGGTCAGTCTTTTTCTTTGTCGGTCATTACCAATAACCTGTCTAATACATGTGTATGTGTGTGTATGTCACCGTATTTCTCCGCTTGAGGTACTATTTAACATGACTTGTGCTTATTCATGTTTTCCCTTCTTTAGAGAAATCTTTGTCAAAGAAGGCTGAACAGTGTGTGCTTAATAATTTTCCAATTCTTCAATGTTTGTCTCTTCTGCTACTTCTTCAGTAAGCTGCATTCCTTATCTGGTCAAATCAGACAAGTCAATTTTGTTTATGGTTTTGAGATAGAAAAATGGCATGAACTGTGTATAGTAATCAGTATAAATAGATCAAAAAACTCAATTCAACAATCATTTGTATACAATAATATTGTCTGTTGGAATAAAACAAAAAAAACCAAACAAGGGATCAAACTGTAATAGACACAATATATTCTATCTTTAATTGGGGTAATTTGATCATTTAATAGATTCCATTAGTTCCGTAACTAATAAGTGGTCTAAGTGTAATATTTTAAATTTGAGAGGTCTAAGTGTTAGACGTTTACAAATTTCAGAGGTCTAGGTGTAATTTACTAACGGACATTGACGGTAGGGGCCTAAGTGTTACGCGCATACAATTTTAGGGGGTCTGTGTGTAATATTTTAATGTCCGGGGATCTAGGTGATTAAGTGAGAAATTTCAAGTAGTCTGTGTGTAATTTTCCCTAAAAAATAATATTTTCTCTCCGTATCGTCTCAGCTTTGTGAGAGAAGCCTAGAGGCATGGCATTGACATCTTGGGCCATGCCTTTATTGCTTGATGTCATGCTCTTCAGTAACTGAGTTTTCCAGCATCTCATGTAAGTAGTAGTACTGGCTCTTCAGAGTTGTTCTACATTTCTGTTTTGAAAGAAAGACTCAACAAGATTATTTGTCACCGATAAAACTAAAAGGATCGTTGCCTGGTTATGTCTTCGTCATCGAGGGATATAGGCCAAACGTTTGGCATTATTTTGTACAAAGTGACTACTCTTATTTGAAATCATAAAACCTCATGGTTGTTTGCCCAACACTTTACCACTGCACCAGCCAGTGGCCCCTAAAGTTCAGCCCAATTTGATATCCAAAACTATGGTTTGAATATATCCCGTGTCTTTCAAGCAAACAAAAAAAAAATATCAGGTGTTTAGGGACTGAGTGAAAATTGATGTATTCTTTTGATATTGAAGATCAATCATGATTTTCATGTTTGACCTTACAGATATAACTAGCTGTTTGATGAAATTTCTAAGCACAATTTTCTTTATCTGCAGGATCGTTCTCTCGACTTTCAGGCATTATGCGCACTATATGCTGTTACTGGTACTACTTATTTGCTAGCATTTGAGTTTTGTATGGTTTCTGGTGGACAAAAAAATTATTTTTAGTTTCGGTAATCGATAATGAGTGCATCCAAGTAATGTGCTATGATGATGCATTACAATCTAGAAAGCAAAGTAGGCTGGGAAATCTTTTTTAGCCGGAGCCTGATATCTTTCATACCTAAACTGTGCATCATTCCTCAATCTGCTGTAACCTTGCATTTATACTCATTAATCTCCAAATATCAATGCCTAATTTTTAACTTAATAGCACTGATGTAGTTAATTGGAGAAAATCATCCTTTGTGATGATTCTTGAACTTAACAATCAATTTAAGTCACAAAGTGAGAGAATTGTTTAGCTTTTGTTCCATGGTATGATAAAATTGTTGAGACTGAAGTACCTTAACCGAAAACCATCAGTTTTTCGATCCGTATTAGACCCTTGGCCAACTCCTATATATCCATTCTCTGTTTGTACGACATTTTCCTTTTGTAAAGTTAGCTTGGGAGTTGGGTTTAACTTTGAGCATACATAAATGTGAATGAGTCTTCAAGTATCATTCGGAATTTTGGTTATCATCAAGCTACTTTAGATCATAATATTTTAATTGATCCATGGTGAGGTTTTTAAAGGTGTTTGCTTTTTGCGTTATCTAATTGCCATTCATATCTATTTGCATGGTGCCTGAGAAAAGTTTTTTTTTTACTTTTGACTTGTCTTTCCTTTTTTTTTGATCAGATATTGCACTTGTCACGTCTCTGCGGGATGGAATGAATCTTGTCAGCTATGAGTTTGTGGCATGCCAAGATTCGAAAAAAGGGGTCCTCATTCTTAGTGAAGTAATTATCGCTGAATTGTTATTATGTTTGTGCTTGATTTTAGTTTTTGCATGCTGATATTTTATTTGGGCTATCAAAGGTTTTGAATACTGACAAAGGGAAGAAAAATGAGGACAGATTTTTGTTCTTTTTATTTTTTATTTTTTTAATTGTAGAATTAAGATGGGGATAGCAATTTTTATTCAAGTAAACCTGGAGATGGTGGTTTTTAAATTCTTTTGTTCCCCTAAAATATGCTTTAACATTCTTACGAAAATCTTCTGAGTATTGGCCGAGTATGATGGCTTTCTGTTTATTGGTGAACATAGAATTCTGTTAATTGGATGCATCCATGCGCATTGTTTGTTCACAAGCTCAATTCAGCATATGTAGAGTAATCAAACTCGTAGGTGTTTTTTGTGTTATGCTATTAATATATCCATTCTAGATCTGTGTACTGGCACTTGAGAAAATACATCATGCTAGTTTTTGTGCTATACATATTGGGGTTTCATAATTATGTGATGGCACCCTGGCACCTGAGCAAATATATCAATGCTAGATCTTATTTTTTATTTCCACTTCTCTATTGATGCCTTTGAAATTGGTGTACTGTACTCGAGCAAATATGTCATCATAGTTTTTGTGCTGCACATCTAAGGGTTAGATAAAATGTGATGGCACCTGGAACCCCAACATACATATCATCTAGGTCTTTACACTACACCAGGATATTAGAGGATATAAATGGCTTACCATGTGATGTTGTGTAAAAGGTAATCTATCGATGTACCTCCCATGTACACTCACTTCAGAGTATCTATTGCAGGGTTATGGATTCAAATTTGAAGTAACCACTTTGTGAGAATAATGCCAAGTTTAGATTTATACTTGGCTGACCCTTCTTTCATCCTTGGTTAACGCCATGACAACGACATATTAAGAACCCATTTCTCAGTGTATCATAATCATCAAATCATTGTGATGTAAATCGTATTAGTTCTGATATCAAATTGATATAGACTAGGAAATTAGGGATGAAAAGATAAGAAGAAAGGGATGAGAAAAGAGAAAGAATTTTGAGAAGGAAGCAATTTCAATAATAATCAAAGTCTAATCTAAATAAAGCCCTTACATGCATCTTTTTATATAGGGAAACTAAAACCCTAAAACAAATAAATAATGATAAATAAACCCTTAAAAGTTAAAAAAAATTACTTAAAAGATAAATATTAAAAGTATCTAAGTAACTCTCATAACTAATCTATAATATCTATCCAATTCTTATACAATCCCCATCACATTATTAATAAGATTAATTTTAACTCTATGGCATTCAAGTGGTAAAAATGCTTTTGCTTCTCTAAAGCTTCTCCCCATGTTCATTTGTCAAAGTTTTGTTATGTGTTGTATTTATATTTCTTATATGTCCTTACTCTCCCTTTCTCACTTGGCTTTTTCATTAACAACTCTCAACTCAACTCAACAAACTCTTATCCTAACATTTTTAGGATCAACCACATGAATCATATTTATTTATTATGCATTTGTATGTGTCATGTTTTATGCTACACCATAAGTTATCATGCCTTTATCTACTATTTCATTTAAAATTAATTTTGGTCACCCTTTACTCGTATGTTTTGTCATTGTTGAGAATGTTACTATAATATAATTAGGGTTTATACTTATTGCAATATGTATACCACACAAAGGGTATACTTGTCATTTGCATCTTTGTTCAGTAACTATAAATACAAGATTGATAGTGAGAGGTAGGGTTTTGAAATCTCTCTTTGCCTCTCTTATATTGTGTTAAGTATGTCTCTCCTCTAAACTTAACATGGTATCAGAGCAATTAAGTCTAATCTCCTACTAAACATCTTCTTTTTATTTTTTTTTCTTATTTTCTTTTCTTCTTTGTTCTTCCGTCTCTACTGTGTTTCTGTGAACCCACTTATACTAGTTCTACCAGTGTATTAGATGGGTTTGCACTGAAATTGTGCATTCACTAAGTTGTTGTTCCCTATTGAAATCAATGTTGTAAGTGGTTGGTGATAGTTGGAGTAGTTTTACTGTGGTGGTGGTATCAATTACTGTTAGTGGTCGTCGGAATTGGTGTCACGTGTTTACCACTATTTCTCGTCATCAGAGATGTTTATCGTCACTGTTGTGTGACGTGAAAGTGATCTGTGTCACTGCCAGAGTAGTTATTGTCGTCGTTGGTTACTGCTGGAGTGGTTGTGGTCATTGTTGTTTGCTGTTGGAGGTCTTTGTGGTCGCCATTGTTTGTCAAGACACTATTGGAGGTGAGGGTTTCGTTGGAACCCTCACAGCGAAGAAGACAATACATAGTGCGGGTCGGATCGGGTCGGATCTTTCATGGTTGTGGGCTTAAATTAATTCTGAAGCCCAACAACCCAAGTTCGACCCTAGCCCAAGTCTAGTTTGTTGGTAGCCCAACCCAATCCAGCATTAGTCCAGTTTATTCAGACCCGGTTCAAGTCTGGTTCAGCACGGTTTAGGTTTGGTACAACACGGTTCAGGTCCAGTTTAGCCTATCTTAGGCCGGTTCAGCACTGTTCAGCTTATCTTAGGCTGGTTTAGGTCGATTTTACATGGTTCGGCTCCTGTTCAGGCACGATTGATACTGGTTCAGCACGGTTTAGGCTCGAGTACACCTAGTTCAGCACTGTCCAGGCTTGATTCAGCCGGTTCAGCACTGTCCAGTCTTCATTCAACCGGTTCATCTCCGGTTCAACACATTTTAGATATATTTTAGCTTGTTTAAGCGACTTGGGTTGGTTCTGAGATTTCTTTGTGTTCAAATCACACTTGGGTGGCTGGTTGTGAGTTCTTTATCTCTCTTGAACTATTTTCTTTTTGTCATATGACTATGGAACCCAAGACCGATGATCTATCTGCCATTACTTCCCTTTTGCCACCAAGTTTGTCTCCTATTGTTTTCCTTAATGGTCTCATGACCTTTGTTAAGCTCAATAGAATTAAATATAATTTGTGGTCACGATCGGTCCAAATATTTCTTAAAGCGAAAGACTTTAAGAAATATTTAGTGGACTCTAAATTCAAGGAAGGCACTCTTGAGTATGATTAGTGGAAACAGGCAGATGCTTATATTATTTCATTATTATTGAATAGTATTAAGAATAATATTAGTTCCACTTTATTTTATCTTGACATGGCCAAAAAAATTTGGGATCACTTGGCCATTATGTATTCGGGCACAGGTAATTTTCCTTGTGCATATGAGGTGTGTCAACAACATTTTCTTCTAGACCAAGGCAATCTAAGTCTCGCAGATTATTATTCTCTCGTTAAGGGAGTTTGTGAGGAATTGAAGCTCTACCACCTTTTTACTACTAATGCAGCAGTTTGGCAGAATCAACATGAGAATATGAATGTTGTTCGTTTTCTGATGGGTTTGAAACCTGAATATGAGTCTATTCGCTCTCAGATTTTGAATAGTTTCAGCCAACCCTCTCTCCTTGAGGTTTTCTCCCGCTTACAACGTATTACCATATCTATTGGCTCTTCTGGCATTTATCGCAGCTTACCCCTTGATCGCTCAATTCTTGTTGTTCCTATTGGCCATAGTGATAGTTTTCAAGGTGGTCGTGACAACCATGGTGGTTGTGGTGGCTGGGGAAGCTGCGTCGGAGGTCGTGGTGGTTGACATAGTTCTTGTTCATACACTCATTGTAGTCGTGGAGGTCACACTGTTGATTATTGTTGGGATTTACATGACAAGCCTTTGGGCACGGCTAATTAGGTCTTCTATCAGGATGACATTTCTTCCCTACCACAGTCAGCTCCACCTGAATCTGGGTCTGTTACTATTACACGCAAGGAGTATGCTCAGTTCTTATCTCAACAAAAGGTTATTTCATCTTCCTCCACTTTCACTTTTGCCCAGTCAGATACTACTTCCACTTATTTATTGTCCTCCACTCATAGTCCTTGGATCATATTCCGACGCCTCTAATCACATGACTGTTAATTCTACTTATCAATCTGTTAATTTCCCACACAGTGTTACTCTTGCTAATGGTACTTCCTTTAAAGTTTCAGGTTTGAAGACTACTCAATTGAGTACTGATATGTCCTTATCATCCGTTTTATTTGTCTTCTAGTTTTCCTTTAGCTTACTTTCCATTAGCAAGATTATCCGCTCTCTTAATTATTCAGTAACATTTTATCCTTTTTATTGTGTGTTTCATGATCTCTAGATGAAGAGAAAGATTGGTAAGATGCATGAAGCTGGTGGTCTCTATTATGTTGACTTTGATACACCTCCTCAAGCCTTTCAAACCTTGTTATCTCCCTTTCAATGACATTGTCGTCTTGATCATCATTCTCTAGAATTTAAAGCACCAAGTTTTCAGTTTTAGTTATGTGCTATCTTTGTCTTGTGAAGCTTATCAACTTAATAAGCATCATCGTGTTTCTTTTCAGTCTTGAAATAACCGTGTATGTAGTCCATTTGAATTATTCCACTCTGATGTATAGGGTCCAATAAAGAATATTTCATCTAATAATTTTGTTTATTGTGTCATTTGTGGATGATTTTTCTCGTGTGACTTGGTTATTTCCTATAAAAGTTCGTTCTGAATTATGTTCTATATTTGAGACCTTTCGTAAAGAAGTAAATATCCACTATAGTTGTCGTATTCATGTTCTACGTTTTGATAATGCTAGAGAATATAAATCTAATCTTTTTTCATCTTATCTTCGTAAAATTGACATTATTCATCAAGTCTCTTGTGTTTATTCCTTTCAGCAGAATGGTGTTACTGAGCTTAAGAACCGACATCTGTTAGAAGTTACACGTGCATTATTATTGCAAATCCATGTACTTCATGCCTTTTGGAGTGATGGTGTCCATACAACTTATCACCTTATTAACCGCATGCTATCTTCTGTGTTAAATGGGTAAAGTCCATATTCTGTTTTTGTACTCCATACCCTTTTATTCTCCCTAACTCCTAAAGTTTTGGGGCGTGTTTGTTATGTTCATAACTTGGGGTCTGAGTTTGATAAACTTGGCCCTCATGCTATCAAGTGTGTCTTTCTTAGATACTCTCGCACACAAAAAGGGTATCGTTGTTGTAATGCCACTCTTCGTTGTTACTTCACTAGTGATGATGTCACTTTTAACGAAATTGTTTCTTATTTTTCGACTCCTGAGCAACATTTGGATCTTGATTTTGGACTATCTACTCCACCATCACCCATTCTCTTACCGTCGACTACTCCACTGCCTATTATGTTACCATCTCATTCTTTGCTCCGTGTATATTCTCATCGTACGCAACCATTAGCTGAAATGCCCCTGCTGTCTCGTAATTCGAGTTCCTCAAGTACTTCCGACTCTTTACCGATTGCTCTTTAGAAAGGTACTCGATCATGTGTCACTAACCATCCCATTAGTAATTTTGTTTCTTATGATGCCTTGTTTACTACCCTTTCTTACTTTACCTTACAACTGTCTACTCTCTCTATTTCTAAAAATCTACAGGGTGTCTTGTCTTATCCGGGTTGGAGAAAAGTTATAGAAGTGGAAATAGATGTCTTACATATAATGGGACTTGAGATCTTGTTTCCTTATCACCTGAAAAATGGGCTGTTGATTGTTGGTGAGTGTATCCTGTTAAATTTGATCTAGATGGTTCTGTAAAGCGCATCAAAGTCCGTCTTGTTGCTAAGGATTTCACTTAAACCTATGGTGTTGATTTTGCGGAGACATTGTATCCTGTTGCCAAAATCTCCTTTGTTTGTGTTTTAATTTCTTTGGTCACTAATTTTGATTGACTATTGTTTTAGTTAGATGTCAAGAATGCCATCTTACGTGGTGACTTGACTGAGGAGGTCTACATGGAGTAGTCACCCGAGTTTACTGCTCAAGGGGAGTACTATAAGAGTGTCGACTAAAGAAATCGTTGTATGGTTTGAAGTAGTCACCAAAAACATGGTTTGGTAAATTTTCAAATGCTATATTAGAGTTTGGTCTTCTCCGATGTTAGACAGACCACACTGTCTTTCATAGACAGATGCGGCGGGTACACTCTATTGGTTGTTTATGTTGATGATATCGTAATCACTAGTAATGATTCCGAAGGTATTACTCAGTTAAAAGCATTTCTGTAAGACAAATTTCATACGAAAGATCTTTAAAAATTTAGGTATTAAAGTTTCTAGATCTAAGCAGGGTATTTGTCTATCTCAAAGAAAATATGTATTTGACATGTTAGAAGAAGCAAGTTTGCTAGTTGGTAGACTAATTGATGCTCTTATGGATCCAATTCAGAAATTGTTGATGGATGGTGGTGTACCGTTTAATAATCCAGGTCAGTACCGCAGGTTGGTTGGAAAACTTAATTATCTAACTATTATTCGACCAAATATTGCATATACAGTCAGTGTAATAAATCAGTTTATGGGATGTCCTAGAGTACCAATAGATATCTTAAACGTACTCCTAGTCTTGGATTGTTATATCGAGCTAATGGATACCTTAGAGTGGAAGATTTTTCGGATGTTGATTGGGCTGGTTCTCTCTCTTATCAGCGATCAACCACTGGTTATTGCACTTTCTTGAGAGGTAATGTTATTTCATGGAAAGTAAGAAACAAACAGTGGTAACACAATCCAATACTGAGGCAGATTATAGAGCGATGATACATACTAGTGAGTTGACATGGTTATTACACTTTATTTGGGAAATTGGTTTCTCAGTTTAACTTCCTTTACAATTGTTTTGTGATAATCAGACAGCTTTTCATATTGCTGTCAATCTAATATTTTATGAGAGAACCAAACACATTAAAGTCGACTGTCATTTTATTCAAGACAAGATACTAAATAGAGATATTGCAACTCCATTTGTGATATATGAGACTCAACCTGTAGACATTTTCACCAAAGGATTGATTCGTATTCGCCTTGCGACTATTTGTTCCAATCTTGCATTATATAATATGTATAGTCCAGCTTGAGGGGGAGTGTTGAGAATGTTGCTATAATATAATTAGGGTTTACACTTATTGTAATATGTATATCACACAAGGGGTATACTTGTCGTTTGCATCTTTGTTCAGTAACTATAAATACAAGATTGATAGTGAGAGGTAGGGTATGGTAAAACCTCTCTTTGTCTCTCTTATATTGTGTTGAGTATGCCTCTCCTCTTAAATTAATAGTTGTCAATAGCTATTATATCACTCTTTCTCACTAGTGGCGTAGTAAGCTGTTTATAAATGTGTCCAAACCACCTAAGTCAATTCTCTCTTAATTTATCTCCTACATGTGCTACATCTAGGATATAGTCGTTCCTAATTCTATCTTTCCTAGTTTTACCACATATCCATCTTAACAGCATGATGCAAATTTTGAGCCCCCGTTTCCAGTTTCTTTAACTATCTTTGCTTTCTCAGTCATTCCTTTGAATATACTATTCTCTCTTCCAAAGGTTTTGGAATGTTGACACCCAAATATGTTAGTTTTGAACACCCCTACATCCGCCATGGGGTACCCTTGAAGTTGAAAACTGTTCAGGTCCTCTCCCTTTTGCCTTTAAAATATTTCATTTACTTGTGAATTGCAAGATGATGTTTAGTTTTTTATGCAGACATCATTTAGTTTTGGTAAGTTGCTTGAAGGTGAGGCTCTTGGTTTCTCACCCCATTAGTCTTTTCTTATTTTTATTATGACTTCTTTTGTGGATTGTTGCATATGGCATATAATACATTGTGGCATTAAAATGTTTAAAACTTCTTTTCTTTTTCGAGAAGAGATATTTTACACAAAGTTAAGTAATTGGCTTGTATTTTCTTTCTAAACTTTCTATCTTAAGTGCTTTATGTTGTTCTTTAAGTGTTATACTGTAAGTTATGGAAATTTCTCTTCCTCCTGGAGTTTTGGTTATTTTTTTTAGGGGTGTTAATGAGCCTGGAAGAGTACCAGGTTGCTCAAGCTTCACTTGTATATAGTTTTTGGGCGTTAATTAGAATATTGAGCCAAACTTGAGCATTGATGAGCGTCAAAACGTGCTCAAGCTTCGTGCATCAATGACACTAGCTGGTCTCATGCTGAACCCAAGTAGCTTGGTTTGTTTTACAGCAATATGTTTCCAAAATATTGGTGACTCATATTATATGCGTATTGCTTAAATTGTGTGATGATGATAGCAATTGATGCTGCACCTGAGATTCTCGTAGTTAGGTTTTTGTTCCTCTGTTTCTTTGTTGATAAATGGTTTTCAGTCTGTGCTGTATTCTATCCCCTAATCATGAAAGATTTTTCTTCTTTCTTCTTTCTTCTTTTTTCCTTATTAGCCCTTTTAAAATCTCCTTGGCATCCTTGTAGTTTGCAGGTGCTGCACAATCTCTGGGAGCTGGAGCAATCCTTGTGAATCCCTGGAACATCACTGAAGTAGCTGACGCAATAGAGCAAGCTTTAAATATGACGGCTGAAGAAAGAGAGAAACGTCATAGACACAACTTTGTGCACGTGACAACCCATACTGCTCAAGAATGGGCTGAAACTTTTGTAAGGTGCATAGAAATTTGACATAATACAACATGGTGCTGCTGTAAATGACTGAGTTGTCCTTGACATTTGTGTGATATTTTTCTTTGTACCACCACATGATACATTGTTTCTCTTCTACTTTTTTCTTGAGAATTCTCACTTCGTAGTATTTATTTAAAAATCATATACATGTGAAACATAAATGGAGTTTGTGGGGGCATGGATTGAGCAACTGTTCCAGGTAGTTGTGAATATAACACCACACAATAGAATCTTGGGCTGTGGTTTTAATTGTAAGGATGGAGTTCATATTTATGTGCTCTTCTTGACAGCAACCTCAGTTTTTCTGTCTGTGTTAGAGATATCGACATCTACTATCACTGAGTATGGCTGTATCTGTAGTCTTTCAGAGTGTAAAGAATGAAATGACGAATAAGGCTGAAAAAGTTTTATGCATCCACGCAACCTAAAATAATGTACCTTATATATGCAAGATTACATATACTTGCTCTGCATTATACGAAATTTGAGCATCTCTAAATTGATGTTTGTAGTGAACTGAATGATACCGTTATTGAAGCTCAGCAAAGGATAAGACAAGTTCCACCACAACTGCCAGTCAATAAAGCAATCAAACACTACTTGCAGTCTAATAATCGATTGCTCATACTGGTATGCACTGTCAAACTTGAGTTTTGGAAATTTTACTGTGCTAACAATCGCTGTTGACTGTTTTCTATGGCAACTCTTCTTTGGCTGATAATTTGTTAAACGACCATGTTATCTAAAATCTTACACTGGTAGAGAGAGTGTAACATAAGTATTTCACAATTGACCCCGCCCCCTCACGTGCTAGCTAGAGTTTGGCCTAGCATGTAAATATACTATTACTGTCAGGGTGGCTTTGAGATTGAAACACACTGCTCTAATACCATATCAAGCCACCATCTCATTTAAAAACTTGAGCTGTTAGTGGGAGTGTGACGTAGGAATTATATGATCCAACAATCTGATTGATGTGCAGTTAAAGAACATTTGTGGACGTGTACATAGATAGTTCCATGGCTTGCAGATGTACCAACATCAGTTATGGCTATTCCATCTAGCATATTTAATAAAACCTGCCTTTGATATATTCAGCCCTCATATAACAAATTACATGATCAGCATAGTGAAACTTTACTGGTGATTTCATCTTAAAGCCCTCCTAAGGAAGTATGTAGCATCCCCTTCCCCCAACCCATGGAGAAAACCTCTGAGTCTTTATTTCTAACATTTGCTTCTGTCTCCGCATAGCACCTCCGCTTCTACAATAAAACATATATTTGTCCTGCTTTAACAACAATAGAAAGCCCTTTTGGCACCCAGAAATATAAATGTACTAGAGATAACCCGTGCCTTAAGGCACTCTGCAAGTCAAAAAAAAATTAAACATTGATTGTGAACACAAAATAATCAAACATTGAACTTGGACACTCACAAAGTTGAAAGCCTAAAATACATCCTTTACCACACCCACACTTTATATTAACAAAATATTACCTATATGAAAATTCTAATAAAAACAAATTTCAATGAAGAGATGGAGATAACCTAATTTTAACGATCAAACGATAATTAAACAATTCACCCTCTATAATTAAACAACCCAAACATAAAATTGTGTAATGTGTAGTACAACCATTTTCTAAAAAATTTAGAAACAAACCATAAAATTTTCTAGCACCAAGCCACTTCAATTATACAACAAAGATGACAAACTACTTCTAAACTAATGTCAATTTCGTTACTTTTGTCAAAACTAATCAACACAACTACTGTACTAACAAAAAAAAACACACACGAACACATACAACAAAAATAGCAACTAAACCAAAAATTAATAAACATATATGACAACCACACGAAAACTAATTGCAATACAACTACCTAAAAAAGCCATGAAATGTACAACAAACTCGCAATAAAAAATTCTCATAAAATCTGTGTAACTGAAAAAAACCAAAACTAAAAAAGGGATGATAATAATTAGGGAATGTGCATGGTTATTATTCAAAGAAGGTACCATAAAGGAAATTATTATTGCAAATTAGAGTGAAACTATGTCGTCCAAGGTATGAAACTTAACAAATGAAACACATAAAAAATAATACACTTTCCATGTTTAGGATCATGAAAATTAAGGCATTAGAAATGAAATCAGCAAAATATTCGCTCAATTCTAGTTCCATGACCTTGATTTCATTCTACACAGCACAATTAATGAAGTTTAAATATTTTTTTTTCTAAATTAAGTTAGACCACTTGCAAAGATAGCTAAAACTAAGTTTTCTCGAAAGTGCTTCACATACTTGGAACTCAATAGTCATTTTGTCAAACGATCTCCTCTTCTCATCTTTTCCTTCAAACTAGCAACAAAATCAAGAATTTGAAAAACATGTATCATAAATAATAGCAAAAATCAATACTTTAGATCTCACAAGGAAAAAATATGATTAAACCTTGCATTTATATTGAACCGATTAGGTAGTTCTTGTAGCTTTAATATGTGCAATGGCACGTGTAAAAATCTACAGTAAAATACCTCCAAATAATCACAAAGTTCACTTCATCTCCATTCATATAATTGCAAAGGAATTTTCTTTCTTTAAACGAAGATTAAATTTCGAAGAAAACCAACCATAGATAGCAAAATAAATGTTGCTTAATTTGCATATTCAACAAAATGATTAGAAAAGAGTAAATAATGGCACACATGGAAAACGTATTACCCAATTTATCACAATCGACAACAATCCACAAATAAAAACAAAGCCCCATAAATTCACGAAATGAAAAAAATCAAAAATATTAAATCCACATATTCATGCAATCCTACTTTTTTCACACATTCATTCAAAATTCGAGATCACTTATTAAACCTTATGGTGTGTGTGTATAAATTATAGCTAGTTCTTTTAGGGATATACAACATAAATCATAGAAAAAATACACCTTTCAAACACCAAATTTTTGTTATTTAGAATAAAAAATACAAAAGCTTCACAGATCGAACCAACTCTTCTACTGACTTCTTTAAGTTAAGCTTCCCCTTCTTTTAAAAAATAAAACAGAGAACAACACAAAACAAAAGCCCCAAGCAATTTTTTTTCTTCTTTTACATTCTCGTCAACTTTTTGAGCAAACAATCAAAAAATCCCTTACACGCGAATGAAAAATAAAACAATGAAGGCAAATGCAAAGTCACATTCATTAACAACAAAATCATCGAAGTTGAAATTAGAATTTCAAGGATTGCGGGAGGTAGTACAAATTATTTATATGATCTGTAATCGTAATTACTCAAGTAATCATAACGTCAGGTTTGACTCTCCCGATTGCCACCATATCTTTTAGCATTTGACTACTTTGATCTCTGCAAATACTAGGAACACTAAAAATCACCATCAAGGTCAACAATTGGAACATAGATGATAGATGTATGAAATAAATCACCAATTAAAAAAATGCTCACTACAAAGAAAAATGAAAAAAAATAGAAAGGAAACTCACAATAGCAACACGTAGGCATGACAGTAAGCTTTATTATAGAAAGTAGCTTGATCCTCCACAGGATTAGGATCCATATTAATGGTCAAATTTAATATGAAAGATTAGACTGTATATTTTCATGTAACTAAACTTACGATTTTAAGATGCACAATTACGGGAAGAGTAAGTGGAGATTATGAAATCTATTTGGGGGAAGCTTTCAAATGGGTAAGAGATCAGAAATTACAGAAAAAGGGGAGAGGAAGGGGGGAGTGAAGAGAGGCTAAAAAAAGTTTGTAATGTGAGATGTGGCAGTGTAATGTGGTCTCTGTGGAGGGATAGAAGGAAGTGGAATGCAGTCCTGCTGTGTCTTATGTGGTCTGGGGGAGAGGGACAGGACTCTCGAGAGCTTCCCTCAAACAAACTCAATTTTTTAGGTTGTCTTCTTTCTTTGGATGGAAGAAGTGGATTCAGAATTTATAGTGTCTTATTGTAGATTTTCGGGAGAACTTTCTCTGGAGACTAGTCTGTAGCTTTGCTACATTTTTATTGAAGCTCCTTTTGATATTACATGGATGCTTTCTCTTTTCCTTTTAGAACCTAATTGATAAAAAATTTTAGTCATAAAAAACGCGGTGATGTTATGTGCAAATAAAAGTTACCTGAAATAAAATTTCATGTTATTGAGTGATAACTAATACAAACAGTAGGTTGCTTAAATATGACAAATTTGTTTATTTGGTTTTTTTTTTTTTTGTGATTTCTCATTTCAATGATTATTGTCAATTACTCAGTCCTAACATTCAGTATGTTAAAAATTATCGAAAATGTACAGCTATTCTTTGTTATTTGTGAACCTCATTCAGTCATTTGTCAAGATGGATGGACATCCGTTAAGTTGCTGAAACTTTTCTCTTCTTTTCCCTTTTAGGGACTGAATTTATTTATGCGCTAGTAGATGTTGGATTGTTGCACTCAAGTTCTATCCAGTGCAATTTTGTTTAGTCTATTTCTGTAAATTGAACTTCTTGTCTTGTCCAAAAAATTGAGTTTCTTGTTCATTGTGCTTCTCTTATCCTAATGAAACTATGTGTGCAGTATAGGATCCCAACAGTTATTTATTTCCACCTGTCCCGTGTTTTTCTTCTTTTCTTTTTCTCTATTTTATATTGTTCCAGCAAACCTTCAGACCATTTTTGGAATTCCTACATATTTAATTCTGAGTTGGATGCTTCATCAGAAGTAATGGTGCAAGTTGTGTGGTGTAATGCTTTAAATTTGAATACTCAGGGATTTTGATTTCTTTTACCCATGCAATGGCTGTTTTTTCTTTCTCGTCCAAATGACATCAACTGCCTCAAAACTTGATAGATATTGGGCACCAAATTTTATTATTCCGACGCTTGCAGCGTTGCAGTTCGGATCTGATTTAGCTTGGGTTGTAACACCTCTGTTTTTCTCATGTTGTTACTGATCCAAACAACAGGGATTCAATGCTGCACTAACAGAACCAGTAGATGGAAGAAAAGGTGTAGATCAAATAAGAGAAATGGAACTTAAATTGCATCCCGAGTTGAAAGAACCCCTGTCCGCACTTTGTAGCGATCCAAAGACAACTATCGTGGTGCTTAGTGGAAGTAACAGAAATGTCTTGGATGATGTACTGCCTTTAGCTTCTTTTTTGTCTTTTCTGTCCCTTCTGTATCCCTTTCTGAATTTAGTGGGTGCTTTGCAGAACTTCAGCGAATACAACATGTGGTTGGCAGCAGAAAATGGGATGTTTTTGCGCTCTACAAGGGGAGCATGGATGACAACAATGCCAGAGCATCTAAATATGGAATGGGTTGACAGTGTAAAGGTATGTGCTACTGAGGTTCACGTCTCTTTTATTGCATCTTTCTGCCTCTAAATATCTGGTTCCTTTTGACAACTTGTCAGCATGTTTTTGAGTATTTCACTGAAAGAACACCTCGATCGCACTACGAACTTCGTGACACTTCACTTGTATGGAATTACAAGTATGCAGGTACTTGATTTGCATGACCCCTTTTCCTTTTCTAGTTGATGTTCTCTTATCCTAACTGTTGGTTGTTCGTATTTGTTGTCATCTTCTTATGATTGTAGATGTGGAATTTGGAAGACTGCAAGCGAGAGACATGCTGCAGCATCTCTGGACTGGTCCAATTTCAAATGCATCCGTTGATGTTGTCCAAGGTAGCAGGTCTGTCGAGGTGCGAGCAGTTGGTGTGACAAAGGTAACTTCGTGTTTTGTTGATTTGAAAATGTTGAAATGTTTGCATCTGTTTAATCTTTGTCAGCATATATGTTTCTATTCGACAATTTCTTTTCATTTCTTCTCAATACAGGGAGCCGCCATTGATCGTATTCTGGGAGAGATTGTTCATAGTAAAGCCGTTTCAACACCAATTGATTATGTCTTATGCATAGGACACTTCTTGGGAAAGGTTTATTTTCCAGTCCTTCTTAAAGGCCTAATCATCTTAGTTACTCCAATATTAACATGTTCTGAAAGTTTTCTTTTATACCCAGAGCATTTACTATCACATGTTCCTTTGACCTGATTGTTGTGGAAATAGGGTTAGAAAGAATTGTTGTTTTAAATTTAGTATGCTCTTCAGGTTTCCTTGGCCAGTAGCATTATTAATAAAGTTCTGCTCCAAGGTTTACATGATGAAAAGTAGTTTGGTTGGACTGATATCGAATTGAAGTTGTTGGTAGTTGGTGCCAGGAAGAGTGGCTTTCTATGTGCGAGTAGAGATTTCTATTCAATTCATTGTATACAATCAATTGTGCAGAGTGTTCGTCTCAGTGCATGTTTGTAAGGATAGTAGAGTCCTCTATGCTAGGGTGTGGTGCAATAATTCATAAATCTCTCACCTTTGGTGATAGCTAACAACTTTAGTGTGTCAGATGGGAAGGCTCTCTCTCTCTCTCAATTTCCTTTACTGTCCTCTGGTGGCCTTCTTTGAATTCTATTGCACATGCTGGCAGTAACCTCACAATCCCACTTTCAAATTTTTTGGCAGCCGTCGTTTCTTCTAACTTTTCCTGAAACCCTGGATTAATCACTTAAGTGGCCTCTGATCCTTGTGAACTCAGACCACACCTTTTTTCTAATACAAACACTGAGGGTGAATTCAAGATTCATCGAGTTATATCACAGATTATTTTCAGCGGAATGGCTTTGTCACTTCTGCACAAATACAAATCCATGATGTTGTTTTCATTATATAGGCAAGCAGGACAGCACCTGATGAACTGCGTCCAAGATATTGATGTTGTTATATGCTAGCTGACTAGTGTGTAAAAGTTCTCCATCTCTCCTTCTACCCCTAAATCAATCAACTTTAGAAAAGATTATTTGGGATTTTCAATGCTTACTTGTTTAATTGATGCCAACAAGAGATGCATGCAGTTCATATGCCCGTTTTATGTGAACTTGTTTTCTCTTGCTTCAGGATGAGGATGTGTTCACATTTTTTGAGCCAGACCTCCCTTCTGATGGCCTAGGCCTTCCAAGAAGCAAGGCAAGTGAAGCATTAAAGCTTTCGGAGGAAAGAAGACATGCTTTAAAGCTTCCATCTGGTAGAAGCAGCTCGAAATCATCCCACACTAAGAATCAACGACCTTCACCAAACCCAGAGAAGAAAAACACCAACCATGTCTCTGGGAGTGGGCGGCGTTCATCACCAGAAAATAGCTCGTGGAATGTGTTAGACCTCAAGAAAGAGAACTACTTCTCTTGTTCAGTTGGCCGGACCCGTACTAATGCGGGCTTCCTCCTTGGAACATCGGATGATGTTGTTGCGTTTTTGAAGGACATGGCTGAGACTTCTCTATCTAGCTCGCCTTCATTGCAGTGAAATTGTCTCATGCTCTCTCATCCTGTACTGTATCTAGTTTTGAAGTTCATAAACCTAGTTCTAGATATGAACACATTACGGTAAACGTACTTGAGAGATGTAAGAAAAACTTTCTTCACTCAATTCTCTCTCTCTCTCTCTCTCTCTCTCCAGATTTTTGCTTTTGGCATTCATCATATACGCCGTTTGTTTCTCAACTGTAGATTTGCTGAAAGTTGCAGTTGTGGTGCTTGAATAGGTAGATTTCAATTCAACCAGCAGGTGAAAGTGTTGGTGTAGCTTAGACATTCATAATATCACTGTGATTGTGGACGTCCACATTCCTAGTCATAACCAGCATTGTGAAGTGCTGAGACAGACATGAACGAAGAAGCTATGCTGCTGCTCTTGTTTCGTTGGAATTTCATCTCTTTGTGGCAAAATGTTCATAACCAATGAGTCTTCATCACTTATGCCCGAAGTTAAGGACAGTTTTTTTTTTTTTTTTGGCTTTTTAGCATAGCACGGGAGTCTTGGGATGCTTAACGGGAACTAGGGTTGCCTGTTGGTACTAATCCAAGTTTTAACCTTTAATCTGTAGACTGAACCAGCACCAAATACAACTTTGCTCATCAAGACTTTTAATCTCTCAAACATGCACCAAAAGCAACTATCCTGGAAATGTAATATGGATATTCTAATTTTGATGAAAATTTTAATTTCAAATTCAAAAATTCAAATGTGCCCCAAAAGTGGACACACTATGATACCATAAAATATAATATCTATTAAAGAATAGAATCAAGACAGTAATAAAATATAATATCTATTCTCATTCCAATTTTTGGCAATATCAACAATTGAGTGCTGGAATAAAATTTAAAATTTACTCAAAATATTTAGATAAATAAACATTTAAAAAATCTTTAGATCCGGACCATAAACCCGCACCTGATCTCTGGCCCAGACCTAACCTCAACCATGAGTTGGGGTTGTGGTGAGGGTGGTAGGTGGTAGTGACAAGTGATGACCGTTGAAAATGACAAATCCTATATTGATGGGATTAGGCATTCTATGGGAATAGGAACGTATATTCAATTATTATATACCATATTAATGTTGTTTCCATTCTCGTGCTTCATTATCATCCACCAAAAGTGTAAGCATACGACGACAGATAAAGCGCTGGACAGGTTTCATCATAGTCAAAACATCCATTAAACAAAAGGTTAGAACATCTTCAAGAGAATAACTAAAACTCTAAAATAGTTAAAATTTAATTATTCAAAGTCAAAAAACATACTCCAACACAAGGTGTTTAGAGTAGGTAAAATACATTTTTTGTTACAGTGATACTCTATATTTAAGGTATCACTGTAACATTATGTATAAATAATTTATAATATATTCTCTCTCCTCTTGTCATTTCTCACCTCTTTTGTGCGCTCTTTATTTTTCCCTCTATTTTTTCTCTCTCCATTTAATAGTCCCACCAAATATAAATGATAGGAGAAATAATATTTAAAAATAATTAAAATATAAAAAATCTGTTAAAGTATATATTGAAAAAGTAATTAACTAAAATAAAAAAAAAATTGCACTTTTAAATAACTAAAATACAAAACCTTGTTAGAGATGCTCTTAGTGGTACTTTGCGCTTGTTTCCTAAGGAGGAAGGTTTTTTTGGGGTACGAAAAAAATAAAAAAAAATATTCTAAAGAAACAGAGATTACCGTGATGGTCAAAACTTGCCACTACATAACACTCTCACAACCCTAGAGACTAGGTAATCAAGTTTATCTTACATCCCTAAACTATATAAAGAGATTTAACAATAAAATCAAGCACAACAAAACAAAAATTGCCTAAGGAGGAAGGGTACTCTCAACTGATGAACGAAACATTTTTACTTGGATAAATTTTCATTTGTATTCCCATAACCAAGAGGGAAGGAACAAAATTCTGTACTCAATACGAACAAACAAATTCATATAGGAGAATCCAAAAGTTACACCCCTGCAGGGTAGCAGAAGACAAGTATATAAAGGAAGAGCCTAGCCATAAACTCCTTGTAGAAAGAACTGTCAATCAAACTATAAGAAAGGTTGAAAAAAGAATGAAATGAAAACACATAGAAGATCCATCTTAATCACAATGCGAATACTAGAAACCATGGCCTAACACAAAATGCAGAGCAATCCCTGAGGTATACGTGATGTTTACTCAGTAAAGCTTTTCTTGTTGGGTTCGAAGACATACTTGATCAATGATTCCTTGATTGGTAGCAATTCAGGGAACTCATTTTTCAACTTCGACGCATCCATCTCATTATTGCTACGTGGGGCAACTATAACCTTGGCTTGCTCTTCCAGTGTGAAGTTGGCCCATGTAAAGTCCGGATCTATATACTTTTTGTACATCTCTAGAATTTCATTATGGCTAATGACTCCAGGATTTGTGAAGTTCCATATGCCCCTCAGGTTCCGCTTTGCCATCTCAATTGAAATAGGAAGAAGCTCATCCAATATGGTCATGCTGTTGGGAATGTTAACCACTTTACTATACCGACTAATCTTGGTAATGAAGTTGCGAGGGTTGCTGAGATCTGAAGATATTGGCATTCGGACTCTAAGGGTGCAAACATTATCATATTCTTTCAAGAGCTCTTCAACCTGACAGAAAAATACAAACGAAGTATGTAAATTAAATATCATTCCTATGCATTTTTTGTTCCATAAAAAATAATTTTGCAAGGGACTACAAATCTTACCATGGCTTTGGTCTTTGAATAGAAAGAACCAGTGAAGTTGGGTTTGTCTTCCTCCTTAAACCCAATGCCAGAACCTTCGGGATGTTCGGCATCATATTCAAATATGCATCCAGTGGCAAAATTCATCATCAAGAGTCCATGCTCTCTGCACAGATCTGCTAAGTTTAGTGTACCAGCAACATTAGCACGGATTGTTTCTGTCTTGTGTGTTTCACACCAATCAACATTGGGTCTACCAGTCACACCAGCAGAGTTGAAAACATGTGTAGGCTTAACAGTCTGAATGTCTGCCAAAAGCTGCGACCGATCCTCCAGACGCCCCCTTCCATACTCGTATGGAATCCCTTGTTTGCCACATAACTTCCCAAGTAGACCACCAATCCACCCAGTCCGACCATAAATCAAGAACTTGAAGGGTGGTTTTCGAGGAGAATTGCTGCTTTTGGAAACTGGAACCACCATTCGTGTCTGATTAGAGTTAGCTGAGAATTCAGAAGATCCAGATTCACATTTCTCAGGCCCATCAAAATGCCTCTCAATCCCACCAGGCATCATCAGCATTCTAGGATGAGGAAGCAATGCTCCAGAGACATCCCCCCACCAGTCAGGGTTGTTGATGTACCATTCCATAGTCTTTTTCAAACCTTCCTCCCATGTAGTCCGTTCTGACCACCCCAAGATCTTTAACTTCTGATCATCTAGGAAGTACCTCTGATCGTTAAATGGCCTGTTTTCCACAAACTGAATGATTTGTTCTGGATCCACTGAGAAAAGTTTGCATATATCTTTGGCAACATCGATCACTCTCCTCTCCTTCTTTGTCCCAATATTGTAAACATGGCCAACTTCTCCATTGTGAAGAATGACTTCAAAAGCCTCGGCGACATCCTCACAATAGAGATAACTCCGCACGTTACAACCATCCCCATGAATTGGAAGAGGCTTCCCTCTCATGGCTAAGAGGATGAACTTTGGTATTAACTTTTCGGGAAATTGATTGGGCCCATAGACATTGTTTCCCCGAGTGGTTATCACAGGTAGACCGTATGACCTGCCATAAGCCATAACAAGCATTTCTGCACCAGCTTTTGTGGCTGAATATGGATTTGTGGGAAGGAGTTGAGAAGCTTCATGGTTTCCAACAACAGCATCCTCATCTGTCTCGCCATAGACCTCATCTGTGCTTACATGGATGAAGCGTCTGATCTGGCCCGTGACTTTGCAGGCCTCTAGAAGCACATGGGTGCCATAGATGTTGTTCTTGGTAAACTCAAAGCTGTTACCGAAGGAATTATCAACGTGGGTCTGAGCAGCAAAGTGCATTATTGTATCAATTGACTCAGTAATGAGCAGGTAGTTAACAAGATCTGCACTGCCAATGTCCCCCTTAACAAACTTTAAGTTGGGGGATGACCAAGAAGGAGACAGATTCTTAAGATTTGAACAGTAGTCAAGCTTGTCAAGCACGACTATCTTGTATTCAGGATAGTTCCGGATAAGCCGGTTAGCAACATGAGATGCAATAAATCCAGCAGCCCCAGTGATGAGGATGTTCTTGGGCGTATACGCAGCCATATCAGAACACTATCTACATCAGACAAGTTACAAATCTAACTTCAGATCTACATATTAACCTTGAAAATCTGACAATAATGTTGTACATACCATTAACATATAAACCTCCCAAATCCCCCTCCCCCCCCCCCAAAAAAAGGGAAGAACATACCATTACAATAGTATAAAGTAAGAAATTTAGGGGAAAAAATCAGTTCCAAGTACAGCATTTTCATAAATGCAGCCACCGACAAAATCATATAACAGTGAAAAACATAGCCAATGATTAACTAATGTTCCTTAACATAAAAAAAAGAGATATAAACAACATACCCAAGTGGTATACAATTAAATTTTAGAAGTAACCCATCTTGATCAGCATCAACTAGAAGATAATTAGCAGCACCGACATTCGAATTCAATGCAAATCCATCTAAAACCGCATGATATTCTCAGATCCAACACAAAATGCAGAAAGTAACCATAATTCAATACCCGATTATCAACAAACTAAAAAAAACATATACACATGAGATCAATAGCAACAGCCGCAAAAACATATATACATATTATTCATAAAAGATCTAGATCACATTAAGCAATGCGTTTGGATAGGCTAAAGTTAATAGAATTCAAGATATGGGAATTAAGCACATTTACCAACAGATCTAGCCTCATTTAAGAAAACCCCGATCCCCAAAAACCATGTTCAATGCAACACAGATTAAATTTGGTACCATTAACACTTAATTAACCGAAGAATCATCAGAGAGTTGGATCAAACTTACAAGTTGTATTCAGATCAAGAACAATCGAGTGAGAGAGAGCAAGAGAGAAAGAACTTGACTTCCGGAGAGGGAGAGGGAGATGAAGAGGGAGAGGTTTAGACAAGCACCGATGAGGAACAAAACACGGAGAGACTTAAGCGAGGACTATATATATAAGTGGTGGTCGTGTATATATATAATCATGCAAAACCATTAGAGAGAGAGAGAGAGAGAGAGAGAGGGAGAGAGTTATGGTAAACCATCGGGGGAGGTGTGAGATGGATTGACAGGAATGCCCTTCATTGGTTCAATAATTTACATCACGAGTCCCACACGCGGCTCTTGTGGGCCGCCTTTGTTAATTCTAATACGCGTTCTTTAAAGTTGTAAGTTACTAAAGTTAAATAGGAGGTTTTTTTTGTTAGTGTCACTGCACCACTGACTATTCTCTCCACTTCAGTTATCATAGTTTGAGCAGTATGTCCCAAAAGAGATAAATATGGTTAATCTTTAGAGATAGGGATAGTAATCGTGTTGTGTCGTATGAGATTTATGTGTGAAGGGATATAAAATTATGCCACGTGTAAATAGTTATGTAGGGTCACATGATGGTTTAAGCTTTGTTATAGCCGAACTAAATTAATTAGGTCGGCAGTATAGTCGAGTAGGAAGGTTTTGTTGGACCAGGATACGAACCAAACAACTTGATCGTAGCCTATATTCAAGGGATTCAGCTATATTAGCTAAGTAAATTTAAATAGTTTATGAGTTGTGATCAAGAGAGCGTTAGAGAAATCTTGGAGAGACCCAATAGATAATGTTGAATTAAAGCAGAATGACCAATCTTCTCCAGATCGATATATCACTAGAGTCTATATAAACTAGCAAGTGGGAATAGTAAAGATATGCAATATCCTTCCAGAATACTATTTCATTCTATTTTTTCATATCATGACTTAAGTATCGGAGTGTCTTCGATCGAAACACTTCGATCTTAGGCAGTTTGTTTGTTTTGCAAGAATCTTGATTCTGTGCAAGGATAACACCGCTCACTAGGAAGTAAGAGAATTTTCTTCCTCTTACAGTGTGGTATTATTATGAGTTCGTGTCGAGTGCAAGCCAACCTTAATTCAATTTATTTAATTAATTATGTCGTGTCGGTTGACATATTTATTTTCGTATCGAGTTCGTGTTTTTGTTCGTATTGACCCATATAAACTTTAACTAAAGAACTTAACGTTAAATATTTAAGTCTAAGATTTTATTATCTATTAATTGAATTCATGCTCATATTTTTCTATAAAGTAAAAATTAACTTAATAAGTATAAAAATAATAATGAGTAACGATGTTTTTTATACAATAATTATGCCAATGTTTAATAAATAATTAGCATTTTATTTCTATAATATTAGTTAAACGTGTTAATAGTGTCAATTTTGTGTTGTTCGTGTTTGACAATAACCCATCAATTTATTATGCGTGTTAACGAGCCATGTCATTTACAGATTCGTATTGAACAATAATCAATCTTAACCCATTAATTTCAGGTCGAGTTCAAGTTGTGTTTTCGTATTGTGTCAAAAATTGTCACTCCTATTAGGGAGTATGGAAAAATATTGAATCTAAGACGTTGAGTTATCAAAAATAAAGTTCAACCACTGAATCACAACTAAAGTTTAAATTATATAGGAGGTTAGTGACTCATTTAATGATCATTTTAGATCTCAAGGTCACAATTTTGAATTTTGGTATTTCTCTTTCTTGTAATAGTGATAACAAAAAGGGGGGCTATTAGAGTTATCAACATCAACATGTGACTGAGAGGATATGTTGAACAAGTCAAGTTTGTTTTTGTATCAAAGATATGCTTCTGTTTAGTTTTTCAATAAATTAGGAATTGTCCGAGTCTTAGGGAGGTCGTTGCAGCACGTTTAGAGTGACTAGTTATCTTTCTATTCCTATTTTTAGTATTTCTATTCATGTTGATAGTTTTGCCTATAAAATGCTTGTATCAGGTGAAGGTTTATATCACCACATCAATAAAAGTATTTTCTTTCCTCCTCTGTGTGTCTCTTCTATAAAGTGGATTTAACATTTTGGTATCAGAGCGAGGTTGAAGAGGGAGTTCAGAGAGTGTTTGACAGTCAAACACATGAGGAAAAAAGAGAGTGAAATGGGTGATCTTCAAGTCATTGGCGGAATAAAAAAGCTCAACAACCAAAATTACTATACTTGGTCAACATGCATGATGTCGTACATGCAAAGCCAAGACTTGTGGGAGGTTGTGAATGGAAGCGAAATTACTCAACCGGAGGCTGAGGATGCGAATGGTATACTGCGGAAATGGAAGATAAAAACGGGCAAAGCGATGTTTGCTTTGAAGACAACGATCGAAGAAGATGTACTAGAGCACATTCGAGATGCCAAAACCCCTCACGAAGCTTGGAATACGTTCTCCAAGCTGTTCTCAAAGAAGAACAACACGAGGCTCTAACTTCTAGAGAGCGAGTTGTTGTCGGTAGCGCAGCGTGACTTGACGATCACTCAATACTTTCATAAGGTGAAGACGTTATGTCAGAAAATTTCTGAGTTGGATCTAGAAGCTCCAATCGGTGAAACCAGGATGAAGAGAATAATCATCCATGGTTTGAGACCAGAATTCAGAGGCTTTGTTGCTGCAGTACAGGGATGCAAAATCAACCATCACTTGTTGAGTTTGAGAATTTGCTTGCTTGTCAAGAAGCCTTAGCTAAACAAATGGGAGGAGTTTCCCTCAAAGGTGAAGAGGAATCGCTTTATGCCCACAAAGGCAGGTGAAATTCCAAGCAGCACACCATCGACAGAACTAAAAAGAATGAGAACAAGGAAAAAAGTAGTCAAGGTGAAAGGGGCGCTCGTGTTAAGGGAGATTTGAAGAATCCTGGCACCAGAAAAAAAATTGAAGGGAAGTGCTATAATTGTGGAAAGAAGGGTCATACGGAAAAAGATTGTTGGTCGAAAAAAGGGTTTGTGGAAAGTAATGCTGCTACTTCCAAAAGTGAAGATGAGTGGGATGCTTAGGCATTTTCTGTTGTAATAGAAGAATCAGCTTTTATAGCAACAACGTCTGAACAAATTGATTATGAGAAGGATTAGATCATTGACTTAGGCTGCTCAAATCATATGACGGGTGATAAAGAAAAGCTGCAGGATTTATTGGAGTATAGGGGAAGACATATAGTAGTCACAACGAACAACTCAAAACTATCGATAGCTCACATTGGTAATACAATACTAATGACGTTTCGCTTCAAAATGTTTATCACGTCCCAGGTATGAAGAAAAATCTTCTCTTGGTAGCACAATTAAAGTCTTTAGGCCATTTTGTTTTGTTTGGCCCTCAAGATGTGAAAGTTTATCGTGTCCTTGAGATTATGGAAGAGCTGGTGATAAAGGGACAGAGACTAGAGTCAGTCTATGTGATATCTGCAGAAACCGTATATGTAAATAAGACCAGAAAGAACGAGACAGCAGATTTATGGCATATGCGATTAAGTTACGTTAGTTATTCCAAACTAACTGTGATGATGAAAAATTCAATGCTGAAGGGACTTCCACAACTTGAAGTA
>CM042187.1:35396195-35436905 GCA_023539305.1 Ilex asprella
GTATTTGAATGTTACTATTTTTTATTTTTAATGTTACTATATATATACATACATATTATATATACCTAACCTATATATGAATATAGATAGATAAGAGAGAGGAAAAATTTTAAAGTTAGTCAAACTCTTAACCTATATAAGGATATAGACAGATATGAGAGAGAAAATACTTTAATGTTGGTCAAATTCCTAAGATTTAAGAGTTTTTAATTTTCAGTTTTATTTCACTTTTAAAGGGAAGGGATAACACGGTAAATTTGACAAAAAATGGACTTCATAACAAATAAGTTTTTTTGACAGACTTAAGTCTAAACAAATTCATGCAGGGGTACCGACCTCCAAATTTCCCTAAATATTTTTTCCTTCTAGTGGACCTTCCACAACCCAGATAGCACATGACTTGACAGAATCAACTCCAGAAATATAAAATATTTTCGATACTTTTCTCATGGATGCTAAAGAATGATAAATACCTTTCAACTAACCACTGTTGGAAAATATAAAGAAACAAATCTATCTAATATTACAGTTAAAAATTTGAATTTTTAATTTATAAAAGATATAACAACGGTTAAGATTGATTTAATCTTTATCTACTTTGATCCAATGGTTTAAAATTTATTCTAAAAAAAAATTATGTCCAAAAATCAACTTTTATGCACAACTCATAATGTCAGAATTTAATCAACACACTTCTTAATATCAAATAATCTCATCCATCCACACTTATTTATTTCGTCATTTTAATTTTAGATTACATAATAAACAAATATTTAATTTAAAATACGAATATTACAAGGTCAGTTTGATTTTTGATATTTTATAGTGTTTTCAGACACGAAGTTATTAACTAATAGATAGATATGATGTAGCAAGTGATATATAAAGTTTGGGTAATAAATAGCGACTAATTATAATTCACTTGAGATCAAATTATGACTAAAAAAATTAGTTCCGATTTTTTAATTTTATATGATTGAATGCTAATCATTATTAAGGTTGCCCATTGTTAATTTAAATTCATTGTCTTAAACATTTGACTTCTGGACAAGTATTTTTTAATTTCTTGGTAACTACTCAACATGTTTGGCCCGTAACTTCAATCATTTGTTTATTTGCAATCAATTTGTTTATTGGACATTTTTCGTCTTGCCTACTCTAAATCCTAATCTAATGGAGGTTGATGTACTCTCAATAGCAAAGACGTTTGCCATATGGGTATTTTGACTTTCACTTCTACTGTCTTTCTGTTTGTTGTGAAAGTTTTAAAAAAATCTTCGATACTAATTGCATGAGAGAATTCCTCTAATAAATAAAGATAGTGATTCACTAGATGATGAATTTGAAACAATCAAAAGGTCACAAAAAGGGATAGGTGAACACTCGACTTATCCCCTTTGAAGCTTAAGTTGATAAACGTTTGGAAGGTTGAGCACAATGTATCTCTTTTTCTCGGTCTAGTTTACGTACATTTTTCTCATTTTTCTGAGGAGTATGTATATCTGGATCAGCAATGAGTGCATGGGGTTGGAGTCCCATCTCAACATTTAATGACTTTCACTCTTAGCCATGCATAATGAGTGTTTTCCACTCAGATCCTTGTGCCTGACTCACTTGGGTGATAGGTTGACTGTTCGGGACATGCCGAACACTTATGATCCAAACCCCGGTCATTTAAGTCCATATGATCGGCGCTTGATACCTACTCCCGAGTGTTTAATGCTCGGGAAACAATACCTCGGGGTTTGCCAAAGACATATGCTCGACGCAATAGTCATTAATGCTCAGTAATTATGACTGTCAGTTTGGGTCTCAAGGATGCAGGAGTCACTAATAGCCCTGTCATAATCACTCAAATCCTCTTAAATGAGCTGTCGAATCTTTTTAAATGCTAACGTTAGTTTGTATACTTGGCACTTCCGAGTCATTACTCATCGACACCACCACTCTGCACCTTTTGAGTTCTATAACGGCTACAACTTTCCATGTGTCGATCTAAGGGCTGCTGAGCCACCTAAAGTCCTATCAACTGCCCCTGCCTCTATTTTCTTTGCGACGTGGGACAACTGGAGCAAGGAGAGTGGAGACTTGCTGAACATGCATGGTTTATAGGGGCAGTTATTTGCATTCCCCCCTCCCGACTGTCTTTCTCATTTTTTTCATTCTTCTTTTACATTTCTCCTAGATTCCATCCATGACTAGAATACTTAGAACTATGGTGAGGGAGCCTGTCAGGGCTAGGGACAACCGTTGGCTGAGGAAAACCGAAGTAATAGACAATAACATCCAAGCCTTTAGGGATAGACACCACATTCCCGAGTCCATCTTTGCCTTTCCCTTTGATTCCGATTTTCATAGGAATGATATAAGGAGTGTAGAGTTCATGCCCTTCTACACCAAGGTCATTATGGAATGGGGAGTTATGTTCCCTCTCCATCCCTTCTTGTTGAGGATGTTAATGCATTTGAAGTTTCTCCCCCTCTAGTGTGGCATCAATTTCTTTAGAGTGGTTGCCCTAAATGCTCGGCTGGGGGTAAACCTAGGGGTAGACGAGATCCTATTCTGCTACGACTTAAAATTAGTCAGCAGGGGTAGGTACTACCTTTAGGCTAGGGACACTTCCATGTACCTGGTATCCAGGATCTAATCATGCTCAGGGGCAGTTAGGAGAAAAGATATGGGTCCGAATATGATGGATTATACTACCCTAAAGTGCCGAGGGATCTAGGTGTGTCTGCACATATTGTGAGACTGTTCGGCTCTTATTACTGTCTCTGACCTCATTGTTGGTTTCACTTTGTAGACGGATACAAGGCCGACGCTGCTCAACTCTTGAAGTCCCAAGTAGCGTTTGAGGACTTAATCAAAGTTTGGTCCCACAACCCGGCTGATCCTTTTGCCCAAGAAGCACACGTATTCCTCGGCTACCACCCGACCTACACAAGATTTTCACAAGTCCCCCCACCTTTCGATCCTTCAATCTGGGAGGACCACTCTTCTGAGGTAGAGGAAGAGGACCTAGAAGCCGATCTCGACCGAGTGCACTCCATCCCCCTGAAAAAATGTTCAACTTCCCGACCATTACTAGAGAGAGTTTGGAAGCCGCTTCTAGGGCAAGGAGAGAGAGAGCCTACAGAACGGGCGGGGCGTCTGGGACCACGCTGATCGTGGTGCCTCCGTCTCCCCCACTGCGTCGACAACCACCACCACCACCACCGGAGCAACAACGTCAACAGCCGCAGCAAAACCCAGTGATTCCTTCGGGGGACTAGCTCCGGCGGCAACACCAAGGTCCTTTTTTGGACCCAGCCGATAAAACGCAGAGGAACTTGCGTGGTCGAGAGCCCGAATCTTCCAACGAACGTCGAATGAAATGACGACATGACACCCCGACGCCTAATGCCCCTGCCGAGTGGGCTTCCCAAGTCATCACCAAGAGGGGCAATCTTGTCTTGGAGTGTGACTCCATCATCCACTCTACTGACGTTGTTTTGGCACTTAGCAGGACTCTTCAGTTTGAGGCCGACATGGCTGGGCATCAGGATTTTGGGGACAACCGGCTCTTGCAAGGAGTTATTCAGTATAACTTGGTGGTAAACATGTCCAGTCCCTTTCTGACTTCATTTTTTTCTTCATCGTTTAGCCTTTTCTGACTTCTACTCCCCTTTCTTCCCAGGCCTACCAGGAGATGGGAGTCATCATTGACCATTTTTGGCACTTTAAGACCAAGGTGAATGAGGCCCGGGCCGAGCTGGCTCTAAAAGAATAGCACATCCGCAGAGTGGAGAAAACAGTTGGTGATCAAACTAAGCACATTGTCGACCTGATCCGCAAGGGCGAAGCTCATACTGTCGAGTTGGATAAGACCTTGGCAGTCGAGCCTGAGGCCACAAAGAGAATGGAGAAGCTCGAGCTCCGAGTTTCTTCTGTCGACGCTAAGATGCTTGGTGCTGAGTCCCTCGTCAATGACTTGACTACCAAAGTGGAGGCTTTGGAGGTAGAGAATGATGGTGAGGCTGAGAGGATTCGAAAGGCGTGCACGGACCTATAGCACCAATGCCAAGATCAAATGGTCCTGGCCTTCGAATAGGAAAAGAAGATTAATTTCAAGGAGGGCTGGGACAGGCCCCTACACGTCGCCAGAGTTGAAGTTGGCTCCCTTATTTTTGCAATGCATAGTCTACTCGGGGAAACTGAAGTTAGGGATGTTCCTGAGGCGCAGGAACAGACCAAGCCAGGCTCATGACCAACCAAATGAGCAGGTGGGACCGAGGGTCAGAATGCACCGATCACTCTCAGTGATGGGTCAGAGCAGAATTCCTCCCCTCAGTTTCCTTCCTCTACTCCCCCAGGCCACAACGACGATCTTCCCCATCCCAGTACCCCTATCCTTCCTCTTATGGGGATTGAGGCAGAGCTTGATAAAATACTTGGTATCGAGGAGGACTCGCTTAGGCAAAAAGGAGTGCTCTATGGAGAAGACGTCAGGGAAAACCCGAAGCAGCAGGTAGACCCTAAAGGCCCTAGGAATACTTACCCATTTCTTGGATTTTTTTGCTTTTTGTTCAGTCTCTTTTGTATGCCCCGAGGGACACATAGTCGCTTTCTTCTTTTGATCAATGAAACTTTCTTTCCATTAAGATCTTTTATCTAGTTAACTGTATTTCATTTCACTAAATTGTTCCTCGAACTCCAAGCTCATAAAATCATGAAAATGTACAGGTATTGGGGTCTTATACCCTTCGGGGCCATTCCCCTAAAGATCGAGCCCAACACTCATGTTAAACTTTGAGGGCAATGCTTCAAGGATGAAGTCTTATACCCCTCGAGATCGTGCCCCTAATGACCGAGCCCAAGGTTTGTTAAAATTTGAGGGTAATGATCTAAGGGTGGAGTCATATACCCTTTGGGGTCGTGCCCCTAATGACCGAGCCTAAGGCTCGTGTTAAACTTTGAGGGCAATGCTCCAAGGTTGAAGTCTTATACCCCTCGGGCCATGCCCCTAACGACCGAACCCAAGGCTCGTGTTGAACAATTATCGAGAACCAAAGCCTGGGATTTAGCTTAGTAGTAATATCTCTTCAAATTCGATATATTCTAAGGTCGGTCTACATCATTGTCATCCATAACTCATAGTCTATATGCCCCTGTGCCTCCCACAACAATTACTTTGTAAGGGTCTTCCTAATTGGGGCCGAGTTTTCCATCGGTGGGTTTCCGAGTAGTGCCCACAACTTTGTGTAACACCAAATCTCCTACTTGGAAATTCCTTGTCCGAACCTTCTTCTGGTGTTGTCTTGACAGTTATCTTTGGTACTTTGCTAGCCTGATAGATGTCAGTTCTCTTCTTTCTTCAGCCAAATCAAGATCCATGGCAAGTGTCTGATCATTGTTTCCTAACTCAAAGGCTTGTCTCCGTATTTTTGGTAGTCCTATTTCTAAAAGAATGACAGCCTCGACCCCATGCGTCATGGCATACGACGTTTCACCTGTTGAAGTCGTCGACGTCATTCTATAGGCCCATAACACGACGAGTAGCTTATCGATCCACTTTCCCTTTGCCTTTTCCAACTTTTTCTTGATTTTGGCCAAGACGATCTTATTTGAAACCTCAGCCTGTCTATCACATTGCGGGTATGCCTAGGTGGAATAATAGTTGCGTATTTCAAATCCCAAATAAAAATCCCTGAAAGGACCACTGTTAAATTGAGTGTCGTTATCTGAGATGATGGCCTGAGGGACTCCAAATCGAGTAATAATGTTCTGCCATACAAACTTCTTTGTTTTGATGTCCCGAATACGGCTTAGAGGCTCGGCTTCAATCCACTTTATGAAATAATCAGTGGCTACTAGAAGGAATTTCTTATCCAAAAGGGCCCTTGGGAGAGGCCCTATGATGTCCATGCTTTACTGCAAGAATGGCCAAGGATTTGTTAATAGGTTCAAATCTCCGGCTAGTTGTCGGATGATGGGAGCGAATTTCTAACATTTGTCACATTTTTAAATGTAGCTCTTGGCATCCTTCTGCATATATAACCACCAATATCCCTGAGACATCGCTTAGTGTGCAAGAGATCTTTCTCTTGTATGACTCCCACATAAACCCTCATGAATCTCATAGAGCAGAGGTTCCACTTTATCTCCGGGGACGCATAGTAAATGTGGCCCTAAGAAGGTTCTCCTATATAACTTGTGATCGGTAGATACCCAAAACCTAAGAGCCTTGAGTTTGATCGTCCTAGCTTCTTTGATGTCTTCGGGGAGTATTCCTTCCATCAAATACTTAATTAAGGGGTCCATCCAATTTGGAGGCGTTCTTTAGACTTGCGTCGGCAGTACCAGTTTGGCCTTTGTGTCTCTTATACTTGGAATTTTTTGATTTTCAATGATAATATGTCGAGTCACCTTCGAGGCTAATGCTGAGGCCAGATATGCTAGCGCATCGGCATGCGTATTGTGATCCCTTGAAATTTAGGATACTTCTACCTTCTCCAACTTCTCGATCCCCAATTTTGCCTTATGATGATAGGACTTCATTCTGTTATCCCGAACCTCAAAGTAGCCATTGATTTGGTTTACTACCAACTGGGAGTTATAGAAAATGTGGAGTTGTCTAACCTCAACCGAGTACAGAATATCGAGTCCTGCAGTAGCGCCTCGTACTCGGCCTCGTTATTGGATGCATTGAATCTCAATCTGATAGCTCGCTCCACTATCAATCCTTCAGAACTGGCCAATACTACACCTGCTCCTACCCTCCTTGCGTTCGAGGACCCATCTACATGTAGGCTCCAGACGTCGTCAAAAGTCAGTTGTTCTTATATGAGCTTGGACGCAGAGAACTCAGCTATAAAATCAAAAGAATTTGTCCCTTGATGGAAGTACAAGGCTTGCACATTATTTCAAACTCTCTGAGTTCCACAGCCCACTTAGCGACCCTTTCGGATATGTCAGCTTTATGAAGGATGGGCTTGAGGGGCCGATCGGTCAAGAATTCTATAGCATGTGCCTAAAAGTAGTGTTTGAGTTTCCTACCTAAGACAATCAATGCCAGTATGAGCTTTTTTATCGGCAAGTACCTGGTCTCGGCATCAAGCAAGGTCTTCCTCACGAAGTAAATAGGCAAAGGCCCCACTAACTGCCCCTTCTGATACAGATAAATAGAGGTTCAACACTTCTCCCTCTGTTGGGACAGACAAGGTGGGGGGGATCTCAGGTACTCTCTGATCCTTTTAAGTGCTTGGTCATATTCCTCACCCCAAGTCCCTTTTGCCGCCCCCTTGAGCATGGCGAAGAATGGTTTGCACTTCTCCGAGGACTTGGAGATGAATCGATTGAGGGAGGCTAGCATTCTAGTCAATTTCTAAATGTCTTTAGTAGTCTTCGATACCTGGACGCTCTGCACGGCCTGCACTTGTTTGAGGTTGGCCTCTATGCCCCTACGTGTGACCAAATACCCTAAAAATTTACCTGAGCTTACACCAAAGGTATACTTTGAGGCATTGAGCTTCAGCCTGTATCTCCATAGTGCGACGAATGCAGCTCTAAGGTCCTAGAGATGATTGGAACCCTTTTTTATTTTTACTAGCATATCATCAATATAGACCTCCATGGTGATGCCAAGCTGCTGATTGAAAATCTTGTTCATCAGGCGCTGATAGGTGGCCTTAGCTTTCTTCAGTCCGAAAGACATCACCATGTAGCAATAGATCCCTCAGGGCATAATGAAGGTTGTCTTCTCCTAATCTGATTCATGTAAGGGAATTTGGTGATAATCTGCCCAAGCATCCATAAAGGAGATACGTTCATAGCCCACGGACGCATCTACAAGCTGATCGACCTTCAACAATGGATACTCATTCTTGGGGCACTCTTTATTCAAGTCTGTGAAATCCATGCAAATTCGCCATTTCCCTTCTTTTTTCTTCGCGTACACCATGTTGGATAACCATTGGAGGAACTGCACTTCTCTAATGGACCCCCCTAACAACTTATCCACCTCCTTATCCACTGTCTTTGCATGATAGGGTGTCTTTTGTCGAGCTTTCTGCCTTATGAGTTTGAAAGTTGGGTCCACATGAAGTCGATGAGTCATTACCTCAACACTTATTCCTGTCATCTCGGCTTGGGTCCACGCAAAGACATCAGTGTTTTAGCGTAAGAAGTCTATCATGTCTAACTTGTCAGTGTCATCTAGTGACATCCCTATTAGAAAGTACCTCTCTTCGTCCCCAGGATTTAGAAAAACTTTGACCAGGGCCTCCAAAGATCAATCGACTAGTTCTATAATGGGGTCGTCCACACCAGGCTAACCAAAATGTGATTGTTATTTAGCCACCACTGTCAAGAGATCACGTCCCTGAGCTTAGTCACTGACCTCAGTCTTTATTGCGGTGTAAAAAATAGCTTTTCAACACTGCCTAATCGCCATAAATCTCCATGACTCTGACTCCCTTCGGAGTGGGAAACTTAATCTTCTAGTGATAGGATGAATGCACTGCCCTCATTGCATGCAACCATATCCTGCCCATGATGGCATTATACGAAAAATCAGAGTCTATCACCACGAACTCCACTAGGACGGTGACAACCCCGACACTGACCATGAAGGTGATCTTCCCGAGGAGAAGGGCGCAGGAGCCGTTGAAACCTATGAGGGGGTCCTTACCTGCTTCAAATCTTTCTGGGCGAAACCCATTTTGCGGAAAAGATTGCCATACATAACCTAAGACGAGCTACCTGAGTCCACCAAGATCCTCCTAACATCAAACTTGTCGACTCGGAGGGTGATTACCAAAATGTCTTGATGTGGGAGTACTAACCCCCGAGGTCGACATCAAAAAAATAGATGATCTCAGAGTCAGTCTGAGGCATTTTACACGACTGTTCTCCACTCTCATCCACTTTAACCTCTGGTAAGACCCTCTGGAGGTTAGCCCGAAGGGAATTATACGTTGGTCTCTCAATCGGGCAAGCGTGTATTACCTCAATCACGACTGTTGCTTCCTGAAATACGTTAGGATCCCCTCGTACAGAGCCCCTGACGGGTTTCTCAATAAACTCCACGAGATAAGCATCTCGGATCAATTGCTCCAAGAAGAATTTGTACACCCTACAATCTTCAGTTAAGTGCCCCACATCTCGGTGATATGAACACCAAAATGTTGAATCCCTTGACGATGGGTCTCCTTGCATCTTCGTGGGCCACTTACAAAAAAATTTCTCCTTTATCTTGTGTTGCATCTTATGAATGGACTCTTTGCAGACCGTGTTCATTCCTTGAAAGGACAAACGACTCAAAGGTGGGATAGGTGCCCCTTTCCTTACAGGAGGTTCCCTCTCCCTCTTCCTCGGCATTGGGGCCCTATTATCGGGCACTGTAAACTCTTCTTCTACCCTGGCGTACTTGTTTATCCGAGCCATCAGGTCTTTCATGTCTCCTAGGGCCCACTTAGTAAGGGATATGTATAGGTCTAGAGACAATCCCAGCCGCAATGTTGGTACAACAAGGGTTGTCCATGGGCCAAGCCGAGGTTGGCCCGTAAATTTTTTTTCGAGATAGGCTTGGGTAGTGTATGCCCAAGCCCATACTCGGGCAAGTGGCGAGCCAGGCCAGGCCGGGCTTCTGGTAGGGGTAGATACCCGAAGCCCAGCCCGTCACCTATTGGGCGGGATTACGGACGGGCTTTGTGAGCGGGCTTTTGTCGAGCCTGTTTTGGGCGGGCGTCTTGGGCCCTATTGAAAAAATATACAACTTCATTTAATTTTTTTGTAAATAATACTTTTGAATTAAAAGTATAGTCAAAATTAAAATGGATAAAAATTAAATAATGGCATTGATGAATTGAATGTTTATTTGCTTTTAATTTGATAAATTAAATTTTAATTAGAAAAAATTACATGTTAATTTGGTGTTGATTTGATATATTACATGTTAATTTAGTGAATTAAATATTTATTAGAAAAAATTGAATGTTAATTAAATGAAATTAAGTTTTAATTTGGTGTTAATTCGATGAATTGAATGTTTATTTGGTTTTAATTTGATAAATTAAATATTAATTGGATGAAATTACATGTTAATTTGGTGTTAATTTGATATATTAAATTTTTATTTGATGAAACTGAATGTCAATTTGATAAATCTAAATGTTAATTTGATAATTTGAATGTTAATTTTATGAATTGAGTGTTAATTGAATAAAATTGAAAGTTTATTTGATTATTTTAATGTTAACTAGTTGAATTTGAATGTTAATTTAGGGAATTAAATGTTTATTAGAAAATACTGAATTTTAACTAGATAAAATTGTGTTAATTTTGTGTTAATTTAATGAATTGAATGTTAATTTGGTGTTGTTTTGATGAATTGAAATGAAATTAACTATAGAAAAATTAAATAATGAATGTTGGGCGGGATTAAATAATGGTGTTGCTTTTTGTAAATTATATTTTTGAATTAAAAGTATAGTCAAAATCAAAATGGACAAAAATTAAATAATGAATAATTTTATTTATGAATAAAAGAGAAATTGCATCACTATAGAATGAGTACATCTCAACTAGGTTGGCACCTACCCATATCTATCATTTGCACAATCTACCCATTAAAGGTTTTTGTACATGAAAAGCCAGAATATTTAATACATGAAAAAAATACATCAATCTTAATATCTAAATTTCTAAAACTTCAAATTCTGGCATTGAAGGATTTATTTTCATATTTTGATCTTTCGCTTCAGCAGCATACCAATCTTGAAGACACATAAGGGCTTCCAATGTCTTTCCATCCAAGCAACTCCCACGCTCATCAATGGCACGTTCACCTGTACTAAAAATAGATTCGGATGCTACAGTCGACATAGGAACTGTTAGTATATCACGAGCCATGGTGGAAAGAATTGGAAACCTACTTTCATATCCTTCCCACCAGGCCAAAATATCAAAATTAGGATCTATAACACTTACCATTGGAGCATTGTAATATTGCTGAAGTTCAGTTAACCCCCTAGATGTTTACATACCTCATCTATTCAAAATTGAAGCTAACATAGATGTTTTACCTTTACATTTACCTTTACCTTTACTATTACCAACAAGATCACTAGAAGTTGAAAGGGGATTAAGTGTACCACTATTCCTAAATGTGTAAACCCCCACATATTTGTGTTTATATAGTAATTATAATATATGGAATGAATCATATAAATTATAACATTAGTAATAAATACTTGGGAGACAAATGTATTGTGAAGTTTAAGTTTAGAAGATGTTTAAACTTGAAAAGGGTGATTAGATAAGTTTCTAAATGTTTGTAGGTCAAAATAATATCTCCATTGAATCTGGAAGGTAAACAAACATTGGGAGAGGTAATATGGGGTGTATTAGAAGTTAGAAAGTATTTCGGAGTTAAATCACACTTTAAAGAAAATTTGGGAAGTTAGGATTTTGGACACTGCTTAGTATTTTGGCCATAATTTTTTACACTAATGTCCATTTATCTGAAATTTTTACAGTAGATAGTAGACACATAGAGCTACAAAAGTGTATTTCACAAAAAATTTCCTAAATCGACTCCTAAATAGGTGAAAACTGCTCTGGAAGTTGGGACTGAAAGTTGCCTCCGTCCGGACACTCCAAGCTCCGTCCGGACGGTACTACTTACTTACCTTTCGTCCAAAACAGAGACTTTGGACCGTCTAGACGCCCTAGGCCCGTCCGGACAGTAGCATATATATTTACCCAGATCAGTCGCGATTTTTCCCCAATTCTTGCCTTCTAAATACACCAAAGTCGCCTCCTTCACCCCATTTCACTCATTTCTAACCCTAGAGAGCTTTGGGGAGGAAGAAGGAAGGGGATTCTCACCTCAAAGTAAATCAAATCATCAAGGTCTTGAAGCTTGAGTCCTAGATTGGAATTAAGGAAGAAGGTAGGGGTTTTTTCTCAATCTCTCACATTGAGGCTAGGAATATAAATGTATATGTATATGTGTGTCTTTCTCTAAATCTTGGATATGTGTTAGGAAATCTTTGATTCTTTATATTCTTGCAATCAATGTCATGTTTTGAACCATGTGATGGTTTGGTAACCATTATATCCTTCTTTTTCATCTTTAAACATTGATTTTTTAGGAAAATGAACTTTTCCCTTGGTATTTCCTTGGTTTTCACTTTCAAAACTTAGTGTTTGATGTTGTGTAACAAATGATGTTTATAATGATCAATTGCTTATTTTCTCTTCAATTATTCTATAGTAATGTACGTGTGAAATTAGGGATTTTGGTATATGCTTGTTGTTTTGAGAAATTGTGGAGTATGGTATCTCTTGGAGGTGTTTAAATGACCATGGATGGCCGTTGACCGGGTATCGTAGAGTGGGGTAGCCGCGTTTCTTACTCTGTGTGGGTTTGAACTATCCTACCACTCGTAGTGGGGTTGGGCCTTGCGAGGACCAAGCTACTATCGATCACGGGTGCCGTGTATGAGGATTAGTATATTATGCCTGGGTTGGATTCGTTATTGCCGGTGCATTGGTATAGGACAATGTAGTCAGTAGACGCCCTTCCCGAAGTTTGATATCTTTGCGAGGATTTTAATGTGTGTGGGCCAGGATATTCTCGATGTGCTTATTCATGCGATGTCTTACATCAGACTTGAGATACATTTTGGTTATGGTTTATTGTACCAGAAATGGTTTCCACAAGAATTTCGGAAAGTATGGGATTCCGCGAGAACTTGTGGGAAACGATTTATGGTAGAATGGTTTATTACTTGTACATTGGTTTCATTCATTGTGGATATGATAAACTTGGAAATGCTTTCTCTTTGGAATGGTTATATATTGGAGAATTGGTTTTACTCTTTTACTTAATTATTGCTACTGTTTAAACTTGAGATCTATTGAAATATCACAGTTTTTCCTCAAAAGTTATATATGTTATTTTGCGAAATGTGACCGACCATTTTTATATATTTTTCTAAACCTTGTTGGAGTTTGGGAGGATTTTTCTACAGAGCTTCATGCTCATCCCCTACTGTTAAACATTTTTCAGATTATATGCCAGAGGAGGAGCTTGGTGTTCACGAGTCGGGCCATGGAGAAGTTTCCTTAGAGGGATACTTAGATCCCGAGTGGGACATCTAGAGATGTAGTTTATTTTGTGCTAGACTAGGGAATGTATTTTCGATTATGTATAGTCTAGTATTTTGTTTATCCCGCTGCTATATTTAAGTGTAATTCTTTTGGAATGTAAATGTCATTGCTTGGCCTATTCTTTTGGGATGATAGTATGAATATTATATATGGTGAATGAAATTTTATTTTATGATGCATATGTGGAACCGGTGCGGTCAATTATAGTATAATTGTACAAGTTGTGTTTTGGGTAGGGTTCTCGTACAAAGGAGACTCTGTCCGAATTTTATTAAAATATCAATGGTTGATGAATAAAACTTTCTTATTTATGGAGTTATTTAGTGCTCTCATACAGCGAATGGTGTTTTAGAATGTAATACCGTCCAAGGGGGTTTTGGGGGCGTTACAAAACATTACACTATATTCATTAAAAAAAATTCAAAATAAAATTTTATTTTATTCATGTGGTTCATGTGCTCATCATTTAAGTTACCATATAAAGACTAAGACTAAATTCTTTAAATCGAGGGTCAATTAACATACCAAAACCAATAAGTATAGGAAGTGGTGAAAAATATTTATTAAATTTAGATTGCATATTATGCAAAATAGTAGAAAATTCGGGTTTATTACTATATTGTTCAAAAATATCACTGATACTAACTATATGAACATAGGCAAGTGTAATAGTTGAATAATAATTACTAGATAAAGCCATGGTTGACTCATAAAAAACTTTCAAAAAATCTTTCATTTTATCAGTGACATCTCGTTCCTCTTCGGTGAGACGCGATAATGAACCGGTGGTATCTATACTAATATAGTCAATTAAAAAAATTTTATATTTAACTGCCACATCTAGCATTTTATAGGTGGAGTTCCACCTGTGTTGTACATCATATGGTATTTTTTTGCATTTTAAATTATTCTTTTTACACATAGTTCCTAATATCCTAAGTCTATTTTCAGAACATATTATATTCTAAATAATATGTCTAATTTTATCAATTATATATCTAATATCATGGAGACCACTTTGTACTATGAGATTTATAATGTGACAAATACATCTCATATGAAAAAAATTACCTTCACATGGTAAAGTTAAATAACATTTTAAATGACTTATAGCCTCACTATTATTTGTTGCATTATCTAAAGTAATAGTAAAAATCTTGTCTTGAATACGATAAATTTGTAACTGATTATAAATAACTTCAAAAATAACTTGTGTACTATGATTATCTTCAATCCTTGTAAAAGTAATAATTCTTTTTTGCATAACTCAATTATCATCAATAAATTAAGCGGTTATACATAAATATCCTAATTATTGGCAAGAAGTCCAAATATCAGAAGTCAAACAAATTTTACTTTTAAAATTATCAAAATAAGCAATTAAATTATTTTTTTCTTGTGCATAATATTTAATAACATCTCGTTGACATGTTTGACGAGAAAACTTTCGGAATGAATGATTAAAACCACTTTGCAACATTCTTTCAAATTCAGCATCATCTACAAGAACAAATGAAAGATTTCTTATTAGAATTCATCTAACAATTACTTTTCTAGCAGATTCAGGTTCATAACTAAAAGTGTTTAGTGTACCGGTGCTAGCAGATTGTGATAACATTATTTGTTTAATATCAATTTGACCTCTTAATAAGCATGTACTTAGGTTTCTAGTTAAGTGACTAGTTCCATTTTTAGAGCCTCCAGCAAAATCTTTTTTACAATAATTACATATAGTCTTTTCTGATATAATGACCCCATTAGAATTCTTAATTTGGATTTCCTCAAAGTGATCCCAGACCTTGGACTTTTTTCTTTTATTAGATGGTACATTCTTAGTAGAATCCATCTCAGGAGTTGAAAACAAAGCATCCCTTTCACCCTCATTGATGTTCTCATTATCATTATTGTTATAAAAAATATTTTGTGAATGAGATGAAGTCATTACGTAAATTAAACTATAAAAATAAAATAGATACTTAAATTATGTAAAAAACAATTCTCACCAAATGAGACCATTTGACAATTGTGACTTGTGATTTGTGAGCAAATAAGAGTTACGGTCTTGAGACTTCAGAGTTTAGAACACTTGATAATTCTGTGAGTTGAGAGCAAATCTAAATTTCAGCCGCTAAGTTGAGAGCAAATGAGAATTGTGAGTCTTGTGACTTGTGAAGTTGTGAGTTAAGACTGAAGAGCAAATGTATTTATAAATTATACATTAAAAAATGACCGTTTCTTTGTGACCGTTGATTATATTAGGAGTTACGAGTTATACTTATGATTGTCCCAGGCCTCAGCCGCTGGCAGTCACAGTGACAAACTTACACTTGCTGTTGAAAAAGACAATACACAACTGAGACAGTAGCTGTTTAAATTTATTTAATGTGGATGTGGTGCAGTGATGCTTAGTAGTCAGCTGTTCAAATTTGACGTTGTGGTCTGCGGTCAGTAGTTCAAATTGGGAAACAAAATTTGTTGTCAGAACACAAAAAAATACACACACATTGAGTCCACACATCACCTAACTTTCAATGGCTCACTAAACTTTCAATGCCTATATTTATATTGAATCACCTAAATTTATATTTAACTCACCTACCAAATTAGGGGTGTCCATGGACGGGTTATTGGGCTGGGCCAGGCTTTAGGCTTCAGGTGGGCTTCAGGACGGGTATGTGGGCGAGTTATTGGGCCGGGCTTCGGTCTTCAGTCTTCAGGCCGGGTAGGGTAAACCCAAGCCCTTTCTTAAAGGATATCGGGCTTGGGCTTGGGCTCGGACTCGGACTCGGGCGGGCTAATTATCAAGCCTATCGGGTATCAAGCTTATTTTTTTCAGGCCGGGTAATGGGACCCGTGGGTAACCCAGCCCATGGACGCCCCTAGCTGCAGCCAAGACCTTCAAGCATGTATCAACCTCGTTAACTTCCTCCCAGTACCTAATTGCATACTGTCGAAGGGATTCTCCACCCCTTCGTTTAAGTGTCAGTAAAGCGCCAATGTCCTTCAGCCTTTTACTGTTGGTGATGAATCAAGATACAAAGAGCTCAATCATTTTCTTCCAAGATCTGATGCTCTAAGAGGCCAAGTTCTTGTACCACTTCATCACGGTGTTCCCTAAGCTCATGGAAAAAACTCGGCACAATAGTTTTTTATCAGTGTCATAAAGGGACATCAGTTGCTTGTATTGTCATAGAGGGATCTTGAGATCTGTCCTCCCATCATAAACCTTGAATTGGGGAACGGTGATCTTTTTTGGCATCTCGGTCTCCCAGATAGCCTGTACGAACGGGGAGATGATTTGCTCATCCTCGTCTTTATCCCCCTCGAGGTGGGCTCTCTGACACTTGGCATCCAAGCGCACTCGAAGATCTTAATGGGGCCTCACCTTTCCAGGCCTCCTTGTCGAAGATTTTGTGTGGGACTCGGTTATCGTGGCACCCCCTGACAGTCCATAACAGAGATCCCACCAGGACAGGCCTGCCCTATGGTGATCCCATTCTGATCTTTCCTCGGGAGCAGACTTTCCCTAGCTACGTGGGTTGCGCTTCTTGGCGGTGTGTCTGCACAAGCTCATCTCAGGGCCACCTAGCCTTGCATCAATGTAATCACCCCCGACTAGAACTTCGGCTTTCCTGCTTGCTGCTTCGCCAACTGAAACTTCCTGATTGCTCAAAATCATCGAGCCGATCTTGCACCTTAGCATTATCCTTTTCAAGTTTCTTAAAGTGGTTTCCCATCCACTTTTTCACCAACTCAACTATTTCACGAGCCAAAAGGCCTTGATCGACGGGGAACGTTCGCTGTGAGGTATGCTCGCCTATTTCTGACTGGCTCAAAGAGTCTGATTTCTTGACTGCAAGGAGCCTGGTAGTTTTGTGTTTCACACGTGTAAGCTTCCCCCCCATCACGTTGGGATTGTGTGTTCACCATGATGCAATCAGTACAGGAAAAACTCGTATTATTCCCACATAAGACCCCAAATTGCACGGGAGGATTCTTGCAATGAATAGAGATAGCGATCCACTCGATGATGAACCTGAAACAACCAAAAGGTCAGAAAAGAGGCCGGGTGAACACCCGACTTATTCCCGCTGAAGCTTAAGTCAATAAGTGTTTAGAGGGTTAAACACAATGTATCTCTTTTTCTCAATCTAGTTTGCGTACCTTTTCTCATATTTCTGAGGAGTATTTATACTTGGATTAGCAATTAGTGCATGGGGTTGGAGTCCCATCTCAACATTTGATGACTTGCACTCTTATTCATGCATAATGAGTGTTCTCCACTCAGATCCTCTTGCTTGGCTCACTTGGGTGATAGGTTGACTGTTCGGGACATGTCAAGCACTTATGATCCTAACCCTGGTCATTTAAGTCCATCTGGTCGGCGCTTGACACCTACTCTCGAATATTTAATGCTCGTGGAACAGTACCTCGAGGTTTGCCGAGGACATATGCTCCGCACAATAGTCATTAAAGCTTCGTAATTATGACTGTCAGTTTGGGTCTAGAGGATGCAGAGGTTCATTAATAGCCCTGTCATAGTCACTGAAGTCCTCTTAAATGAGCTGTTGAATCTTCTTAAATGCTGGTGTCAGTCTTTATACTCGGCTCTTCTGAGTCATTACTCATTTGGGTCACCTCTTAGTGCCTTTTGAGTTCTATAACGGCTACATCTTTCCACGTGTCGATCTGGGGACAATTAAGTAAGTCTAAAGTCCCGTCACTAATCAACTAGATTGTGTAGCAAAATTTATTTTAATAATAAGTGATCTTTGTAATTTATTAATTTTTATTTGTTCATGGAGACTTGAGTCAATTTTCTATGCTCGCTCATATGTTGACATACATAATGATCCATACGGATATGCATATATTCAAGGGCTACAATTAGTTTTTTTTTTTACCAATTCTAAATGTTTTGCAATGTATCAAGAATTGTCTTACCTAAACTTAATGACGAAGAAGCTCTTGAACATTTGCGAAGAATAATGTGAGAGGTGACGACAATGAGCAATAAAGGAAATTAGCAAGCAAGAATTTGGTTTAAGTTCAATGAATCTTGTAGGCCATGTGTGAGAGAAATGCACTTCATTTTTCCTATTGCTTTTATGGGACAACATAGGATTTGGTTGTGACTAACTGGTACAACAACTATGTACATCAATACTCTTAATAACCTTTTTGATGTGCTTATTTTGAAAAATAAATATCTGAATATTAGCATTTGAACTATGATGGAAATAACATAGAGATAAAGCCGACATGTCGTGTATGAGAGACTGAAGGATACTTCGGTAGTTATAGTAGCTTTAAGATGTAAGGTTTAAGAGATAATATTTTGATTTGAAATTCACATGTGGAGTCATAACTGCATGTAATATGCTTTTAGAAGTAGTGTTATTAAATAGGTGGTTAAATGTTGAAATAGTAGATATTAGTGTAATGAAATATACATATCTCAATGTCCTTAGTGCTCTTTTATTTGATATGCCTTTTAATTGATAATATTTTTTTTGTTACATCGTGCCTTCAGATAAAAACAATTACTCTATTTCATATTACAGTAAGGAAGTTGAATTTTCAATTTATAAAAATCAGAACAACAATTAAGATTAATTCAATATTCATCTACTTTGATCCAAGGTACAAAATTCATTCCAATTTTTTTTTCCGCCTAAAAACATAATTTTTCTACACGACCCCTAATGTCAAATAATTTAGTTAATACACTTCTTAATATCAAAAAATTCTATTAATCTACACCTACGTTTTTCTTCATTTTAACTTTAAATTACATAATTAAAAAAATTAAATATGCAATATAAAACATAACAAGCTTCAATAAACCCATTTGATAGTCTCAAATAGACTCATCCAACGGTCACCTATATCCCTCTCAAAACCATTCTCATTGAATTTTCTGCCCCTCCCAAATCCATAACTTCTCATTTACGTTGCACCATGTCCTCAAGCACGAGTTACCCTTAATGATTATTTAAAATACAAATATTACAAGATTAGTTTGATTTTTGATATTTTATGATGCCTTCATACATAGGGTTATTACTAATAGATAGATATGATGTAGCAAGTGATGTATAAATTTTGGATAATATATAGCAGCTAATTATAATTCACTTGAGATCAAATTATTTCTAAGAAAATTATTTTTGACACAAAAAGCTGAAATTGATCCTAAATGTGAAGAAGATTGTTGTTTCCTTTTTTTTTTTTTGGTTTAAGAGAGAATTACTAAAAAAATATTTATGAAAAAAATGATATTGCGAGTATGGCTCAATTTCGTGTTAGATTAGTAAGGAAGAAAAAGGGGGTAAGGTCTTTGTCACTATGGGTGGAACCCACGGCCTGAAAATTGTAATATGCAATGAATTTTTGAAGAAAATCCTTCTTCCATAAAGCTCATTGATAGTGCCACATGACAATGATATGATATGATAAACTTCCCACATGAAGTTTCCTCAAATTGCATAACATCATCTTCGTGTAAATGTTTGTAAAAATGCTTGTGAATGTTTTGGTTCAAGCTCCAAAACGTTATGTTACTAGAGGTAACTCGTGTCTGAAGGCACGGTGCAATGTAAATGAGAAATGTGGATTTGGGAGGGGAAAATTCAATGTGAATATTTTTTAGAAGAATATTGGTGGTTGTTAGATGAATCTATTTGAGATCGTTGAATGGGCTTATTGAAGTCTGTCGTATTTTATATTATAAATTGACTGCTATATATAATAATGCATGAATCAATAAAGATGAGATACATACAAACATAATTGTATCTCATATAATATCTCAAAAGAATTGTACAGAGTTTGATTTAGTCATATGTATTAGATGCAGGGAAATGAGAAGCTTGAGTAGCATTTGAATCCCTTTGAACGATCAAGTTTGCCAGATGATTAACACACCCTTGCAAGCTGATGGGGGGATGGATAACCATCATCTTCTCACGTAGTTAAGAAAAATGAACTGAAGAGAGGCTTTTCATGAATACACCTGGAACTTGGTCAAGAGTGCTAATATATTTAACAACAATATACCCATTAAACACTTTCTCATGAATAGAGTGATAGTTGACCTCAATGTTATTTTTTCAAGCATGAAATATTGAGATTAGATGCTAAATAGATGGCACCAACATTATCACAACGTAATATAGGTAGTGAAGAAAATGAAATCTGAAGTTCATGAAATAGCCTAAGCAAACCAAAATAATTAAACCTTAGTAAGAGATAGCGCTCTATAGCTGGCCTTAGTGCTGGAGCTTGAGATAATAATTTGTTTTTTAGAAAACCAAAAAATTAGGTTTGGACCTAAAAAGACACCATAACCAAAGGTGGAATGACAATCATTCGGATTACCATCCTAATCCAAATCACAAAACCCTTGTGAAGTAAGATTACTCTTCTTGTACTAGAGACCATAATCAATAGTCCATTTAAGCTAGCATAGAACATGTTTGGCAGCCGACCAATGGGCAGTGGAAGGTCGATGCATGTGTTGATAGAGTTGATCGAGGAGGATATATCAGGACGCCTAATTGTGCAATATTGTAAGGCACCGACAATTTGGCGATACTCTGTGGCATCATCATCCGAAAGAAGATCACCATCAAGGGAAGAGAGTTTGGAGCCAAGAATGCAAGGTGATGTTAGTGGTTTAGCACCCAACATTTGAGATCAATTGGGAATGCCACCAAGTTAGGCTTGAATTCCAAGAAAGAAATTGAGTTCACTAAGATCCTTGAGATGAAATTCCTGTTGGAGGCTATTAATGATAGAGAATATAACTAAATTTTTAGCTCCTATTATCAAAATATCATCAACATAGACCAAAATAAAGATATGTGTAGTATCCTTATGAAGGATTAAAAAAAGAATAAACTGATGAAAGAATAAAGTTGAGCTCTAGAAGGGAATCACAAAGCTGAGTAAACCAAGCACGTGGTGCTTGTTTAAGGCCATAAATGGACTTGTGCAAGTGACATACATAATCAAGATATTGAGAATCAATGAAGCCTTAGGACTGCTCCATATAAACCTCCTCTGTTAAAAAACCATTGAGGAATGCATTATAAACAACCAATTAACGAACACTCTAATCAAATTGGATGGCTAAGGTCAAAAGAATATGACAGATGGTTTTATAACTGGACTAAATGTCTCATTAAAATCAACACTGCTACATTGATCGAAGTCCTTGGCAATCAATCGGGCTTTGTATCGATCAATGGGACCATCTTATTTTTGCTTAATGAGGTAAACCCATTTATTTCAGGTGATGTTTTGATTGGGGGGTCAAATACATAATGATCAAATACTATTTGCTATTAAAGCATCAAATTTGTCTCCCATGGCTGCTCGTTACTCCGGTGAAAGCACAACTTGGGAATAACATGTTGGCTCAAAGGAGGGAGTAGTAGTATGTAAGGCGCAAAAAGGATGTTTGGTGGAATAATAGGTATGATAGTCAGGAAATGATTTGGGTTTAAGGGTCCCAATTTAAAAAAGAGTAACAACTCGATATGTAAAGGGCTCAAGATGGGTAGGAGGTGGAGACTGAGTGTAATGGTTTTTGAAATTTTCTAAAAGGGTGCGTGAATCCAGTGGTAATATTGGAGTGGATGAAGAAGTGGACAGTAGCATAAAAAGGAGTAAAGGATATGTGGAATTAAAAAAGAGGTAAGTGGAGAAAATGTGATTGAGGTGGCCGAATTCACTTGAGTTTCACATGGAGAGATTGTAGGAGAAATATGGGGTGAGAAATGAAAAGTGGATGAGCCAAGAAGGTGTTAGTAGTATGCTCCAAGACCAATCATATAAATGATGTTTTGGGGTTGTACTAACAACATTCATTACTAAATTAAATAAAAGGGCAATCTTATTTATCATGTTACTGGATAATTTCATTTTAATATACATGATATAATCCATAGAATATAAGTTAAGAAGTTAGTTTCTCAAGGAGTTGAGAAAAAAAAATATTTATTTTTTAGTACTTAACTCTTAAATGTTCCTAGTCATAGGATTACTATGTGGGCCCTATGTAATCCGGGTAGACTAGCACACACTATGTTTAATTATATTTGATATGAGGTGCTTGTTCAAGTCACTAATGTAGGGACAGTGAAGTAGGTGTGTAGGTGCTTGTTAGAGAACAAGTACACTGAACGTGACCATTGACTAACGTATGATTTTTTATATGGGGTTTTACATACTTATCAATGTTAAATCCTAAGTTATAGTTATGAAACTAATCCTTAGACTTGAGATACCATGGTTGTCTTGTGCAGGAACTTCTATGCTTTAACTACACAATATATTCATATACTAACCATGTAACTTGGATATGTATTGTTAGGCATAGTCATGCATGAAGATTTATGAGTGTACAACATAGAATCTATCACCCTTGGTAAATAAAGGGAGAATGACTTATGTGATCTTCTAGGATATGACTCAAGGAGTCTTTGGCCAAGACAAAGTGACAATTAGAAAAAGAGTTTATAATTGATCATTAAGAGTCATAGTCCTAAGATCGAACACATAAGATTGAGTTAGGGGTTTGACAGTAATTCCATACCCTAATAATTCAATTGGGGCATTGTATGATAGAATGATTAAATTGCAATGTAACTGTAGACTAAATGAGTTTTTTACCTACTTCGTACTATCCAAAGGTTGATCATGATATGTAGCTAGGTGTCACTCATGATTAGTAGAAGCTCGAAGAATAAAATTAATATAAATATATTAATTGTTAGGGAGAATTATAATAGTTCTAATTCAAACTAAATCAGAAAGAGTTTTAATTTGACATGCTACTTGTAGTTAGTATTGAATGCCTACAACTGGGTATGCTTGAGCCTATAGGGTCAAACACAATAGAATTGATTGAAAATTAAAGGATAAAGGAGAAAAAACCAATTAAGAGTTAATTGAGGTGAAAATTTAATTAAGAGTTAATTAGGAAATTTATTACAATTAATGGTTAATAAAGGGATTATATGTAATTATGAGATAATTGCAACTTGACCCAAATTAGGATTAGAGTCTTTAAAACTCTATAAATACCTTTATATAAGAGGTGGATATAAGATATAAAAACTCTCTTGTTAACACAAGAAAAACCACCCCTCATTCTCTCGCTCTCTCTATTTGTTTATCAAAGGTTGAAGTAGATTCTTCAAGTGTGTCAATTCGTGTGGATACCAATAGAGGTCAAACATTTGTGAGGCTTGGGATAACGATCAAATTCAGATTTGAATATTTAAATTTTTTGAGAATACTTGAAGATCGTTAAAGACACGCTTTAAGGGGTAATCTTAATCTTCTTTATAGATTTAAGGTTTCTCAGTTTGTATTAAACATGAATAGATCTTGGTATGAGTAATCAAATTATTATTTTTTTTAAATTCCGCTGTGTTTATTATATGATTAATTTTAGGTGGATTGGAATTTTAGACAGAACAAGAGTATTGATTGAAGTAGGAGACTTGAATGTAGAGGAAGGATACTTACCTTAACTGCAAGAAACAAGTTCTCATCAAACACAACATTTCTAAAAATATAGACTTTGCATGTGGTCGAATCATAGCACCGGTATCCTCTATGGGACGAGTTATAGCCAATAAATATGCATTACTTACTTCAAAAACATAAGTTTCTTAAAAACGCATCAACCCAAAAACTGGTAAGTGATATTGCGCAAGAAGTGATAATCCCATTTCCATAATATGTCTATGATTTCTTTCAAATATGCCATTTTGTTGGGACATGCGGAGACAACTGAGGCGAAGGGTGATGCTAAAAAAAAATGCATTGGAAGGGTGATGCTAAAAAAACTGAGGCGAAGGGTGATAATCCTATTTCCATTATTTGCTAAAAAAAATTAAATTCATTTAAATTGCATTCACCCCCATTGTCCGTTTGAAATTGAGTTTAAATTTAATAAAACAAGATAGCATGTCAGACTTAGATTACAACGGATAAATCCAAGTAAATCTAGAAAAATCATCAATAAAAATTGCATAATAAAATCAGTCACCAATTGACATGGTTGAACAAGACCATACAATGGAATGTATAAGTTCAAGAGGACATGAGGAAACTGTTGATGATGAAAGAAAGGACTAGAGATTAACCTTGCCTAATTTGCAAAGTTTGCATACACCAATTTTATTCAAAGAACCATTAAGTGGTAAACTATGATTATGAAATAAACGAGAAGTAGTGACATGGGAAGGGTGTCCTACGCGGGAGTGCTAAACTTGGATTGGAGCTTTAACATCGAGAAAAACAGTAAGACTATTGTGTTGATGAGAAGTTGATTTCCATAGGTGAATAGGATACATGCCTCCTCCACTCTCTCTTTGGAGTAATAGTTTGTCTGCCTGCACATCAAGAACTGAGTAATGAGAATCAATAAGAATAAAAAATAATAATGATTATCAATGCAGAATTGATAAATGGATAACAGATTGGCGAAGCCTTGAGGACTATAACAAATATGGCATCAAGAGAAGTGATGAATTTGACTAAATTTGAAGAGAACCAGTATGGGATATCGTCAAACCAGAGCCATTACCAACTGCTATTGTTTCATTCCCAGTATAAGCTTGAGGGAGGGAGAGTTGCTCAAGATAAACAGTGATGTGTTGATTTTCTCCGCTAGTGGTGTCCCAGGTTTCACTTCCAATAGTAACATTAAACTTGGCCATGAGAGTTGTATTTATTTGATTAACCATTGAAGCTAATTGATGAGAAGGGTGGCGACCTTGATAAGAATAATCAAATTGCTGGAAGCAATCCAATGCTTTTTTTACTGTATTTGCCACAAATTTGACAAGTTTCGCTATTATTTTAGTCACCTGTTATTGGTTGATGCGAACTAGATACGGTTGCTGAATTGTGCCACCAGAACCTTGGTTAAAGTTAAGCTTTGGGATGTTTTTAGACCTATTATACCGTTGATGTAGATGTGAAGCCTGGCAAGCAACTAAGGGGAAAGAATTCTTAGGAACGACAGATCGTTGATGAAACTCAAGAAGAATCTCAAAAAAAGAAAGTTCAGCTTGAAAATCCATGAAGGACATGCCCTTGTCTCTAGTTGTAATACTGATAGAATTTTGGAATGGAATAAAATAAAAATTCAATCCACTCAAAAGTGTGGAGACAAGGTCATCTTCATCAACAAATTTTCCAGCAAAAGCAAGTTGATCAACTAGACCTTTAGCATAAGCAAGGTATTCAGAACAAGACCAATTTTCCTATGGGATTAAAGTTGGTGTTGAAGAAGATTAATCCGTGAATGGGATTAAGAAATTGTTGGATGTCCCTCCTTATGCCTTCTCATTGGAACCCAACTCAAATTAAAGACATGTGCATGTGTGCATTATAACTATGCATTGGGAGAGTCTAACACAAACCAAGAATTGAAGACCTTTTGTCTTCCAAGTTGTCTAATCGGTTTTACACTTTAAGTGGGAAAAATCTGAAAAAAAAACATTGAGAGTGGACAACTTCTATTGTGAGAGAAAAGTGAAAGACAGCAGCCCACTCCTTACTCTTGTTCAAAACTCATTTCTACTCCGATCGAGCTAAAAATTCAGGGACATATTTCTCACTTCCACAGCTTGTTTTTACTATTTCGAGTCATTAATCAGACTTTTCTACAGCTGGTTTTGAATGAAAAAAGTTTAGTCACTTCGGTAAGATCTTTAGTTATTTTGTGTTGAAATCTAAGGGTGAAGTTTTTATGTTTGGGATCCAAGAATATATTTTTCTCTTGATATTTGAAAGCTCTAGTTGTAACTAGAAGACTTGTAATCCTACTTTCATTGAAAGTTGAGAGATTGGACCAAGTTTGGTGTCGTGATTTTGCCCTTCACCTTGAAGGGTATCCACATTAAAAATTATTGTGTTTCTTGTTGTTGGTTTGACTTGTTGTTATGCTTGTTTGTGGTTTTGGTTATTCTCTATTGATTTTCACATAGAGGGAAAGTCGTTAGTTTTCCCAACAAGTGGTATCAGAGCACTGGTTGGTTTGGTTTATTTCGTGTGTAAATCATGGAAGGTAATGTGGGGCATATGGTTAGCTTCAATGGAACCAATTTAGTGACATGGAAGACTAAAATGGAAGACCTCTTGCATTGTAAAGATCTTTATGGACCCATAGAAGGTGAAAAAGGCCGACCCCTAGGTATGATAGATGGTGATTGGACCAAGCTTAATCGAAAGGCTATCGAGTTTATTCGTCAATGGATTGATGATAGTGTTTTCCACCATATCTCTATCGAAAATTTAGCACACTCTCTTTGACAAAAATAAGAGTCTTTATGAGAGAAAAACGGCCGTTAACAAGGCATTTTTGTTTCGAAAGCTTGTTAATCTAAAGTATAAAGAGGGAAGCTCCATTGCGGAACAGTTGAATGAAACGAAAGCATTGTAAATCAACTTTCCTCCATGAAGATTCTTTTTAATGATGAGTTGTAAACTTTGTTGCTTCTTAGTTCCTTTCCAGAAAGTTGGGAGACCTTGATAGTGATGGTTAGTAACTCTGTTCCCGATGGAATTGTCGTTATGAGTCAAGTGACTAGTAGCTTGCTAAATGAAAAGACAAGAAGGAAGTCATCCAGTTCTTCTCATTCCGAAGCACTTGTCATGGAGAAGCGGGAGAGAAGCAAAAGTTGAATACCTCACAACCATGATAAAATCATGAGGAGCTTCAAGTTCAAGGAAAAATATAGTGTCATTATTGCCACAAGAAAGGGCACATACAGAGAGAGTGTAGAAAATGCAAGAGGGGTCAAAAGAAATAAAAAATTGATGAAAAGAAGCAAGAAGACACTACGACAATCACTTCCGATGGTGAAATTATTTTTGTGTGCGATGACGGTTGTGCTAATTTCATGTGTCAAGAGAGTAGTTGGGTGATTGATTCTGGTGCTTCTTTTAATGTTACCTCACGGGCTAATTTCTTCACATCTTACACTCAAGGAGATTTTGGATTTGTGCGAATGGAAAATGAGGGCTTATCTAAAATCATGGGTGTTGGAAATATTTGCTTGAAGACAAATATTGGTTGCCAATTGTTGCTTAAAGATGTAAGGCATGTACCAGACATTCGCCTTAATTTGATCTTCACGGGGAAGCTTGATGATGCGGGCTAAAAAAACCACTTCGGTGATGAAAAATGGAAACTTACTAAAGGATCTTTGGTTGTGGCTAAAGGAGAGAAAAACTCCACTCTTTGCTCAATGGAAGCAAAAATCAGCAAGAGTGAAGTTAATGCACTTGAGAATGATTCCTCCACTGAGCTATGACATAAATGGCTCAGGCATATGAGTGAAAAGGGATTGCAAATTCTGTCCAATAAGCAACTTCTACTGGAAATGACAAGTATACCTCTCAAAACATGTGTTCATTGCTTGGCAGGTAAATAATATCGAGTTATTTTTCGTAGGAACTTTGCATCTAGAAAGACCAATGTTTTGGATTTGATATATTCGGATATGTGTGGTCCTATGAAAGTTACAACACTTGGTGGTGCACTCTACTTTGTTACCTTTATCGATGATCATTCAAGAAGGGTGTGGGCATATGCATTGAAGAGCAAAGATCAAGTGCTAGAAGTGTTTAAACATTTTCATGTCAAGGTGGAAAGAGAAACAGGGAGAAAATTAAAATGCACTCGCACGGACAATGGTGGTGAGTACCTAGGACCATTTGATGGTTATTGTGATACTCATGGTATTAGACATGAGAGGACGGTTCGCAAGACTCCTCAACAAAATGGAGTTGACAAGAGGATAAATCTCAATATTGTTGAAAGGATTAGGTGTATGCTTTCACATGCTAAGTTACCTAAATCCTTTTGGGGTGAGGCAATGCGGATACCAATTGACTTAATTAATCTTTATCCTTCGGTTCCTCTACATGGCGAAGTACCCGAAAAAGTTTGGAAAGGTAAAGACGTTTCATATGCTCACTAGAAAGTTTTTGGTTGTAGGTCATTCATTCACATACCCAAAGATGAGAGGTCTAAACTTGATCCTAAGGCAAAGCAATGCATATTTCTTTGATATGCACATGAGGAATTTGAGTATAAATTGTGGGATCCGGCTAACAAGAAACTTGTTCGAAGTAGGGATGTTGTATTTCTTGAAGATCAAACAATTGAAGACTTGGAAGAGATTGAGCAGCCCGAGTCTTATATTGATGATCTTATTGACTTGGATCCGATTCCTTTGCCAATTGTGCGTGATGAAAATGGGGAAGAGATGCAGCCACTTCATAATGATGAAGTAGATGATGGGATTCCAAATGCTGTTAAGCTAGAAAATGAGGGGGAGTTTCCAACTCAAGAGCCACCACCACAACTTGAGTTAAGAAGATCTATAAGCGAGCAGCAACCATCCAAAAGGTATACTTCAAATGAGTATGTGATGCTATCCGATGGGCGAGAGCTTGAGACTTATCAAGAAGCCTTAAGTCATGAGCACAAAGATGAATGATTCAAAGCTATGCAAAAAAGAGATGAAGTCCTTGCTTGAGAATCACACATATGAGTTAGTGAAGCTTCCTAAAGGAAAGAAAGTGCTAAAACATAAATGGGTATTCCGATTGAAGAATGATGAGAAGAGCTATAAACCAAAGTACAAAGCACAACCTGTTGACTTTGAGAGATTTTCTCCCCTATGGTGAAAATGTCTTCCATTAGAGTTGTTCTCGGCTTGACTGCAAGTATGGACTTGGAAATTGAGCAACTTGATGTGAAGACTGCCTTTCTCCATGGAGATTTAGATGAGGAAATCCACATGGAGCAGCCCGAAGGTTTTAAAACCAAAGGAAATGAACATCTAGTTTGCAAGTTAAAGAAGAGCTTGTATGGATTGAAGCAAGCGCCGAGGCAATGGTATAAGAAATTTGATTCTTTCATGATGGATCATGGATATTCTAGAACCAATTCTGATCATTGTGTGTTTATGAAAAAGTTTTCGGATGGTAACTTTATCATTCTCTTGTTATATGTTGACAACATGCTTATTGTGGGTCAAGATTTACCAAGATTGACAAATTGAATATGGAGCTAAGCAAATCATTTGCCATGAAGGACTTAGGACTAGTAACACAAATTCTTGGAATGAAAATTCTTTGTGATCGAAAGAGTGGACAACTTTGGTTGTCACAAGAGAACTACATTGAAAAAGTGCTTGAAAGGTTCAAAATGGACAAAGCAAAGCCGGCTGTATCTTCACTTGTAGGCCACTTCAAGCTTAGCTCAATACAATGTCCTACAATAGAGAAAGAAAATGAGAAAATACAGAAAATTTCTTATGCTTCATGATTAACCCTAATTAGTGTGTAAATTCGAATGACTAAGTAATCAATTTTGTAAGATAAAATAAATAAATATTATGAATTATATTTTGGGTGTGAATTAAAGTTTTTAATATTTAATGTTTGAAGTTATAGAGTCAAATGCAAAAATATCAGAGAATACAGGACTATTTTGCAAAGCTTGGACTTAAAACTGAGAAAACTACAATTTGACCACTTATACTTGGGTGCATAATATAATATAATTCAGACACACTAAAAAGTGAGAATCACTTCAGTCAACTGTTGCTTGATGTACGACATGGTTTGCACAAGGACGGACTCTGCTTATGCGGTTGGTTTGGTTAGCAGATTTCTCTCTAATCCAGGAAAAGAATATTGGGCAACTGTTAAATAGATTATGAGGCATCTCTGGGGTTCTTCGAAGGTGTTTTTATGCTTTGGAAATGGCAAGCCTATGCTGGAGGGATTCGCCGATGCAGACATGGCTAGTGATGTTGATTCTCAAAAATCTATATCGGGTTACTTACTCACTTTTGCAGGTGGGGCTGTTTCATGGCAATCAAAACTTCAAAAATGTATTGTTTTGTCAACCACTAAGGTTGAGTATATAGTCGTGATAGAAGCTAACAAGGAGATGTTATGGATGCGAAGATTCTTACATGAATTGGTCTTGAAACAAGAGAGGTATGTTCTCCATTGCAATAGTCAAAGTGAAATTCACTTGAGTAAGAATTCTACTTTCCATTCAAGATCAAAACATATTGATGTGCGATATCATTGGATACATGATGTTTTGGAATCGAAATTGTTTCATCTTGTGAAAATTCATACTGATGATAATGCATCGGATATGATGACGAAGGCCTTACCCAAAGACAAGCATGAGAAGTGCAGAGTTTCGGCGGGTTTGGTTGAGTCCTCCGAATAAGTCGAGAGGGGAAAATTTGTTGGGTGTCCCTTCTTATGCCTTCTCATTGAGACTCAATTCAAATTAAAGACATGTGCATGTGTGCATTGGAACTATGCATTGGAAGAGTCTAGCAAAAGCCAAGAATTGAAGACCTTTTGTCTTCTAAGTTGCCTGACCGGTTTTACACTTTGAGTGGGAAAAATCTGTAGAACATATTGAGAGTGGACAACTTCTTTTATGAGAGAAAAGTGGAAGACAACTACCCGCTTCTTGCTCTTGTTCAAGACTCATTTCTACTCTGATCGAGCTGAAAATTCAGGGACATATTCCTCAATTCCACAGTTGGTTTCTACTATTTCGAGTCATCAATCGGACTCTTCTACAGCTGATTTTGAATGACAAAAGTTCAGTCACTTCGGTAAGATATTTCTAGTTGCTTTGTGTTGAAATCCACCTAAGGGTGAAGTTTGTATGTTTGGGAGCCAAGGAGATATTCTTCTCTTGATGTTTGACATCTCTAGTTCTGACTAGAAGACTTGTAATCCTACTTTCGTTGACAGTGGAGAGATTGGACCAAGTTTGATCTCGTGATTTTTCCCTTCAACTTAAAGGGTTTCCACGTTAAAAATTCTTGTGTTTCTTGTTGTTGGTTTGATTTGTTTTTGTGCTTGTTTGTGGTTTTAGTTATTCTCTATTGATTTGCACATTGAGGGAAAAGTCACTAATTTTCCCAATGGAAACAAAATGAGTAGAAAGAGAATCCCAAGCTTGTTTGACAGTAGAAAGACCATACACAATTGACAAAACTTTAGAAGATAAGGTAGCATTGCTCCAAGAAAGAACAAACTGATATTTCCTGTTCCACATTAAGTATTGGGGGTTGACATCAACAATGATTTTGTTAGCCGCTGGATGAAGACACTGATTAGGGCATGGTTGAGAACCATCGACGAGGCCCATAAGCTCATTCAACTTAAAAACGAGAACAAATTGGACCAACCATTGAAGGTAGTTTTTGCCTTCCAGCTTGACCGAGATAAGTTGATCGTATTGGGAGCGACAAAGGTAGATGCAAAAACAATCTTAGAGAAAGAAGAAGCCATTTGAGAAACGATCGAAGAAAAAATGGGGCATGAGCTTTAATGCTTTGATACCATGTAAATGTAAAAATGCTTATGAAAGTTTTGGTTCACACTCCAAAACCTTATGGTATTGACTACTATATATAAGAAGGGTTAATTGCACTAGAGGTCCTCAAAGTATGGGGTCTGTCTCATTTTGGTCCGCAGTATTTTAATTGCATCATTTTAGTCCTTAAAGTATTTAATATATTTCTATATGGTCCTTCAAGCAGGCAACTTCCATATTGCGAATATTTTTTATCATAAATTTGTCAGGTAATAGCTAAATATGGACAAAAAATAATTTCGATAGCTTTTAAAAAAAATTTGGGTAGCTCTTGACCAAAAAATGTGCAATATGGGTTGCTTTTGATCAAAATTTGGATAGTTCATGATCAAAACTGTGTAATTTAAGTAGGCATTTAACCAAAATTTGAGTAAAAATTTAGTCAAGAGTTATATAAATTATTTTTTTGTTCATATTTAAGTATCATGTGACAAGTTTAGATAAAAAAAATCATTAGCAATTTAGACACTGTTTGCTTGAGGTACCATATAAAAACATATTCAATACTTCAAGGACCAAAATGATGCAATTGAAACATTGAGGACCAAAATGAGATAAATTTCATACTTTAGGAACCTCCAGTGCAATTAACCCATGTAAGAATTCATGAATCATACAGATGAGAAAAATAAAAATGTGATTGTATCTCTTATAATATCTCAACAGAATGTGTACATCAGATGGAGGGAAATGAGGAGATTGAGTATCATTTGAATCCCTTTGAACGATTAAGTTTGTTGGCTGATTGACACTTTGATCAACCCCATTTTCTTTAGTTGCAAACTTGAATGCGACATCAAGGACTTGTTTGTGTTTGCTTTGTGGGTTTGGGTGGGATTTCGAGAGTGGTATTTTTCACAAAAATAGTATTATTTGGACCTAAAAATCTGACTTAATTTGTCGACATAATGATGTGATTTCACAAGAACCCTTTAAACAACACCAAATTTCAATGTTTGATAGGGTCTGCAGTGAATCTAAAAATTACAGTGAATTAGGCCAATAAATTAGATCTCAATAGCATTGCTCTTGGCACAATAGTCCAATGAATCTTAAATATTTTGTTTGGTTGGAGATGTTAGATAGGATATTTAGAGACTCTCTAGTCCGATGTACACATGCTACAGTTGATTGAAGCCAACATTTACCGACTAGAACAAAAACCACCCCCGGGGGGGACCTTAATGGCTGGGTAGCCCGCAAAAATAGGTTAAAAAACATTAGTATACCCGAATATAGAAATGAATTGTATTGGGTAATGAGCAATTTTGTCAATTTTATATTAGCAAATAATTACAGTTATGATTGATTTAGTATCAACTCGTGGGTCCTACATTGTGGTTAGGTCATATACCAAATAAGGGGTGGGATGGGAGAGACCAAGTGAATCCAATGGACAAATCCATCCGAGTGGATTTGAAGTGCTACAAAATTGTAATCCAGTCCTGCCTTCTCCTTGTCCAATAAAAAAAAAAAAAAAGAATGGTGGCATTGGCAAGGGGTAGGAAGGACTGGATTACAATTTTGTAGCACTCAAAATTGTAATATGACCCAACCCAAGGATGTTAATTTTATATATTAACACACCGTCATACAAATTCAAACGCCAAAACTTTATCCTGGCAATGTAGAACTAAACTTAGTGGAGGGCAAACCAATTGATTCCCGCCAAATTCAAACGCCAAAACTACCAAATCCAAAACTCAGTTTTATATTCTTCCCGGGTTATCTTCCCACCTTCAGTTTTCTTATTCAAAACTCACCAACTTTCCTATACATTCCGAAAACTTTCAATCTCTCTCTCCTCTCTCTCAAAAGATACAGAAATGGAGAACAACTTTCATGGGTTGCCTCCCCACAAAAGATTCAAGCTAATGTATCAAGAGGAAGGTAAACACCAAGAGAAACAAGACAATGTCATGTCTTCTCTCTGTCTTCCGGTGAAAAAACGAAAAGGATCCGTAGATCCACCACTTCTGCCACCCAATTCCACCGCCGTCACTTACTGCTTACCTGCCAAGAAGAGGGTTTGGGCTCTTCAACCCAACCTCATACCCAACGAATCCATTTCGCCTTTCGACTTAAATGTCGAATACAATCCATTTTTTTATGAAGAAAGTGAAACAGCACCACAAGAACCAAAGAATGTTCCGATTCGGAATAAAATTGGTGAGATTCGAGTTAATGAACACAGCAAAGAAGCTGATAGAGTTGAGGATGAAGAAGGTGACGACGATGGGATTGTATGTGCTATATGTCAAAGCACAGATGGAGACCCATCAGATCCAATTGTGTTCTGTGACGGTTGTGACCTCATGGTTCACACCACCTGTTATGGTCACCCCCTTATCGAGGGTGTCCCAGAAGGGGATTGGTTCTGTACCCAATGCTTGGCTTCCCAATCACCAAAATCAAAGGACTTTTCTTGCTCTCTATGCCCAGTCACTGGTGGTGCACTGAAGCCCACAAATGATGGCCAGTGGGCTCATATTGTTTGTGCCCTATTTGTTCCTGAGGCCTTTTTCAGTGACCCGGAAGGCAGAGAAGGCATTGATTTTACTAAGGTTCATCCATGGAGGTGGGAACAGAGTTGCTATGTTTGTGACTCTGCAAGTGGGTGTGTTCTTGATTGTTCTGAGCCAAAGTGCCCTTTGTCCTTTCATATCACATGTGGGTTAAGAGAAAATCTTTGTATTGAGTACACAGAAGGGAGGAATAAGGGGGCTATTGTTGCTGGGTTCTGCAAAAGCCACACTGATCTATGGAAGAAGGTACATTTCTTTGATTAATTAATGGTTTGTTGTTCTATTTTTACAGATTGTATGTGTGGAGAAAAAGGGTTGATGCGGGTGTTGTTCTTTTTGCAGCAACAACAAACAGGCAAGTTCAAGATTGTGGCTAGAGACAAGCATAAGAAATAGCAAGAATTTTGGGCTTACAAAGTTTTATGACTAGGAAATTGAGAATTGGGATCTCATGATCTTTTGTGCTGTCATGAATTTGGTCTCTGTAGTTTTGGTACCGTAGATTATGTTAGTCGAAAATTTGATTACTTTCTCTTTTTTATCTTTTCTTGAATAATAGTTTTGGTGCCATTCACAATGTGGGTTTTTTACTTTACTTTTTTCATTATTGGTTGCAAATGGTGTGATCATGCCATTGAGATTGCATTTCCACAAAAACTCATAATGGGATAAATTAGTTACTCAAAATTATAAACGAAGGGTGAAAAATGCAAGACTTTATCAGAAATGCAAGACCCAATTTTAAGACTGGACCATGGTGCAATCTTATAAATTTGTGCTTGTGTAATCACCTAATTTCAGCTCAGTACTAAGCTGTTACTAGAGAGACTTCTTTGATGACAACTGGGTTTGTGGTGGTTTTTGTTGTGTACATGTGGCTTTTTTTACTTTCTGGATTGTTTATGTTGAAATGTCAAAATATATATCAGAAATATGTGATCCTGGCTTGAGAAGAGATGGCCTCTTGGGTGGTAATTGAGGCCTGGAATCAGTACAATGAGGTTGGTGAAGAAGCTCCCAACAGGGGGAATCCCAGTGAAGTAGATTGTTTTGATGTTGATAATTCTATCACACAGTGAGTTCTTGCTTGTTTTCTGTTATTGTTCTGGTCTGATGGGCATTGGCTCAGCGTGACAACTGATTACAAGAGATTTGGTTAAACCCAAGCCAACTAATCAGCAAGACACTAACCCATATTTCGACCTTTTTATGGCTTTTGATCAGCACTGCTTATCTGGAATATAATGTCAAAATTATCTGAACCCATTAGATCAAAGCAACATTTTCATATGTGGGTTGGATTTTGGCTAATCAGGACCTGTGAAACTTGCTAGGATTTTTCCCCTTGCAAGTTCTGGTTAAGATCAGCAATAGGCCATGCCAGACAGGGACTTTGAGCTTACATGTACCACGATGTCTTGTGGATGAAAAAAAGTTTGTTAAGTGTCACCAAGGGAGGAGAGGGTCCAAAAAGATAATTCTAACTCGTGGACATAGGCAGCTGTTGGAAGAACAATGGCCAAGTTTTGCAATGGAGATGTGATGACAGACATTACTCAACGCGGTGAGATGATCATAGACCCTAGCTAGTCATGGCACAAGCCAAGCAAGCTCAACTTGTGCCTGTCTTACCATGCTCTGCAATTGGAATCTTGTCCATTGCTTGGAGAAGCAAAACTTTGCATATGATGCTTATCATGTATATTGCTCTCCCGGCAAGGCTAAGCTCCTTGAGAAGCCATTTAGCGATCCATAGAACAATGCTCAACCTTGGGAAGCATTGACGATTCTATCTCACTGTGGGAAGTGTAATCAAATTATCAAATATCCAATGAGGAAAGGTGAGTGTGAGGTTGGGGATCCAAGAACTATTTTTTTTTCATTTAAAAAGGGTGCAACACGAGGTCTTTTAGGGGGTCACCTTGGGTATCCAAGAACTTGTACATTTAGATGTTATTATATAATAATAAAATTGTATATGTGCATAAGTTTAATCCAATACATGCGATTATTTTAGAAAAAAATAGCACATCCATAAGAAAATAGCAAAAACAACGTAAACCAACCAATACCTACAAAATACTAGGAAAATGGTATCACACAGTACTTAAATCTAAACCCTAAACAGAAGAACAAAAATCATGTTGAGATTATTAGCAACTAAACTAATTGTTATCTTCCTTTGGAACTATAATGTTGAAGTCACTAACAGTCCACTCAGCAATTTCATTGCCACTGACGTATATCTCAGTTCCCAAGTCGATTGATGGCCAATGTCTTTCCACAGGCTTAGTGCCTGGATCCTGCACAAGCACAAAGCCACCAAACACTGTTAGAATTCAAAGTTTGAAGTGCCTTTGGAATATGAAAGCAAATCATATCATACCTGGTAAAAGTACAGTGCCTGTGAAAGTCCTCCAACGTCGAGTTCCCAAGTTCTTGAATCCCCAATCCAACCCTCACCTTTTCTTATTGGATATCCGTATACTCCCCAAACAGGGTGAGGTAGGATCTGCAATATTTCTTGAGGTTGAGGATTGCTATAGGCGTCACACAAGTTATTTGGCTCCTCAAGGTGCTGGCCATTGCCAGGAGAGCAATATATGTGATAAGCATCGTAAGGGAAGTTTTCCTTGTTCGAGCGATGTACAAGAGTTCCATTCGAAAGAGTGTGGTAAGGTGGGCACATTTCGAGTTTGTCTGGCTTGCACCATGGCTCTGTGCTGGGATTTATGATCATCTCACTGTATCGAGTAACATCTGTTGTGACATCCCCATTGCAAGGTTGTCCATTGTTCTTCCAGCAGCTACCTATGTCCATGAGGTAGAACTGGCTATTTGGACCCCCTCCTTTCTTTACATCTAGTGTGAATCTCACTTTGAAATTTGGTGACTTTGGGACCTATATCATATCCAATGAGTTAAATGATATGTCATAGTTTGATATGTTTGATCAAAACTACTTTTAACAAAAAGAAAGAGCTCTACACTGCTTTAATTAGAGTACAGTGGATAAGTTTTATTTTCCCTTTTTATTTCCTTTCTTGTTTTTGGTCTGAAACCAAGAGAAGAGGAAATATCTTTCTTTTCAAATATATCGAATCAACCTTTCTTGAGTTTGAAGCTGAAGCAAACAAATAATTGAACAAAAAACTTACTATTTTCGACATCCCTCTTGTTTCGTAATGATAGCCACCAGAGAATCCTGTGGTGGCATCGGACCTCAAGTATAGCATCAGCCATGGGTACTTTGATGATGTCTTCAAGACATGATGAAAAACCCAACTTCCCTTTCCAACCTTCTTCTTCCAAGTCACTGAATAATAGGAAGTGTCATTCTTTCTTGCTGCCTTTGTCACATCGGCATCCAAATCCCATGTTCCATAGAACCTTCCCCTTAGATTTCTTCCTTGTACACTTGTGTAATTGTGGTATATCAGTGGCATGTTCATGCAGCCTTTGCCAAAGCATGGAAACCGAGGTATAGGTGGAAATGGTTTGGATTTCTTGCCATTTTCAGGGCATACAGCAGCCATGGTGTCCATGTTACCACTCTTGAGCATTATCATCCAAAATTGCCATGGCTTCGGCTTGTCTTGCACTTGGCATTTGTACCCTAAGTATCTCTCTTTCCATGCTGCGTACTGATTCACATTCATGTCACCTAACCCTTGGTTTGTGGCATTTGACACGCCATGTTTATTGACCTTCTCATTCACCCTGTGAGCTAGCTTGACTGCAATATCATGAGAAAAAAGGAACATTGAACAATGAGAATGATTTGAATCGATAAAGAAATTTGAAGACTGAAATGTCTGCTTGAACTACTAAATTTGGTTTAGAAGTCTGTTTATCAGAACCAGTTTAAGACTTCTATTGTAATTGACAGGAGGAAAAAACTTTCTCAATTTCAATCTAGCAAGTATAGAAGCAGAATAACTTTATGACAGAAGTTTCAGGGCAAATCTGAGCTATGATAAGAAGCCATTCATGCATATGGGACAAGTATGGGTTAATGTCCTACTCATAGTTGTCAAATCACGATTCGTATCGTGAATCAAAATCTTAAATTTGAGAATCGTGAATCGTAAGATTCAACACATAATTTGAACAAAAATAAAAAAATAATACTACATATTTGAAATAGACAAAATATTGAATATTGAACATTATTACATTCTAAAAATAATCAATTGACATAATCACGTCATCTAAATGGAAAGGTACTAGTCTTTTACTTCATTTTCATGTTTTGCTTAACCATTTTCAAATTCAACAGCTTGAAAAAAAAATTGATTAAAAAACCATGGCTATTCATTGGGAGAAAAAGAACTTGAATAGAAAAAGAACAAATAAAAAAATTAGTGACACCCAGTATATATTAGGTTACGAACTTGAATAGAAAAAGAACAAATAAAAAAATTAATTGGGAGGAAACATGCAAGCCAACAATTTGAAACAAAAAATTAGAACCTAACAAATTACCCATGAAAGAATTGAGAGCAAAAATTAACCGATGATGCGAGAGCGTTAGCCATGACCTTTAGCTTTAAACAATGTAAGACGAGTTTTAGACAGAGTCAGAGAGAAAATGAGCAAAGAGGTTGAGTTTTAATTAGGGCGTGGGTTCTTGTGCAAGAAAAACGATGTCGTTTTGAATCGCGTGATTCGTGTGATACGAATCCAATCGTACAATTCAGGTGAGATTCAACTCTTATACGATTCTCATATAAGATACAAATCATTTTGTACATGTATCAAACCGAATCATATGAATCAAATCGCGAATCGTACGATTTTGATAACTATGGTCCTACTTGTTAATTGGCATGGTTGATTTCCAAAATGAACAACCTATTGTCATCTTCAACCAAAACGCTTCCTGAGCCGCGATGGGCTTTAGATCATAACAATGTGCCGAAAAACAAGAACTCACTGTGTGATGTAGAATTATCAACATCAAAGCAATCTGCCTCCCTGGGACTCCCCATGTTGGGAGCTTCTTCACCAACCTCATTGCACTGATTCCATGCCTCAATTGCCACTCTAAGGCTATCTCTTCTCATGCCAGGATCACCAATTGCTGACATATATTCTTTTCCAGCCCCCCACGCTAATGATCCACAAAACAATAAAGTAACATGTATGCAACAAAAACACCACGAAACCGTCGTTGCCATCATAGAGGTCAATGTAACAACAAATTAGTAATGAGTTGAACTGAGATCCTCCTTGACTATGGGTTTCAGCTCTATTTATAGGGAAAAACACTGGCAAAGGAGAAGTTTGTTGCTTGATTTGGATTTAAATCACCATTGAGGATAATCTTGATAAGACCAAACTTGGGCCTTATCCTGATTGATTGATCCTATTGGTCAGATATCATTTTTAAAATAAAGAGTTCAAATTCAAATTAGGCTCAACCCCTAATATCATGCTAGTTAGATTGTCTTGAAGACTAAGATATGGTTGAATATATATATATATATATATATATAATTGGTAATCAGTCCTTGCGTGGAATGTCCAAGCAAAGGAAAAACGTTTTAAGTGTAACCAAATTTCTTAGCAATCATACCTTGTCAAAGCTGCTCCTTGTGGGATACGCTCTGCGTTGCTAGTGCACTACTCAGATTAGAAAACTTATGGGCAAAGGGTAATCCTTCAAGTTAGCCAATGTAAAACTGCATAACAGAGGCTTGGTCATCATACAACTTCACGTGTGTGTGCTCATATAACTCGGGTTGTCTTAAGCTTCGTTATGAAGCTGTTATAGTGAAGAACTCCACAATCGTAAATATTGCATTGTGGCGGTTTTGTTGTGCATTTTTAGTTGCTGTAGCCTGTGGATTATTTGTTTCAGCCAAAGAAGAATATGTATCAGCCAGTGAGTTCTTGTTCCTTACATGTTTATAGACTTATGGGTTTTGAGATTCTACACAATCAGCTCTGTTTCGACTGTTTTTCAGGGCAGTGCCATGTAGCCGAGGACTGTCTAGCTCAATGGGGGCTGGCATATGTCACTAGCCCTGAGAGGAAAACATTTGGAACTTGGTCACACACGAACTTGCGAAAAGTTTTCTTATTAGAGATTCAGGAACTGTGTGATTTATCAGAAAATAACAGTATTGTTATAAGATTACTTATACTAGCTAGCTTGAAATAGAGAAGCTTAACCCCTGGTCCTAAGTCAAATAGGACCAAATGCGAAATGAGCCAAAGCCATGGCAGTTTTGGATGACAATGCTCAAGAGTGGAAACATGGATACATAGATGCTATATGCCCCGAAAACGAGAGGAAAGCATACCCCTTTCCACCACAATCTGGGTTTCTATGCTTTGGTAGAGGTTGCAGTGTGGAAGGAGACCAAAAATAGTAAGCTTTGTTTAATTTAGAGGCTTTCTCAGGCACTCTACTTTCTACCAGGTAATTGTGTAGAACTATCCATTGACCTAGGAACCGATATTCATAAGACGAAAAGTGAAATTGCGTAATGGACAGTTAGTGACTTCGATATTACAGGTCAAAATGAAAGTACATTATAAATTTAAAGGTTCATAAAAACAATC
>CM042187.1:35437305-35454477 GCA_023539305.1 Ilex asprella
CCCTCCTCCTCCCTCTCTCCCCCTTCCCTCCCCTCCAACAACCAAAGAAGGAAGAAAAAAACCCACCCAATTCTTTTACCATGTGCGGATTTGGTGATCCAACCAAGATCAGCACCCATTTTGATTTTCAGACACGATTAATTGATCCATCCAAGATGATCCAATATAACCCGCTAAGAAGACAGTCCAAACTGTACAGCACCAATCTCTCTGTGAGCAGCAACAGCAACAGCCGCAGCACCAACTACACCAAACTGAGATTGCGCCTGCAGCAATTTTGCATCGATTGCAATTTGATTATTTAATGGGCTTGCTTTGGCTTGTGAAGGATAATATGGGTTAGTATTCAAGTCAGCGGTCATGCCAGGGGCAGGTTTGGCTGCCATGCCTTGCAATGGTTGCTGTTTGACGTGTGAAGATTCCCTAGATGCTTCTGTCCCCAGCTTTTCTTGATTCCCAGTGTTAGTCTTGAAGAAATGATGCGGAGAGATGATCTGAGGAGGGAGCACTGTGTTTCCAGCATACACCCTTCCATCATATGCATCCTTGATGTTTCTTCCACCCTCGTATGGTAAAACTGGTCCCACAACTCTTCCTGGTTTGGCTGAAAAAGATACGTATACATTACTAAACAGCAATGTGTTGGTAAAAAACAATAATTCCAACAACCCATATAGCCCGAGGACTGAGCAGAACTCAAAACAAAGATGAAGCAGAACCACATAACAAAGCTTACAATACAGCTCAAAAAACAGGTTACAGTAAATGACCCTAATTTTGCAAATGTAAGGAAACTGCTACTAATCCTGCTTCTCTAATCCCAAAAATCAACAACCATTGTCAATGGATAAAAAGAGTAGTCTACAGAGGTATTTGACCCAGACCTAGTGCTTGTGACCACAATAAATTTAACATTTAACGACCAAGAAAATCATCACAAGATGCAAACATCTGTAACAACTGCCACTTGCTGATTAAAAAAAGAATCCACTGTGTAAACTCAAATATCTGTTCAACTATAAGAACACGCCAAGAGCATGTCGGCAATACTCCTTTTGTCATTATTCCACTTTGAGTCCTAGATCTTTGATAGTAAAGACTGTCAAATTTAACAACTCGCAAACAAAGTGCAAATTATTGATGGGATACACCCCAAAGCTCAACTAGCAAACCTCCTACGGAGTATGCAGCACATAACAACACACTCAAGTGCTCCCATTGAGCAATCCTGTGACGATAGCTACTTCACAACATTTATACCATAAGAAAATTAAAATATAAGACTTCAATACCTGTAGGTACCCGTGGTGGTGGCCGTGAAGCATTTGATATATTTCCAGGCATCGTATCTGCACCTCTAACAACACTACACACCTCTTCGGAAATTCGCCGGTTCTCATATACAGGCAAATTTTGGTGTGCCTTGGGAGGGATGGTACTTGAGTTAACTGTAGACCTGCGCCAAGACACAGAAAATTAGGAGTGATTTTAAGAGAGTTTCCTTTACTTCTTTATTCTGTTCTTCACTGTTCCCAAGCCAAAAAAAAAAGAGGAGAGTTCTCCTGAGCCATCGTCTTCCTTATTATATTGCTCTCTGCATAATTACTTTCTCAATTGATTAAGGAAGCTCTACCTAAACAATTACAGATCCGTGAAAATGGAAAAAATGCAGTAATGAAATTGAATAACGATACTCACCGAGGGAGGGAAACATGCTTTCTTTGGAGAGGAATTACAGGCCCGCTCTTCCCACCATTCTCCTCAAGATATGCAAATTGCTTTCTAAATTGACCAATAGCACTGCGTAGAACATATTATTACTACGGTAAATCATCATGCAACATGATACATGGTCTAAAACTACAGCCAAATGGAAAACATAGTTACATTAAAAACAAAGAGTTTGGTTAAAAATCTCCCAACCTAGGATATAGATAATTTGTGCCTTCGTTGCCTGCCATGTAGTCCTTGAGCAGTTGAGGATGGTATTCTAGTATCTCTCGAAATATTAGTTCCCTAATGTCCTCTTTTGTCACCCTTCGCCTCTCAAATTCAAATTCCAGCTTTGAGATTGGCTGACAAGAAGGTTCCCTCTCAACTTTGCCCAGGCCTTTGAAGTAAGGGTCAGCCAATGCCTACAAAGCCATATACATTGTAATTGAGCTAACTTTATATTAAACAAAGAGCAGAAAGACTTTTCAATTCATAAAAAGCACCCCTATAAAACTTGAGTTCCACAAAGTAACAATAGAGAGAAAATTATAGCTCTTTTGGATCAATAGAAGACTTCATGCCAGATAATAAGACACAAGATGTACCTCTTCAGCAGTTGGCCGATCTTTTGGATCAAAGGCCAATAGCTTTTGCAGTAGCTGGAGTGCTAGCGGATCAGCATTTGAAAATTTCTCGGCCAAAGGGACAGGGTATTTTTTCCGCATATCTGTCAAATATTTCCTTGCTTTCTCATTCCGAACCTGAATCCATTGAAGAACAGAATTTTAAGACCAACATTTTGGAGAAGAACTCTAATGACGAGCATGTAAAACAACATAAAACCAAAAAAAAAAAAAAAGATGTGCTTCCGTACTCCAGAAATGGTATCTACTGTCGGTGTTCCAAGAAGATCAGTCATCAAATCCAACTGATGCACAACGCTTTTGCCAGGAAACAACGGCTTCCCAGTCAATACCTCCGCAAAGATACAGCCAATACTCCAAATATCAATAGCAGGTGTATACTGCAATCCAGGTGCCAAGACAAATCAGGTTAAATAACAAGAACATAAAACATCAACACAGCAAGAAAACCCTCCAGAAGAATTGACATAAGACCTGACACGTTTACCTGAAGGACAGAAAATTCAACTTCCAGGAGAGTTCAATAGTCCTCCCTGAACAAAATTATTTTAATCTAGGCATTACTGCTTACTTAGGCACTCAGAATACATTTCATACAGAAATAAATGTGTCATTTCAGTGTTACGCTGTGACTCACAGCAGAGACGCAGTGTTAACAATGCCAGATATATCAAGTCAAACAGTCATTCATTTTTGCTAAATTCTCGGGTTGAGAATTCTTTACTTTGTGAAATGGTAAGCAAATAAAGTGATCAAGAACAACAGAAGTGAAGTGCTTAAAAATAACATCCAGATTCCAAACATCACTTGACAATATTTGTCCATACGACTGATGCTCTGTCCAGACACAGATACACTAGGAAATATGAACTGAAAGAAAGAAATAATGAGCAGTTCACTAATATGTTGTATATGCATGCATATCAGATTTGAATTTTTTTGCTTGCGATGTCCTTGAGACCAACAATGATTCTCAGCACAAGACAAGTTTTAGGAACATACCAAAAGATCTTCACTTCAACATGTCCAAAACAAAAAGAATATCACAAAAAAAAAGCATGTTTAGGAGAACGGGTGGCAAGATGAGGAGGATTGAGGAAACCAAAAGTAGCACCAATTGGGTGAAATACGAGATAAGAACTAATTTGATCAGCATATACACGAACTGAGTGTAGCGATTCAGTAGCATAAAATAATCAAGGAGCTCTTTAGACCTCTACAGTACACATCAAACACAAAACAAGAACAAGGGGAATGCACAAGGAATACGGCTGATGCTAGAGTGGAAGAGACAAAAACCTAGGATTTAACAATGATACAGCACTATATAGATTAAGTTGGTGAATATAAAGATTTAGCTGGTGAAAAATGTTTGCAGGGGTAACAATTCAAGTCGAGGCCCAGCGAGAACAAGAAGAAAGCCTATGAGTCCACTGTACATGGTTCCATGCTATATAAATACTTTAGAGGCTTTTCCACCCAATATACGAATATATAGCACTGGATCTATTTTTCCCTCTATTTAATAAGCACAAAAACTATACCACAAAATCAATCAAGTAGTTAAACAGGTTCATGTAGCAAATGTCATGATGGTTGTAAGGTTCTAGTTAAGATGAGCAAATTCTATAACAACCATATTTGCAATAGATCCACATAAACCAAAAAGCTAAAATTAGAACCTTTCATGCAGCATTTTAAACAAGAATAACATATTATACAACAGATTGACCCCTGAAAACACAGTTGTGCAACTGATAGCACTCTCTGTTGTCTTCCTCTTCCCCCTCCCCCCAGCTTATTTTTTCATTCCACCAGGAAAGAGAGGAAAATAAAAGTATAAAGGTTTATGTTGTGATGGTTCATAACATTACTCAATATTAATAAGAGCACATATGAACAGGAATAGACCAAATGGGTAAAGTTACTTCTTCACAGCAGTGTGCAATATTGTTCTTATTTTCATTAATGCTTCATTCTCAAGTTTCTTCAGAGATATTAAGCCATTAGTAAACTCAAAAATATGTAAAGAATGTTAAAAATTATAATAGGCCACAAAACCGTCAAGCCATCACACAGAATTTATGATTTTAACGATGCATCCAAGTATTATCAAGATTCTTTGTCAGAATAAATCAGCCTTATTGATTACCTATTTGATGATAGGAACTTTAACTCAAGGAACATAAATGGTAAGCATACATGCATTTGAAAAATATATGGATTATATCTTATTTACTGAGAAACAACTTCCTTTCCCCTTGACTTGCTTCCTATTCTCCACAAATTTCTTCCACAACCATTCCAAGGAGTGAAAAGAACAGCCACACCACAAAAATGAAGGATAAGATACAAAGAAAGAATGCTGCAAGGATAAAGTATAAACAGCCAATCCCAAGAAAGGATGTTACATGAAGACAAGCCTTCATAGTCCCATCTTCTCCTCAAATAAAGACACATAGACGAATGAGCTAAGAGGATAATTGTAGCACTCTTTTGATCTATGAATCAAGACCATGCCCCAAGCATGTTTTCATTGATCAAAAAATTGAAAAAAAAAAAAAGGCAGCATAAGTTTCAGGAAGCTATACCTTCGAAAAAAATGACCCACAAAGCTCAGGGGCCCTATACCATCTTGTAGCAACATAATCCTGCACGGGTATTAGAAGAAACAAAATAAATATGACTTTTTGGACATATTTCTGAGAAAGAGGATTATAAATAAAATGGTATGTTCTATCACTGCAGTGGCAAAAATAGTGAAATTTAACAAGATACAGCAGATCATAGTATAAAAGTAATATGAACAACTAACCGTCCAAAATATTGTTGTTGGGGTATCACTAAATGCAACTCTTGCTAGTCCAAAATCACATATTTTAAGTTTGCAATTTGCATTTGCCAATATATTCTTCGGTTTAAGATCTCGATGGTATACATTTGCTGAAAACAAAGAGCTTTGAATCAGAACAGATAAAACAAACACCTAAACACCAACACCAACACCAACACCACCACCACCACCCCTCCCCCCCCCCCCCCCCCAAAAAAAAAACCCTTTTCATCCTTGGCAGTGCAGCAAATGAGAAAATAGCTGTGTAAAAATACAAGACGAGGTAGGAAGAAAATTCTGGATATAAGTTATAACACAATAAATCTAGACAGAACCTACAAACCAACTCATGAAAATAGCCAATGAAAGTTCTGCTAAAATGAAAACAAATTATCATAACCACAACAATTATTTACCTGTATGCATGTATTTCAATGCACGTAGCATCTGATAAAGGAAGAACCGGTGGTGTTCATGTGTTAAGTCATCATTGGCTTTGATGACTTGGTGCAGGTCAGACTCCATTAGCTCAAAGACAACATAAATGTCTCTGAATTCCCGCCTTGAGGGTGGCAGCATGATGCGTTTAATTTCTACGATATCAGGATGGCGTAAAAGCCTAAGCAACTTAACCTCGCGTAAAATTCGAATGGCATCAGAGATATGCTCGAATATATCAGTTATTTTCTTTATTGCTACTTTTTCCCCAGTATGCGTGTCAATGGCTGCACAAACAACTCCATAGCTTCCCTTCCCTATAACTTCCAGGATTTTGTATCTATTAGCATCCCCATACTCCGTGAAAAATTCCATCTCTTTTTGGCTCTGTACAATTATTAAAAGGGAGTGAGATAATACATGGTCAAAATTCACTGGAGATGATTCGCGCTAAACAGATTATAAAACAATCAAGTTATTCAATGCCCAATTATTTAAAATGTTAGCAAGTGTGTACATAAACACATACACAAAATCTGGTTGTTAGTGACAAAGCCAAGTAAACTATTACAGCATCGACAGTTAAGTAGTGGAACAAATATATCTGTGGTGGGTCATAGTAAGCCTCAATCACAATGGAATGACAAAAAAGAACTAGAAATTTCCTAAAAGTTCCCCAACTTAACTTTACAAAGCAATATTTGAGAAATCATTTATCGACCAAAGAATGTAAAACAAAAAAACACACTATTGCAAGCCACAACAGAGCTAGGGCACAGCAAAAAAGGAAAAAAAAAGATTTGGATTCTCCAATGTCATCACTTTTAGCAACAAAATTTTTATTCTCTATAGCAGTCATAGGTAAACAACCTGTGATAGTGTAGTCTGGTACGCAGAATCTAAAAACTTCATTTGGGTTTTGAAATTTCATTATAACCGAACCAAAAGAAAATGTGCAGTACATTTTTGGTAAAGCAACTACATGATAGAAAAAGCAAGCAATGATTGAATTATCATATCCGAGGAAAAAGTATTCTATTTGACAAATTGAAGCAGCATAAGCAATTCCCATAGGGAAATTTAAATAAATGGAGCAATGAATATGAATATATCAGCTTGCAGCTAAACCTTTTCAGTCCATTCAATCGACTCTTAATTTGCAGTATACTAATTAGGGGCAGGTTAATCGAAGTTAGACCAGGCTTGGATTCCAAAAATAAAGAAAAATCCGAGACACAAAATGACAATTTTTTTATGTTTCGTACATCCTCCACAACAAAAAGTGGCATAAGCTAAAAGCAGATTTGTATATCCAAAACCCATTTCTGGCAGCCAAAAAAACTGAAGCGCAGTACAATAACATCCCAATTGGTTCACTGCAAAAAATACTAAACTAATGCATTCAGTTCAAATAAAGTTACTTTTTTAAAGTTGGTCAGTTTAATGAATTACAGATCGTAATTCTCAAAACAAAAACTTCTAAGCACCCAAATGGATCTTATGCTCGGAAAAAAGTGGGGGAAAATCACCCATCTTCAACACAAACCAAGGATTTAACCCAGGATCACGCACACACAGGAATTCTTTTTAGTATTCAATTTTAGCTTTATCAGATATCAATTTTAATCCGGCATATGAGAGTTCATAGGAGAAAAAACAAGATCTAAAAAGTAGTGCGATATAGAGAATTCTAAATATGTAAAGTTTAATCTTGATTAAGATCTCGTTTTTTCTTTGAACAAAGAGGCAGAGAGTGATGAAAAAGTGACCTTCTTTCGCTGATCTTGCTGCATCTTGAAACAATTTCTGAATTAAACTCCCTCGTCGTCTTCCTCTTTTCTTCAAGCAGTCGGATCAAAATCAAGAAAACGGTAAAATTGTTTTTTTTAAGAAAGTCAATAAAAAAATACAGCGGTGGGATGAATTAGCGAATCATCTAGCCACAGTTGCCCCACCGACACCGACTCCGAATCACCAAACCACAGTCCCTCCCTATTTTCTCCACAAAACGACATGCACTGTGCCTCTCACCAACCTCAACCACCTTACTCATCCACTTCTCAAACCCACCCGGACTTCAATCACTCCTCAAAATCAGATCTATAACTCATCAAGACCAAAACTCAAAGAATTGAAAATTTGAGAAAACTTAAGTATCACCGAAGGTTCTGAAGAGCTAGGGTTTGGAAGATCCGGTAGGAGAGGGGAGAGAGAAAGAAAGATCGGAGATCAGAGATCTCAGACAGAGAGAACGGAGGAGAGAGAGGTCGGTTTGTGGAAGGGTTTTTTTTTTAAAGAGAAAATGCTGTGGTTTTGCGTGCTCTTTCTATTAGTACGATACGCTGATGTTCCTCTCATGTAATTTTAGCCATATTCTTATCCTCCAAATTAATTACGAATAAGGCCCCTAAAATTTGGATAATAAGACAAAGACCTCTAATTTTCGTGTGTTATAACATAAACACCTCCTTCAATTTTTGTTTTTGTTTTTGAACCGATACCTCCTTCAAACTGCAAGTGACAAAAATAATGTATTCATAAAATATTCCAAAGACATGGTTAGGTCTGTCAATGGATGATATTTCAATTTAAATCTGATTAATTAAATATAAATCAATATTTTTTTTACTGAGAATCCAAATCCGTTATATTATCTTTCACGGATTCAAATATAAATTTATTTATATATGATCTAACATACATGTATGTATTATATAGTTTTCATATTTCCTGTGGATCACGTTAAAACTAGATCTCGGCCTTATATTTACCCCTAAAATATTTTAACTCCTAAGAGCATCACTTGGATTGGCTCATTTGGTATATTTTTGGGATGAGTTTGGATTGGCTTGTCCAAATCCGGGTTTGACTCAAAAATGGGGTTCAAAGATGAGATTCAATATTCAATGTTGTCAATACCCATGTTTTGTATGTGTAGGAATATAAGATTATTATGATAATATATTGTACATAAATGACTATTTTGTCCCTTAACTAATTTAATACCAACATGAATATGGATATATAAGGAGTATAAATGTCATTTAAATGTGAAATCCCTAAACCCACCTATGAAACCCACCCTCCCATGGGTTTCATGAAACCCATGAATTTGGGTTTCATGATCGGGTCGGATTTCAAATCCTAAGTTTAATATTTGTTACGAAACATGGGTTGAAGGGGGTTTAATCCACTATTCATATTTCCAAACCCCCCCCCCCAAACTCCCATATCAAACAACCCATAGGGTATGTTTGGATAGTAGGATAAGATGGGTTAACTCCCATAAGGGTAGGCTAATAATGCAATAGGTCCCACATATCCTTTGTTTGGGAAGCCAAAATTGAGCTAGGATATAAATCGCGGGTCAAACCTTGACCCGGCTGCTACAGTAAAATTTAACCCTCTTAGATGGGTTAAAATTAACCCACCCCCACCCTGGGATTCAATCCTAGCCGACAGGTTTTTTATGGGTAATGACTTATTTATCCCTCTTCTTTCTCGTGCAATGTTCCACTCTCTTTCTTCTACAACTGGGTTGAGACTCTGAAGGCGATGAAGAACACCAGGATGTAAGCATCTGGGTCTCTCTCTCTCTTTGCTTGACTGGAGTACTATTACGACGGCGGGGTGTGGGGTTGGGCGCTGGTGGTAAAAAAAATCAGTGCAATTTGTTTTTGAATTCATCCCTAATTTACAAAAAAAATAAAAAATAAACAACACCTATGTGCAATTTTTTTTCCTTTGGTTGTTCTTCAATAGCCATTCAAGAGAGAGAGAGGAGGAGGAGAGAGTGAGACAGAGCCGAGAGAAAAATATGAGATAAAAGAGTTGCTTTTGGCTCACCTGTAAATTGAAGAGAGGAGAGAAAAGGGTCTGAGAGTAAAGAGGGGAAGTTGAAGACTGCTTGCTTTTGAACGAAGAAGATCGCCTGCTTTTGGATGAAGAACACAGACTGCTTTTGGATTCAGATATGAAGAGAAAGGGTCTACAGGATAAAATAGTCAAAATAATTTAAATAATATTTTTGACATCACTCATAACCATGGGGCCTACAAAAATAAAAAATCACTTACCAAACAACGGGTAGGGCATGATATGTCATTATATCCAAACCAATCCAGGCAAGAGATGGGTTAGGGATGGATTGGAATGGATATAAATTTGATATCCTATCCAATCCTTTCCGAGTATCCAAACGCACCCATAAGGAGTTAGAGCAACTTTAACTAGCTAGCTTAAGGTCCAATTTTAGCTATTTTGGAGAGCTAACTCCAAAATATTATCTTCAACTGGCTCTTCATCCCACTAGTCATGTTACCCAATTCATTTTTCAATCGCTACTTATGACGAGGCAACTTTCACTTAGCATTTTCTGTTTTGTGTCAGTGATCATCATCTTCTTCGATTGTGTTTCATCATCTTTATCACAAAGATGATTCATCTTCTTCACTCAAGTATAGAGCTCTCTTTCTTTGCTTAAATCGACAAAACCCTAGAGCAGATAGAAATCGTAGTGCTCAAATCTTCAAAACTTGAGCCGATTTAACCAAACCCCTGGGTTGGAGTTGCTCATCTTTGTCTATACTTGTGTTGTATGTGTGTTGATGTAATTGAGGTGAATTGCAAGCAATTGGGGTGAATCAGCAATACCTAGTTTGCTTGATGTCTTAATTATTTACCAAGGCAGCAGTCAGAAGGATCTCTGTTTTCCTCATGTCTTCTGCATCTAGGTTTGCTCTCGAAGGAGTTCTGGCTTCGTCTGAACCCATTCTTCATGCCATACCTCAACCATTTGCAACATCTTCCTTTCATCTTCCCCTTTCTCTCGAAATTTCATGGATTCCCTCTTTAGCGCTTAGACTTCAGCCTTGTCTTCCCTTATTTCTATAGTAAATTTTCTGTTATGAAAATATTTAGTGAGTCTGGTGGAAATTTCTAAAAGAATTTGCTGTGAATTTTCTCAGATGATGATTTTCATGTAATTTTTCTATTGAATTTTCAAAAACTTTTCTACTGAATTTTTATTTTTGAATTAAATTATTGAAAGTTAGTTGAAGTAGTTAGCTAAATAGAGAGTGTGGTCGGAGTGAATTTTAAAAAGTGCCTAACTAAAATAGAGAATTCAATATTTACATATATTTTGAGTAGTTATTTTACTGAGCAGGATTGAAGTTGTTTTTAGTTATTTGGCATTTTTTAGCTAAAATAAAGAGTCAAAACCCCAAAATTGTACTCCAAAAGACTAGCTATTTGACTAGCTATTTTACATTTAGCCTAAATGACTCTTTACATTTGGCTAGCCTCCTTAACTAGCTATTTTATATTTCGAGAGCCAAATAACTCCTTTTGCACTCAAAGGGGATAATTATTTTGCATTTTGATGAGGTGTCAAGCTAAGTAATATTTTTCCTTAAAATATTAATAGTATTTAGCTAAAATAGAGAGTATGGTTGAAGTACCTTTATAAAAATGATTCTTTAAAATAAAGAATGTAATATTTTAATATATTTTGAGTAATTATTTTTAGTAGCTATTTTAATGTACTAATATTTAATATTTTAATATATATTAAGCTAATATTTTGAGTACTCCACTTATTCTTGATGGTGGGTATTGCTCATTTTTTTCTTATTTCTTATTTTTGTTCCCTATATTTTTTCTAGAAAGCTGATAGTTTTGACTCCATATTCTGCTAAGATATAAATTGTAACTAATTTAGGAAATAATCAGTGGGATTGAGTCAAAATCAAGGTGAAATTGTTAGATTTTTGAAGAATTTATTGGTTTTGAGATTGATGACTCTGAATTTTTTGTGAATATGAAATTGTAAATGGATCGGATCAAATTTTTGGGTCATATGTCCACTAAATAATGGATTCGGATATGTATTGAATTTTTCTAATCCATTGGATAGAATCAAGTGAAGTATAATCGGATTCGAATTTGTAATCCGGTCCATACCCGAGCTATTGTCAGGCCTTGACATAGTATATGTACCACAACAACAACCACAAGTTCAAGTTCTACTATATTCGTCAAAAGAACAATAATGGGTTGTAGCATTTCCAATTGATTTGTCTAGGGGGCTTTCTCGTCTAAAGGCAGGGGTGAGCTTTGTCACTATACAATGACCACTACGAACAAAGGACCAATAACTATGAAGGAAGAGGAAGAGAAGCTAGCTTTAATTGAAGTAGGGGCGGAATCGAAACGAAGAAATTTTGAGTTCATGCCACGACGATCTATATGAAATGACAGTTTTGTTGATGCATTGTTTTGACGACTTTAATCTAAAACACCCAATATCTGGTTATGATTTAAAATTTTATATTCTGCCTCCTCAATTTTTTAATTAAAATGTAATAATGATTTGAGAAAAAAATATATTTGCCTCGTCAAAAAAGTATTTGTTGTAATATTTTTAAAATATTTTGTCTTATGAGTTTTGCATTAATTGTCAGTTATTTAATGTAATACTCTTCTTTTATTGTCTTCAAGGATACATAAGCAAAGTTGGTTTGAGAAAAATAAAGTATAAGATACTCTTTATGTCTGTAACATATAAAAATATAACAAAAAAGTTAGCTTGATTTTTTATTAGAAATTTTATTTTTGATATTTGGTTATGAATTTTTTTTTTAAAAAATGAGAGTTACACTTAAATCTAAAATCACAAGTGAGAGAAGTATAAGTTTTCTATGTAATTGGAGATAAAGTGGTAGGGGTCAAACTAGTATTGAATAATGATAATGAGTCTCCATGTAGTATTTGTCTATCAAAGTTTTTTAAGCTAAATGATTGAATGCACTTGTGCCATGCCCACACAATTCCAGGATCTTAGATGATTGGATGCTAATTAGAGTGGGGCCATCATAGACTGATGTTAATCCTAATATAATCCACTAATAGCAATGATTAGCTAGATATATATTCCTTAAATAATGAATTATTTTTTATTTTGACAAGCAAGTATTTTGTACACATCCAAAGAAAAATCATTTTTCTTCCAATTTGTTTGGTACCAATTGATGAAGCTATGCAACTCAACTATGGTAGATGAAACTAATGCCAACACACTGCCATTTTAGGAGAATATTTGCATAGAATTTTTTCATCCCATTTGGTTTTGAAGATATTTCATTCCTTATATAGCTTTATTTTTTTTATATAGCTTCATTTTAAGTATCTTTGAACTAGGATTTGGATTCCCCTCACTAGTATTTCAAAATTTTGGTTGATCACTTACTATGAATTTAATAGGGTAGGACAATTTATCATTAAAGAGAAATTAGAAAATACGATAGATGATTTATCGTTAGTAGAATCAAATGATAGTATACTATAAGAAAAGTGAATCAACATGGTAGAGGATCTACAATTGAGAGAAAATAAAAAAATAGTGTACCAGAGAAGATTTAGATTTAACATAATCGATAATATGCTACTAAAAATAGTTGAACGGTATACTAGAAGGTATCCAATTCTAAGCACTTCTCCAAATTAAGGTATAATAAACTTTGCACTTCTCCAAATTATGCAAGTGTGTGTTAAATGAGACTATTTACTTCAATTATACGGGTCACCTCCGAGTAGGGTGGTCTAGTGGTGGTACCGGCCTTACTCCTCACCCAAAGGTTGGAAGTTCAAGTCCTGGAGTCCCCATTAGGGATTGGTGGTTGGCCGCTATGCTAGCCTAGCTAGGTCTGATCCCGAGAGGTGTTCTAGGCGCGGTCTAGGGCCTTATGATCCCACCGGTGAGGGCCTAACGGGGTGGTCGCTGGGCGTTCTTTCTTGCCCCATCCCTTTTTTATTTATCAAAAAAAAAAATTATATGGGTCAACTCCAACTCAGTATTGACTTAGGTGTGCCTCGGGTGTATGTATCTGTCCCACACATATATACCAGACAAACTTGGATAAATTTTAATAAGCTTATTATCCCTAGATTGGGCTTTAGAACTAGTAAGTGTTGTTTAATCCATACGGAGTCTGAGATAAGAGTCAATTGAATTGTAGTGTCGTACAAAAAAAAACTTTATTTTAGCAATAAAGTTATTTAAATCAGACTGAATGATTATATTTGTTGCCTAGAAAAGAAAAAATATTTTTTATAACAATTACACCATACCATCACGTTGATATGATAGAATAACAGACACGTAAATAAATTTTATATAATTAAATAACTATTCATTCATATCATGCAATAACTATCAATGTGAAATTCACTTGCTAATTATTATTGAATAGTTATACCATGTCAACGTGGTGACATAGTGTAACCGCTACCATGAATATTATCTGGGAAAAAAAGGTCCTTCTCATAGTCTACATTGTTGGGAAGGCATGTGAATATGATCATCCTAAACCACAAAAATATAAAGATGGGTTACATAAAAATCCATCTGTAAGGTGGATTTTGGCTTATTCCATGTCCATTTGGTAGGTGTTCGATTTGAATTTTGGGGGGGTCCCAAAAATCTAAATGTACAGTTGAGCACCAAAATTGGTTGAAGAGACGTGATAGGGATGATGTAACTGACCTACCACTTGAGCATTACAAGTGGTCTATATCAATAGTTACTCCTTAGCTACCATGAAGGTTTAAGAGTAAATTACATGTATTATCTTTAAATTATGATATTTATGTCAATTAAATCTTCAATTTTTTTTTATATCAAATGAACTCCCAACTCTTTAATTATGTCAATTGAATCATTTTGTCTGCCTCCGTTAGATTGTGTCACTCACGTGACCATATGACATAAAAAAGTAGAAGAGATCAATTGACACAATTAGAGAATTTAGGAAGCCAATTAATACAAGGATTATAATTTGAGTGTCATATGTGTAGTTTACTTCAAGTTACGTGAGTGACAGACACATTTCACCATTTTCAATTTGAAAATCTAACGAGGACAGACATAAATGTTCAATTGACATAGTTAAAGAGTTCAGAGACTTAATTAAATATAATTAGAAAGTTTAGGGCTCAATTGATACAAAACAAAAATTAAAAACTTAATTGACATAAAAATTATAATTTAAAGGTTATATGTATAATTTACTCAAGAGATTTAATTATCATTTGGAATATGCTTTGTTCTTCCCTTTTGTACAAGGTGATTTGAATTTCTCTTTCTTGGTAATGGGATTTGACAAGACGCGTGACTCATGCTAATTTACAACGCATATATAAAAAAACACAATTTTGGTGTAAATGGACAATGTAGTGAACAATTAAAAAATAAAGAAAAACCATAAAAAATAAAAAAAACATAGAGATGTACGTGGTCGAGTAGAACTTAAGTTAGGTCCACGATAATTATTTTTAACTATATGTATAATAATTCAAATATTTTTTTTTTCTGCAGGGTATTTAGACTTGCATTAACTCCTCCATTGAATTTGAATATTAGTCACTATAACCCAAGTTATTATAAAACAAAGGTGACTGACCCTTAAGAATAAGTTTGTCAAACGTGTCTGGTTAAACGAGTGATGGGTGAAAATGTGTAAATTCATACACGACACGTTTAATAAACGGGTGAAAAATGTCAACACTAACACGGCTCATTTAATAAACGAGTAATATGACACGACTCATTTAACCCAATTAATTTTAAAATAATTATATCAATAAATTTTAATAGTTAACATTTTTTTTACTTCCAAGTGTACTTAATTCAAAAGAAAATTTTTTTTAACCAAATTCCATAAAAAAATCATACTTGAATGCTTAAAAAAAAAGTAAGAGATCATTGTCTTTTTATGGACAATTCAACCTTCTCCCTCTCCTCTTATTTTTCAATGTGGGACAAAAAATAAAAGACATTAGTCTGTTTTTGCCTTGGAAGTACTCTACATCTCCCCTCCTTTATCTTTGAACTACTACTTTACTTTTTTTTTTGTATTGATTTCTTTACTTCTTTTTTCTTGATAATTTTTTCAAAATAATTATTAATTTATTATTATATTAATTTTATTTAAACGGATAAACGTGTGATAAACGGCTTGATAGGTCTCACCCGAACACAACCCGTTTATTAAACGTGTTTGGTGTGTCAACCTGTTTATCACCCAAACCGACTTAATTCTTATCAATTCGTGTCGGTTAATCGTGTCGTGTCGAATTTTGACAGCCCTAATTAAAAGATATGAAAAGTGTTAAACCTGAAACATCTAAATTATTTAAGACTGTGCTCAGCCATTAACCCGCCCCTAAAGATTATAATTTGAATAGGGTTGCATCTTCTATCGTAGCACCAATTTAGAACTCTAATCATGATATATATGACAAATAACTAATATACATTGAAAAATCCAATTGTGAGGACTATTTGTAAATATAATAAATTAGCGTCCCACCCCATACGATGCAAGCGTCTTTCCCTCTCTCCTCCCAATCTCTCGTCTTCACTATCTACTCTCACCCATTATTTTATAAATTAGTGTTCGATCCATACGATAACAACGTCATTCTCTTCTCCTCCCAATTTCTTGTCTTCACTTTTTACTCTCACCCATTATTTTATAAATTAACAAAAATATTGTAAAAAATATTGAATTATTTGATTTGAAGTGAGCGTTGTGATGAGTCTAAGTGGGTAGAATGTGCTTTTCCAAGTAATATACTTTAGCATATGCTTTAGATACTCACTCTCCCTCCCAACCAACTACCCTCCCTCCCCCCAAACGTTTATAAGGTTAATGCCTTTGTTGTATGATTGTCTCCTAATAGGAAAAGACTTATGGTTGTGTTCTGTTTGGTGAAAGGCGGTGTGAGAACTCCTACCAGGGTATTTTGTACCAATCAAAATACAAAACGTATAAAATCTCCTTATGATAGCAAAAAAGTAGGATATTTATGACTCCCAAAAGTCAAGAGGCGTAACGCGTTGGAGTGGGGGCGGAGCGTAATATGTTATAACCTTGTGAGATTATGATACATAGTGAGAAATAACCGTTTCGGATGAATTTAAATAAAATTTTTATTGAATTATGTAAATTTATATTTATATTTTTCATTATTCTTTTTTCTTAAAAAAAAAAAGTTGTTGGCTACAAGTTGACAAAATATCTCATATTTAATTGGTCATCTTTAATCAGGACTCAAAGAAAGTTAGGTGAGGTATCAGCATTTGGCAAGTAAATCTGAATGCAACTTTTAGGTCCATGGTGTCCCTCATTTTTGGGCGGTGAGGTGGGGAGGTTGACCCTGCCTACCCTACGAATGTCTAACTATTTTGTTCGGAATAATCCATTTTTTATTTACCTAAAAAATAATAATTTTTTTTGTATGATAAAAAAAATAAAAAGATTAAAAATTAGAGAAATAGATAAAATATAATATTTAGTAAGGACAAAAAATAGAAAGCATGGAAAAGTTAATAAATTAGATTTTCTTCAAACTCACTAAAATTAATTCTTCTAAAATTTGGATGAAAAGTTAATTATGTACATTGAAATGTATGTTATTTACACATATATTCTTTTATATATATATATATATATATATATATATAGAGAGAGAGAGAGAGAG
>CM042187.1:35454899-35493420 GCA_023539305.1 Ilex asprella
ATATTAATTTAATATATAAATATAATAGTAAAATATGAATCTATACTTTTTCTATTTTTTCATCTTATCAAACAAAAAAAATAAAATCAACTTTTCATCCCTTCTACCAAATACAAAAAAAGAGAAACAAGAATTTCTCCATTAAAGAATAAAAAATGTATAACTCTTACTTTTCATCTTTTTATTTTTTCGTCCACCTTATTGAACACACTATAAAAGAATCGTCAGCTTGAATTAATCTGACATTTTACACTGAGTTGGTTCAATAGGGGTTGAATGCAAAACAAATTCAATTCATTTCCAACCCGCTTAATAAACGGGTTATAATGGGTTAGATTAATCTCATTAGCCCATAAAATAATTAAAACTCTTAATATGAACACATATTAATATACTAAAATACATACTAATACACAAAAATACACACACTAATATACAAAAAATATGCACATATTGATACACAAAAAATACATATACATATACTAACATACAAAAAATACAATCATACACTATTCACCAAAATACGCACATAATGGGTCGGGTTGAGTAGTGAAGTAGTCCGCGGGTCATTGGTTATGGGTTAACTTGTGGGTCATGGGGGTGTATTAGTGTTGTGCTTTTTGTGTACTAGTATGTATTTTGGTGCATTAATGTGCGTGTGTGTATATATTTGGTATATTAGTGTGTGTATTTTTTTGTATACTAGTAGATTTTTTTTATTATATTGCTTATGTTATTTAATAGAAAAATAAATATTGAACCCAATGGGTATTCATTTATAATCTATCTTAACCCGCTTAATTAAAATAAATTATATTATCTAACGCATTTAAAACTTATATTAATTAATATAGGTATTTAACTCATTTATTTATGAACGAATTAAATGGATTAATGAGTTAAAATTAACTCATCTAATCACAAGCATAAGAGGGTGTGTGGGTTGCTGGAAGTGGTGTGGTGTAGTTTCGATAAGTTTAAACTTTCTTCCTTGCATATCGTAATTTTAAATTTATTTCTTAATTTATGAGTGTTTATATAAAAACGTGGTTTTAACCTATCACTTATATGCACTTGGACTAATATATTTTTGGTGGAGTTTTTTTTATATATATTACGGTTGGGTGTGTTCGGATTAGCTTACATACACTTGGACTAATCTATTTCCCAGTCCGGTAAAAGTCGGACTATCCACGCCTAAACTTAACAATTCATGAGGATTAAATCTCTTATAGCCTAACCAAAAAAGAGTTGTTAAGTTTCAAATTCAGGATGTCTGAATTTACAACTCATCCTCGCTTCCACTAAGTTACTTAAATGGAAATTTGTTACTTAGATGTTGCTCACGAGAGAAGTTTGTAGAAGACATCTTAAACATCACTTTCCCTTTCTAGGTTTGCCACCTTTTTTGCCTCACAACTTCAATACCGAGGAAATAATTTAAATTTCTTTAAAAAACATTTACAAATTCTTTGGCCAACTAAGACTTAAACTTCCCCGTTCCCCAAACATCTTCACCTGCCAGTACAATATCGTCAATATATACGATAAGTGTCATTACCTTTCCATAAAAATGCAAAACAAACGAGCTATGATCCTTGTAGTGTCTATGGTTCCTTATGACTTCGATAATAACCATATTTTTGTGTTGCTTTGGTAATTCTATCAAACAATATTCTTGGTGACTACTTTCAAGCACATTATATATTTTTTTAGTTTGCATACCTTCTTGTTGTCGAAGGCAATGTCAAATGCAGGTGAACATCCATATACACATGCTCCTCTAGATTTTCATGGAATAATTCATTCATTACATCAAGTTGCTAGAAAATGCCAACTTAGGTTTGGAAATAAGAAAAGTATGATACAAATAGAATTCATCTTTGAACTTTTAGAGATGGTTCAATAGTTGAATCTAACATTTGATAACTTTAAGATATCAGGTTCAATCCCTTCCTACACCTCATAAGGACTAGTGTGAGGCATAAAATGCTCAACACACTCATGCCACTCGGCACTTGCCAAGTTGGGTCGTGCCATTCGACACTTGGGAAGCTCGCTCATGCCACTTGGCATTTGAGGAGGCTTGCTCTTGCCAATCAGCATTTCACCAAGTTGGCACTTGTCACTCGGCAAGTGGACTGCCTTGCCACTGCCAACTGGCAAGTGATTTGGATAAGTCATCGCTCTTCTGCGCTTGGCACCCAAGGCAACTATAGATGAGTCCTACTCAGTGAAAGATCAACTAAGGACCTCGAGCCCTAATTTAATACCATTCCGAATGTGTAGGAGCTAGTGATATGGGGTAAAGACCCAGAGTCCAAATCAAACTCTATTCTGTACTTATAGGACCTAGTGACAAGGTTGAGCCAATCAACCAATAGTTCGGGTTTCTTTGGGATATATCTTTCTACCACTATAAATAAAGGTTTGGATACTAGGTAATGTGATTCAATCATAACCTATTTATTCCTTTTTTTTTTTACTTGTGATATAACTTAAGCATCGAAGTTCCTTTGGTCGCCACTAGCCATTAGTTCACTTAAGTATTTTCTTAGCTTACAGGTTACTCAATGCTTACTAATCACCTCTTCGCTCGTATGAGGTGGTTACACTCTGTGTGCATTTATTCTTGCATAGTTAGCTACCCTTGTCTTTTTAGGAATTTATTCTAACTTAGCTCAAGTCATGCTAGCGGCTTGGTGGGCAGCCGTTGAACTCGAAAGAGTAGTTAACACAAGCCTTAAAAAGAAAAAAAATTAATCTTTGTCATTGCAACAAATGTTTTGTTATAATTAATTCTTCTCATCCATCTTATATTTCACTATAAATACATATTTTTGTCCAACTAGCTTAATCCTTGCACCTAACTCAACCACTTCTCAAGTATTATTCCTAAGGGCAACTCCAGCCCTGATTTTTAGACCTAAATTTAAATTTCGATAAAAATAATCTAAATTTTTTCTCTAATATTAAACTAATACTCATATTCAGTCAAGAGAAATCCAATTCTAAATTCAAATCAAAAGAAACATAAATCTCATACCCAAAAACCTAACGGTCAAAAAACCATCAGGTTCATTAAAAAACTTTTTGATTGGCAATTGAGTGGGAGCCAGGTGGCCTATCTGTTCTGCTTTGAAAACTGAAGATATAATTTTTAATTGAAAGAGTCTTGTTTCAGTGTTTCATTCTAAAGTGGATGAGAAAAACTGGGAATGAATCCCAGTTGTTGAGGTAGATACTATTGCGGTGGGGGGGGGGGGAGGGGGGAGAGAGAGAAGTCTTCTTTTGAACTACAAATCAAGCCAAGTTTTCAGGTAATAATTTCTTGAACTTGCAAATCATCCTGCGGACTAAAGGGTTCGGGATGAATTGTCATTAGACAACGTAAATAATACTATAGGAAAAGGGTGATGCGAATAGATTGATATATTCTTTGGGTAGCCTCACGACTTGCGGGATGACATTCGATTTGTTTTGTATCCTAGTTTACTTAATCTCTATGAGCGACTTTAAGCTTTTAGACAAGGTTGAGAATTTTCTTGTGTAGCCTCCAAGCGTGCATCAAGCCTCGATGTTCGATCATATTTTGTACTTCTTTTTTCCTTAATCTCAATTTATTTTTAGCAAAAAAAAAAATTTCTTGACATTGCATATAACATTTTAAGAGTCTAGTAAATTTTTATTGACATGAAATAATACCTTACGAATTCAACACAAAATTAACAAATAAGAATACATCATTACTTAGAATGACTGCCAACACAAATAATAACTTGAAAAGATTAGTATCGAATTCGAATTTCAAAGAATAAACCTGTTTAAGTGGTTTATATGAAGAATAAGTGTGTGTGTGTGTGTTTTTTTATATATAGAAAACAATGGGTGGAGTGATTTATGTGATTTTTTTAAATAGAAAAATGGGTGATTGGTTTGTTTGCGTGATAAGGAGTCTTAATCTTATTTTTTTATTTCATAAATTATCATGCCAACCCGAACACAATATATAATTAATAAATTTATCGTGGTATGACAAATATCACTTAACACTCACGTTAGTGTACACTTTAGTCTATAAAAACAACGTAGAGGTTAATTGGTGATGTGACTATTTTTTTAAGGTGAGGGCATGAATTGTGAAGGCATTTAACTATTTATATTTAAATGCAATTTATTTTAATTTTTTCGTCATGTAAATGAAAGGTGAAAATTGGAAAAATGGAGAAAAGTTTTTCAATGTAGAGGTGCTTGGCCAATGCATAATATTTTTGAAATTTAGTTCTTTGTTGTAATATATCACAATTCCAAATAACAGATGATATGTTTTTTTTTCCTTATAACTTGTATTTTTTAAGGGTTAATTAGAAAAAAAAACCATTTATTATTTAGTTCGTTACGCATTGTCATAAAATCTTAAAAAGAGTAAAGGAATCAAACACTCATCCCCACTTTATGTTATATACTATAACAATCAATTCAAAAGATTATATTCTCTTCGCAAATGTTAAATTCTCCTATTTTAGAATTATTTTTAATAGAAATGTATAGTTCTTGTGACTTGCTGGAATGAAGGTTGGACTTTTAATATAACTATCAATGCATCACGTGCGTTAAAGGTGAATTATTTTATATTACAATTTAATATTTTTGTATTTAAATTTGAGATTAAAAAATGAAAATTCTATAGGCACTTGTCATGTCTAAATCAACAAAAATTCTTCTATCCACTATTTAACCCTATTATTAACATCTTCATTTGGAAGAAAGAGTCGTTTCAAAACAAATAATTAGTAAAAGTCAATAGTTTTGCATGCATCATAAACAATTGATGGGTTCGGTTCAAACCAGATCCAAAATTATGGATCAAGTCAAGAATTACAGACAAGACTCTGCTCAAAGGCCTAGTTTAGGAATGTATGCCTAGCCCACCGCAGGGAAGAGGAAGTTAGGTCAACCACGTTAATATGAGAGAGAGTCAAGTCAGTCGCCGCATGACAAGAAACTCAGTCCATAACTAATAGGCAAAGAGATCTCCTTGGTACGCACACATCACCACATCCACATAATTGTCTCACCACTTACGAAAAGGGCGCCACCTCCACCACACTACCTCACCTGATACGAAAAAGATGCCTCAATCTGTTAAAAAATGTTTATAAATTGTATGCTCCACCTATACAAGGGCAGCACCTCACATATATCACTTATATTTGAGTACTCTACACTCCTTGAAGTAATAAAACACTCAGGTCATTCTAGTTATTCATAGTGGAGTGGGTCACCTTGACTAAATCACTTAAATTATGTTGACTCTCCTCATTTATTACTGCATTAAATATTTGACAGGTGGTGCATAAACATATTTTGTGCATCAAACATTATAATTTTTTTTTTTGCTTGTGAAAAAAGGGGTGGGGTCAAAAAAGAGTGCCCAGAGACCACTCCAATAGACTCTCACTGGTGGGATCATGAGACCCTTGACTGTGCCCGTTATTCTTCTCAAGAATGAACCTAACTAGGCAAGTATAGCGGTCAACCATCAAACCCTAATGTAAACTCTAAGATTCAAACCTTCAATTTTAGAGTGAGAAGTTCGACCGATACCCTATTGGACCACCCAACTCGGTGGTATAAAGAACATTATAATGGTCTCTACCAATTGTTGCAATATTTCGCAAGAATTAGTGGTCACTAATTGAACCAAAAAAACTTTGCATAACAAATTTATTCCAATGGAGCCACTGGACACTTGATAACATATTTAGGGTGATGTAGAAAAACTGAGTCAATTTATGTTACATTATTCTTTCGTTAGTGATACCGTTGAAACATTAATTCTGCAATCAATGCCCTTATTGTGGCCCAAAGCATATTCTTTGTCCAAACTCCATAATGTTAAGGTAAATTTCAAATAACAATAAATAATAAGCTATAACGATTGTTTATCATCAAACTAAAGTTGATATCTTGTCGCAAATCAACGAATAGCTAAACATATAAACACACATTATGTCTAAACGTAAATTTTCTAAAAAAATTGGGGTGAGTATTCTTAACAAACTTAAACTTCCAAATGCAAAAATTATTTAAATTCTTCCATTTTTTCTTCATTCATAAATAAATATTTTTCTGGCCTGAGATAAAAGTAAACCTATTATTGACATTATTCAACAAGTTTAACCTAAAGTACTTTGTTGTCAATAAACAAATATCAACCATCAAGTGGGGTTGTCTAGTGAGGTACCTGATGAACCCGAAATTAACTAGGCTTGAACCAACAAAAAAAAACCAAGAATAAGCCCGAATGATCAGTATTTGGGTCAACTCATGAGAAAATCCAGAAGGAACCAAGGAAGCTAACGCCAGAGAGGTAACAAAGGGGCGTCGCCCAGGTGGTCACCCAAGCCAGGCGCCACCCAAGGCTGCCGCCCTAGTCCTCCTTCGTCCTCTTGATTCCAATGCAAGTCAAAACCTACTCCAAGTCAAGTCCAAGATCAAGACCAAACCCAGTCCAGCTGAAGATCTTCCTCCGACGGAATAGGAGTACAAGGGAAATAATATCGGGATACGGAGATCTAATCCTACCAAAATGGTAGAAAACCGCTTTCTCATGTCACCGCCTCACTGCCTCATTAAACATATATAATGTATTCTCTCTCCACAAGGAGAGACATCTACACACATTGTCATCATCTTGAAAGCCCTACACACGTTGCTCTCTCTTTCTTAGAACTGTAATACTCCCAGAGAATACTCTTTCGGCGACTCTTGCTCATTAATAAAGAACACCGACCACCACTGCAGTTCTCGAGAGTGGAGTAGGTCATCTGAGCTGAACCACTATATACCTCTATGTAGTTCTTTATTTACTGTTTCCATCATTAATTGTCTGTTTATTATTCATTAATTGCACCCTTACACATTCTTGATTGTTGATTTTGTGCAATACCGATTTGTGCATCATCAATTTGGCGTTGTCTGTAGGAACCGACTAGTTTTCCTACTCTTTCAATGCATGCAAATCACTACTAGATCAATGAGCCAACAGTCGGGAGACAACCTGGCCCATTGGCAAAAGGCTTCGCCTCCCCTTACACCATCAGAACCATCTGCTACGACGACCCCTATAGTGGGACAACAGCTCCTCCAAACCATGCAGCTGCTGGTGAACCAAAACCAACAGATCATCCAATTAATGCTTGCCCAAAGGGGCGTCGCCTCCCACCTCGTGGGAGGAGTCCGACTCCCTCCAACGGGATAGGAGCAACAACCTATCCCTTCTGGGTGCCAGACAGCCCCCACCATGTGGCCCCTCGCCAAAATACTCCAAGGTCTCGCTAGGGCACCCCTTGCCCAGCAGTCCTTCGTCAACACGCAGTGAGTTTACGAGTTCCCCCTCCTCACGAACCTGTACAAGAGAACAAAGACAGAGAAAGCCAATACATAGACCATGAAATCTAGTACCATCACCCGACTAAGGATGTCCCCAATCAGTGGGACAAGAAGATTAGCAATGTGCAAAACCAACTCAGTGATGCCCTCAATCGTATCAAGGCATAGGTGTCTGAAACCGTGGACTACCTGGTAAGCCGTATCGATACTTCTTTTGTTACTGATATTGTCAATTATCCTTTGCCCTCGAAGTTCAAGATGCCCACCATCGAGATCTTCGACTGTATCAAAGACCCCCTCAACCATCTGGACACCTACAAATCCCTCATGCAACTTCACAACATGCCTGAGGAGATTATGTATAGAGCCTTCCCTATAAACTTGAAGGGGTCTGCTCTCTAGTGGTTCTCCAAGATCAGACCCTTATTCATCCACTCTTTTACAGAATTGAGTAGGTCTTTCGTCTTCCACTTTATTGGGGGACGCCGACATCAGAAACCAGTTACCCACATACTCATCATCAAGCAGGACAACGATGAAAGCCTCTGACATTACTTTGCCTGCTTCAATGAGGAGGTCCTCTAAATTGAGGAGCCAGATGATAAAGTAGCCTTGGCTACCTTTATCGCTAGTCTTTGCACCTCTAGCTTCATGTTCTCCATACTTAAGAAGTCGCCCTCTAGCATGTCCGAGCTGCTGTCCAGGGCACAAAAATACATGAATGCCGAGGCCCGCCGGGGTGAGTCCTCTCGAGGAGGGGTATATTAGGCAATTGTGTCGAGTGGAACGGTTTCTTGTTAGGTGGAACTGATTTGGGTCAAAAAACTCTTCATCTATTCCCCATTAGTTTATATAAACAAGTCTAACTATCACACCCATATATGAATCATTTATTAGACGGGTTACCTGATACAACCCGTGTGTTACCCTCTAAATAAGAGAATATATTAGAGTATTTTGAATATACACGAAAAATTATTAACTTGCTACACATTACCCATGTTTGACTTGTTTATTATAACGATAAATCATGACTGAGTAAAAAAAATAAAGACAAAAAATAAATATTAAGTGACTATTAATTTGAATGAGTCTAAGAGATGGGAGGTGTGAGATAAGATAAAGACTTAGAGACCTAAATTTTTTTTTAAAAAAAAATTACTGTACCACTGTTAATGGGTTAAACGGGTTGAAACGATTTTAAGGGTTAAATACGAAATCGGTTCATTTATTTCACGAGTCTGCCAAGTTAACCTATTAATCATCCACACCCGTTAAGATTACACTCAAATCCGCTAAATCTATGTTGGTTTCACGAGTTGTATCTAAAATTGCCAGGCCTAAGGAGGGGAAAAGATAAAAGATACCCGTGAAGACAATAGAGAGAGATCGAGAATAAGAGGAAGAAAGCCGAGAAAGTCTCTGTGAAAGACCATCTCAGACCACTGCCCTTGAGAGATCGACAGCCTTTCACTTCACTCAATACCTTAGTGGAGCACATCTTATTCCAGATACAAGATGACTCTACACTCCGTTGGCTCGGAAAGATGAAACCTGACCCGAAACGCCAAAATCCTTGCAAATACTGTCGCTTCCACTGCGACCATGGTCATGATACAGACGATTGCTTCTAGCTAAAGAAACAGATTGAAGAGCTTATTCAGCACGACCAACTAAGATAGTATGTTGTTAGTCGAGGACCAACCCCACCACATGAGGAACGAGAATGCCAGAAGTCTCTCAGTGAGATTCAAACCATCGTTGGAGGTCTAGGAGGAGGAGGTGATTTCAACTCCACTAGAAAGGCACATTCCCGGAGAACCAGACAAGCGGAGTCTCATGACTCTCGCCCGATAAAGACTCCTTGATGTGGGGAGGAAGAGGAGGTCATCACCTTCTCAAACATAGACCTCGAGGGGATCCAGATCCCACATGATGACCCTCTAGTTTTGACCTTGATGGTGGCCAATAACCAGGTCCTAGTCGACAGTGGAAGCTCAGCCGACATCCTGTTTGTCACAGCCTATGACAACCTTCACCTCGGCAGAGAACGACTACATCTAGTCAAGACTCCTTTGGTTGGCTTCTCAGAAGAGAGAGTCCATCCTTTGGGATCTATCACCCTGTCTATCATAACAAAAACTGCACCAAAGAGCTCTACTATTGTGGTAAATTTTCTTGTACTTGATTGCCCTTCTGCATATAATATAATACTTGGACGACCTGCCCTAAATGCCCTAAGGGCAGTGCCGTTAACCTACAACCTTATCCTTTGTTTTCCAACCTCCCGTGGGATTGGGGAGATAAGAGGAGATCAGGTCTCATCCAGAGAGTGCTATGTGGCCTCTATAAGGGCCAGAAGACCGCACGAGACTCTCCAAGTCGAGGTGCTTGACCCAAGGGACAAAAATACTTTGGAGAGGGGTTAACAAGTAGAAGAACTTTAGCCTGTAGTAGACGACGACGACTTTCCAGAGAAAAAGGTCTACATAGGCTCCTCACTTTCCCAAGGGCAGACATCTGCCTTAGTAGACTTCCTTAGGCAGAACACAGACATTTTCGTTTGGTCCCATGAAGACTTGGATGGCATCGACCCCAAGGTGGCCTCCCACCTACTCAATGTTGACCCCAGATACAAGCCTATCCGCTAGAGGTTGAAGAATGTAAGTACTGAAAGGGGGGCAAGCCATGGAGGAGGAGCTAGACAAGTTATTGACGAATGGATTAGTTAGGGAGGTAGTCTATCCAGACTGGCTATCTAATGTAGTGATGTTGACAAAGGCCAATGGGAAGTGGCGTCACTGCGTGGACTTCACGAAGCTTAACCAAGTCTGTCCCAAAGACAATTATCCTTTCCCACGCATCGACCTCCTCATTGCTGTCACTGTTAAACACGAGCTTCGAAGTTTTTTGGACGCGTACTCTGGGTATAATCAGATCAGCATATTCCCTCTAGATCAGGAGAAGACCTCGTTCATCCCCCATAGAGGCACTTACTATTATAGGGTGATGCCTTTTGGACTTAAGAACGACAGAGCCACATATCATCGCCTCGTCAATAGGATGTTCAAGACCTTGATTGGAAAGATAATGGAAGTCTATGTAGACGACATGTTGGTAACGAGTGCAGCATCGTCAGATCATGTAACACACTTGTAGGAGACCTTCGACGTGTTGAGAGTCTACATGATAAAATTGAATCTTGAAAAGTGTGCTTTTGGTGTCAGTTTAGGTCAGTTCAGGAAAGTTCTTAGGCTTCATGGTCCACCAAAAGGGCATTGAGGCCAACCCAAATAAAATTAGAGCTATCTTGAAGATGAAATCTCCTGCCTCAACAAAGGATGTCCAACGACTTAACGGGAGAATAGCTACCCTCAACAAGTTTGTCTCTAAATCCGTGGATAAATGTCTCCCCTTTTTTAAGCTCCTCCGTATTTTTTTTCCAATGGAGTCCAAACGCATAGGAAGTCTTCTAGAAGCTCAAGGCCTACCTCGCCACACCACCACTGTTCTCCCATGATGTACCAGGAGAGATTCTCTACCTTTACCTCTCCTCTTCACCCTCTGTCATAAGCTCTGTCCTCGTCAGAGAGGATGGATGCATTCAAAAGTCAGTATACTATATAAGTAGGGCGTATCGAGGGACAGAGGTGAGGTACTCGGAACTTGAAAAGTTAGCTCTCACCCTTGTCACTGTTGCTAGATGTTTGTGCAATTACTTTCAGAGTCATACCATCACGGTTGTCACAGATCAATCATTCAAGAGAATATTGCGGAAGCCTAATGTCTCCGACAGACTACTCAAATGGGCTGTGGAGCTGAGTGAATTCGATGTGTAGTACCAATCGAGGGCTGCCATCAAAACACAAGCACTTGCAGACTTAGTGGTCGAGTCTACACCTCCACATGAGTCCTAGAAGGAAGTACCAAGCATCCCTGCGCCCATCTGCGTAGTGCACACTGACTCTACCCTCTAGGAAACCACTCCAGACGCTGCCCAAGGAAAACTCCACGACCCAGAGAATGGGCCGAAAGAAGCTCTGTAGATTGGGCAGCCCTGGGCGCTGTCCACCTGGCCCCTAGCGTCGCCTACCTTACCAAGGGTGCCGCCCACCTAGCCTGGGGCGCCACCCAGCCTGCATAGGTTGTTGCCCTCTCAGCCCTCATCACATTCTACTCACTCCACTCTCTAGAAGTCACTTTCATCACCCACTACACCATATTGGAAACTCTACGTAGATGGATTCTCTACCAATGAGAGAGGCAGAGCCAAACTAGTGTTGATCAATCCGCATGATACTCCATTAAATTACGCTGTCTCCCTCTACTTCGCTACATTGAATAATCAGGCTGAATATAAGGCCCTCATATCAAGTTTGAGATTGACGTTGAAGATGGAAGCCCTCAACCTGATAACCTATAGTGACTCTCAGCTCATAGTCAACCAGGTGAGGGAAAATATCAAAGCAAAAAAAGAAAGGATGCAAGGGTACTTCTCAGTGGTCCAAGCCCTACTCATAAAGTTTGCTTGCTTTGAGATTCACCATGTGCCTCGAGAGGAGAACGCTATTGCAAATGCCCTTGCTAAGTTTGCCTCTGCCAACATACTCGTAGGCCCCGCGCTGACAGGTCACCAGTTGGAACCTAGCACCTCCAACCCAGATGAGGACAAGGTCCACTATGCATCATCGGAGTCCAACTGGATGACTCCTATTCGAGCTTACCTAGAGGATGACACTCTCCTTGACAGCCCAATGAAAGTCAGGAGATTAAGAATGAGAGCATTCAGGCATGTCATTCTGCAAAATACCCTCTACAAGAAAATTCATTCTCTCCCACTACTTCGTTGTCTCACCCCTGAAGAAGCCAACTATGCCATGAGGGAGATCTATAAAGGTATATGTGGGAACCACTCAAGAGGGCGTTCATTAGCCCATACAACAGTCAGACAAGGGTATTATTGGTCTACTATAATCCGAGACACCCGAGACTTTGTCAATAGATGTGATAAATGCCAACGCTTTGCAACCGTGCCAAACAGCCACTCGAAGAGCTCACTGTCATCTAGAGCCCATGACCTTTCTCCATGTGAGGAATTGACATCCTGGATCCCTTCCTAGTAAGCTGAGGACAGTGCAAGTTCGTAGTCATTGTCATAGACTACTTCACTGAGTGGGCAGAAGTTGAGGCCTTGTCCAAGATAACGAACTAGAAGATAAAAGACTTTATATGGAGGAGTCTAGTCTACCGCTTTAGGATACCTCACGCCATTGTGAGTGACAATGCCAAGCATTTTGACAACAAACTCTTCAACAGTTTTTATACAAAATTACAGATCAAGCAGCCCCACTCATCAATAGGCAAATGGGCAAGCAGAGGTGATTGTCAAGACCATACTTTTTAATTTGAAAGCCAGACAGGAGATCGCAAAAGGCAAGTGGGTAGATGAGATCCCAGGAATCCTATGGGCCTATCGGATGACACCAAGAAGTCCTATGGGCGAGACACCTTTCTCTCTAGCCTATAGGACAGAAGCAGTAATACCGATTAAAATCGGGGTACACTCCCTTACGGTCTAACACCATGACTCTACCAGTAATGAAGAGGGCCTTGGTATCAATCTCGACTTGGTAGAGGAGGAGAGGGAGATAGTCATGCTCTTAAATGCAAAGTACAAGCGTCGCATGACTAAGTGCTACAACTCGATGGTAAAGTCTCGTTCCTTCTTACCTAGGGACCTGGTCCTCAAGAAGCTTATCCTGTCTACCAAAGACTCAAAGGAAGGAAAACTAGGACCCAACTGGAAAAGACCTTACACTATCACGGAGGTGGTAAGACCTGACACTTACAGAATCTGGAATTTTAAAGGAAAGACTCTGGCCCATCCATGGAACGTAGAACATCTAAAGAAGTATTACCAGTAGCTAGGGGCAGTGAGTTATAGGTTGGTAGACACTATTTGAATAATTTACCTTTTATCTTTCTCAACTTTTTTCAAGTATTCACTTTGAATTATGGAATAAAATTTTGCAATATTGTCTTCAAAAAAGTTGTATTTCATTCAAGTCCATGCATTTTTTACAAAAAGATAGACATAGTCTATCAACAAAACAAAAAAATACAAATGCACCACACTCCTAGTGACACTCACTGCCTCCACGCTCATAGTCGCCCTCATCATCAGTCTCAGGGCCTCATAAGGCTTAAAACTAGAAAATTCATAGGCAAGGAGTGCTGTTGAGACCTTCCTCCTGAGCTCATTGCAGCTGTCAATGAAGGCACCGACCCTGACCCTCTCAGCAGCATCCCTCATCATCTCCATCTCCACAAAGTGACCCTTTGCCCTGGTAGCTCTCTCAAGTGCTACATGAAGGTCAGCCTCAAGTTGGGCAGCCCTCTCATGCGCTAACCTCAACTCCTCAGCGGCATCTTCTCGTGCCTGTCTCTCGAGCCTCAGTTGTTTCATGACATCCTCTCGTGCCCACCGTACAAGCGCCACGACATCCTCTCATGCTAGCCGCTCAAGCCTAAGTTGCTCCTTAGCAACCTCATGCGTCTGCCTCTCATTGTCTGGCAAGTGACTGCTTCTTTGATCTGCAAGGTGTTATTAAACAAGTAGGGTAAGGCAACAATCACCTATATGCATTCGAAGATGAAAGCACAAAGTTTGTCAGGAACTAAGCCAAGAAATGACAAAGAAGAAGCGTAAGACATACCAAAGCGAAGCCTTCGATAATGACATTAACTGCACCCTCTGAACCTCAAGAGGCAACCTCTTGAGCTTCCGTGCCAATCATGAAATCACACAGAGTCTCCCTAGCCAGCCTCACATCCCGCAATATAGACATTAGGGCACCACCCAAAGGGGAACAACTTGATGGACCCTATGCCCAGGTGAGACACAGCGTCAGAGCCTTCGCCCCCGTAGCAGTGCTAGAACCATCTCTAGGGGTGAGGAGACATCAATCAAAGAGGGAGGAGGAGCATCATCGAGCTCTGTCTCTTTGAGACCAGCCTGATCTGTGGACCCTGGTTGAGAAGAACTGGGGGCACTGGACTTCGCCCTCTTGGAAAGAGGAGGAGAAGATGCCACCCTGGAGGCGCACATCGACTCCCCCATCGACCTATCAATAGGGGTGTCTGCAGAATCGATGTAAGTTAAAAAGCATACCACGCTGTGTTTTCAAGAGGACTACAAAAGAAGTTAAGTACCTTTCTTCCTCGGCCTTGAAGGAGTCGTGGAAATATCATATGCTAACATAATCTCGGACAACTCCTTGGTTAGATTGTGACAAACCATCTGTAGCATCCTCTCTTAGTCTGTGGATAGAGCCAATGGAGCTACAAGAATACAGTTGCATTATGAGAACAAATACTTGATGATTAAGACAAAAGTTAAAAATAAAATTCTCACATAGCTTGGTCTTCAGAACTGTATCCCATCGAGTGGGCACTATATCGCGATCGGACTCGGAAGCCCACTCGCCTCTAGCAAAGAAGAAGTTTATTTTCTACTTATGAAGATTGGACGCAAGTCTAGTGACGAATTTGTCTGATCTTAGGGCGAAGCTATACCACCCCTGGAGGGGAGCGGGGTTTTCCAGAAGCACATATGTAGCTAGGAATTCTTCGAATGATGGAGGGATAATAACACTATACACCAACCTCCATAATGCAAAAAACGCAGAAATCACTCTCCAACCATTGGGAGCCAGTCTCCCGAAAACCAATGACAAATGTCCTAGAACCCGAAATATATGCCAAAGAATAGGGAACCACATTCCCGCCTCCAACATACCCTCGTAAACAACAATCTCACCCAAAGAGTCACTGCATGCAGACTCATCGACCTCGACCCGACGACAAGCCATGCAGGGTGGAATACGATATGAAGACACTATGACAACAATATCTTCATCACAATCAAGGGAGCTAAGTATAAAGGCTACCTTAGAACTATTGCCTCCCTCAGCACCTGGACTTCCGTCGGGGTCTCCAGCAATCTCCCTCTCGCCTGAGTGAATACCTGCAAAAGCAAATTTAGGCCATTACTATAGAAAATAATTATGACAACAGAAGAGTAAAAACGAGTACCGGAAAACATACCACAAGAACTAGACTGGTCCAAATCACTAATCGATCGTTTCTTGGCCTCATGAAGGGAAGATTGACCATGCTTGGAGAACCACCTGGAGTGCCTGTGGCGCCGCCCAGTACACAGCGGACGCTGCCTGGGGCAACTCCCAGCCCATGGAAGGCACCCCTGTCTCTTTTGATGGCCTTCTTTGTTGCTCACCTGTGCATTGGGTCCCTCCTGGCACACTAAAAAGATTGACTGAGGCCTCCATACTTGGACCCAATCTCACGCGAAGAATTCCGAAAGGCCTTTCACCAACTGCGGACACCTCTACAACACTGCGGTCGTCAACAGGAAAGGACCCTTGGGCGCCGCCTCCTATTTGCTCCTCTCCTCTACAACTCTTCGAACCCCTCATTTCCATGATTTTTTATTTGGGCAATAAGAGAGAAAGCCAAAGGGGAGAAATGGAAGTAAGAAATGAAGGATGAGATGAATAGTGCACCTTGAAGAAGCCTTTAAATAGGGGAGGAAAAGCTTCTTGAGGAAGCCTTGCTAAAGCTTCTTGAAGAAGCTTGGTTGAATAGCGTCTTAGAGAAGCTTGGAGAGACAGCATTTGAGAGAAACCTCCAGAAATGAAAAATGAGAAAAGAATAAGGAAGACGAGAACAGTGATATCTATTTACAGACAAAGATGCAATGCAAAAAAAAAAAAAGAATTTTCGATATCAGTAAGTTTAGCGAGTCCCCGAGGATAAAATGGTGTGGAGAACAAGAAAAAATCCAACTTGCCCAAGTGAAGACGAAGCACATACCCTCAATCTCTTCCTCTTGCAAAAATCAAAGGCTTGGGGGGCAAATGATGAGCCCGAAATTAACTAGGTCTGGCCCAACAAAAATAAACCAAGAATGAGCCCAAGTGATCAGTATGTGGGTCAACCCATGAGAAAATCTAAAAGGAACCAAGGAAGCCAATGCAAGAGAGGCAACAAAGGGGAGCCGCCCAGGGGGTCTAATCCTACCAAAATTGTATTTACCAAAATGGTAGAAAGTCCCTTTCTTACGTCACTGCCTCATCGCCTTATTGAACCTATATAATGTAAGTTCTCTCCACAAAGAGAGACATCTACACACATTGCCATCACCTTGAAACCCCTACACATCTCCCTATGCACATTGCTTTCTCTATCTCTCTCTCTTAACACTATAATACTCTTGGAGAATACTCTCCTAGCGACTCTTGCTCATTAATAAAGAACACCTATCATCGTTGTCGTTCTCGAGAGTGGAGTAAGTCATCCGAACGGAACCACTATATACCTCTGTGTCGATTCTTTATTTAGTGTTCCATCATTAATTGCCTATTTATTATTCATTAATTGCACCCTTACACATTCTTGACTACTGATTTTGCGCAATACCGATTTGTGCATCATCAGTACCGGTTGAACTTCTTCCCTTGAGGTTGGAGGTTCGAGTCTTGAAGTTCACATTGGGATTTGGTGATTAACCTCTATACTAGCCTGACTAAGTTCTTTTTAGAGAGAAGTAACGAGCACGATTAGGGGTCTCATGATCTCACCAGTGAAGACTTATCGGGATGGTAAAAAAAATAAACAAATGTCAATGTACATGAAAGAATAAATACATTCCCAAGTAGCCAATGTTGTCCCAAGCTTTAGCCGAATTCACAGCCCCTTTATTTCCAATTTCCTTCTGCTTGTTTTGTTTTTTTGGTTATTTCTAAATTCAATATTGCTTTCTTATCACTAGCAATTAAGCTTGAAACTTTCCTCTCTTTTTTTTTATTTAGAATTTATTACTTTCTTAAATTTTATATTATTTTTTTTGTCTTGTGTACTTTGAAGCTTGAAAGTTGTCACTAACAATTAACTCTTGGTGTAATCCAGAACTAATCAGTGCACAAACCCAACCCGAATAACTACCTGACAAAAATACTGAATCAATAAGTTATTGGTCAACTATTAGGTCAATCTGTCTAATCCAAATATAACTAAAAACAGCACACTTGCTCCATATTGAAGATATTCTAGAATCCTCTTCTAATGGTAGTAATGGAGCATGAATCAAGGAACATCATAAAAGGAAAGGTTGACCTAGGTAGATCCATGCACAAAACGTGATGCTAAAATTATGGCAACTAATTATGTAGATTTTTTCACTAATTGTACCATTTTGGATAACCCAATCTTTGCCTTTGATCATGTACAAATTCTAGTATATATACATATGCAACCCATGTCAATCATTGTGATGGGAAATATAATTTTATCTTATACACCTTTTATCTTTTCCTCTGTTTTATGGTACCAAAACACCTATAAGGCTTAACCGCCATTTCCAGACCTTTGGTTCAGCACCTTATTCTATAGTGATTTGCTTGAATCAATATATTTGTCTTTATCTTGATCATCCATCTTAGATTGAAAAGCAAGACTTGGACTGCTATCCTCAAAAGAATCACTTCACGTGATTATAATTACAACCATTGATTTTATTGTAAATCTCAGCATTTATTGGGACCCACTACCTATTCAATGGTTGAGATTATCAAGTCTAGTTTTTAAGTCCATCTAACATTACTCTAATTATTTTACAGTCGAGTTTGCACTTTTATCATATCTTCTTCAAGTGAATCAACTGGTTCTACCCAGTTAGCACAATCGGAGCCCACAGTTCCTCCAATACTATTATCAATCATTATATCATAATTAAATTTTCACAATATAATTTCTTGTTTGGGAAAGCACAACTTGCTCCCTTTCTCAAGGGATAAAAGCTATTCGGCTATGTGGATGGCACCGTCATTGCACCACCTTACCTCTGTCCAAATGCCTCAGTTGACAAGTCTGAGTAGCTTATGTTGCCTAATCTAACCTATGATTTGTGGACCTAACATGATCAAATTATTTTGTCAACACTTTTATCATCTCCTTCAGAAAAAGTTTTGGCCCTAGTATTCGACCTTACCACTTCGCATGAAGTATGGACGACTTTAGATCGTATGTGTTTCCTCTCATTCTTGAACCCGTATACTCCAGATTTGACATCAACTCTCTTCCTTGAAAAAGGGCAGTCTATCCATTATTGATTATTATCACAAAGCCAAAACCCTTGCCGACAATTTAGTTGCTATTGACCAGCCTTTACATGATTTTAAGGTGGTGTCTTATCTCTTGGCAAACCTTGATTCTACCTATGAATCTTTAGTCACATCTATTACCACGACAGTCGATCCCATCACATTGAAGGATCTTTATAGTCATTTTCTCAGTCATGAACTCCACATTGAGCAACAAAATACTAGCCATGAAATTTCCTTTCCCTCGGCCCATGTTGCCACTCGATCTTCTTTTTCTCATGGACATGGTGCTCAACCTTCATCGCAAGCCCAATATTCTCATCAAGGGAATAATCGTCATCATGGGTGTGGGTGTGGCGTGGGTGTGGGCGTGGGCATAGACATGGGAGTAATGCGGCCTATAATGGCACTTCGCCCCCGATTTGTCAAGTTTGCAAGAAAATTGGACATATTATCTTGACTTGTTATATCATTTTGATCACTCTTATCAAATTGAGTCCAAGAATATGATTGTCTTTGTCATTGTCCCTCCATCTCACTTTGAGGTCAATTGGTAACTTGATTCAAGTGCAACGAATCATTTTACATCTGACATTAAAAATCTCAATTTTCATGTTGAAGAGTATTAATGAACAGATCAAATCTGTGTTTGTGATGGAACAAGTTTAGACATCAAGCATGTTGGTTCTTCCAATTTGCTTACTTCCTCTACCTGTTTTCCATTAAAAAATGTTCTTCACGTTCACTCCATTCAAAAAAATCTTGTTTTTATTAGCCAATTTACTCATGATCATAATACTTTTATTGAATTCCGCTCTAACTATTTTTGTGTGAAGGACTAAGCCATGCAAAAACTTCTTCTTTGTGGCCAATGTGAACATGAAATGTATCCCTTTCCAGCATCGTCCAGTCGACCTGTTGGATCCTCTCATGTCTTAATTGGCAAGCGTGTACCTATTGATGTATGACACTGTTGATTTGGACATCCTTCCCATCAGACTGCTCAACAAATTATCTCTTATTTTTCATTACTAGATACCAGGAATAAAATTCAAGCTATGTGAGACGCCTACCAACAAGGTAAGATCCATCAACTTCCTTTTCATGATTCTATGTCTAAGAGTAGTGCCCCTTTAGACTTACTATTTCGGATGTTTAGACTCCTTCTCCTATAATGCCTCGCCATTTGAAAATTGTTTCAGGCTACACTTGATTATTCTTTTCTTAGAACTTTTGGCTGTGCTTGTTGGCCATATCTCTGACCTTATAATGCACATAAATTGGACTTCCACTCAAAACTGTCTTTATTTCTACTCATCTTAGCTATAAGTGCCTTCATGTTTCCTCTAGAAAAATCTACATTTCTCGACATATCTTATTTGATGAACATACCTTTCCTTTTGCCTCCTTGTCGAATATACTTGTGCCTCCAAACCCTATGGTGTATAATAATTATATCAATAGTCCTTCCCTTGGAATGCCACTTGTTTTATCATTAATTCATGAACCAGCCCCTGCTTCACCATTGGCAAGATCCACATCTTCTTGGGAGTTCCAAGTCATGCCTTCTTTTGAAAACACTCACTCCCATTCCCAACAACTTTCATCTCATGCACCCCATCATACTCATCCCATGGTCACTCACCTTCAAAACAATATCAGTAAACTCGCAATTTTCCCTGAAGGCAAGAATAAGTATCTTTTGTCTAAGGCTCTTCTAGCTATGTGTTCAAGTGAGAATGTTGAACCAATTTGCTACTCTAAAGTTGTGAAGCATGTCAATTGGCGCCAAGCCATGAACCTTGAATTTGATGCCCGACCTTCTCAGCAATGAGACTTGGTCTTTAGTTCTTGCCCATTTTTCTATGAATATTGTGGGTTACAAATGGGTTTTCAAAACTAAACAAAAACCTGATGGCACTGTTGACCGCCACAAAGCCCGCCTCGTTGCTAAAGGATTTAATCAACTTCTTGAATTGACTTTGATGACACTTTTAGTCCTGTGGTTAAGCCCATGACTATTCGAACCATTCTATCTTTTGCAGTCTCTCAAGGTTGTCCTATCAAGCAGATTGACACTTATAATACATTCTTGAATGGTTTTTTAACCAAAGAAGTTAACATGAAACAACCACCAGGCTTTGTTCATTTGAAATTTCCTCATCATGTTTGCAAGCTACACAAGGCCCTATATGGTTTGAAACAAGCTCCACGAACTTGATTTTCTTAGTTAAGTTCCAAATTGCTAGAGTAGGGTTTTCTAAGCTTAAAATAGGACATCTCTTTATTTATTTCTCGAAGGGCCGACTTTCACATTTAAGTAGATGATATGCTCATCACAGAATCCTCCTCTCAGGTCATTAACTCTATTATAGTTGCTTTGGGGTCAAAATTTGTTGTTAAAGACTTGAGAAATTTACATTATTTTTTAGGTGTTGAAGTCCATCAATATTCAACTAGTCTGTTACTATCTCAAGGAAGGTATATCATCTCCCTTCTTAAGCGGACTAATATGATTGATACCAATCTAGTTTGTTCCCCTATGTCCATGACCTACAAGCTCGCTTTATTTGAAGGTGATCCATGTCCAAATAAAACTCTATATCATAACACTGTTGGGGCTCTCCAATATCTCTTTCTCACTAGGCCTGACATCTCATTTGCAGTTAACAAGGTTTGTCAATTCATGCACCTATCTACTGATGACCATTGGGCAATTGTTAAATCCATATTGCGTTACCATAAACATTCTATTGACCATGACTTAAACCTTCATCACAACACGTCTACACAACTTAGTGCCTTTTATGATGCCGATTGGGTTGGTTGCCTTGATGATCGGCGATCCACAAATGGCTTTTGTGTATTTCTTGGGGCTTAATCTTATTTTGTGAAATTCAAGAAAACAATCCACTGTTGCTCGGTCTAGCAGTGAAGCTGAATACAAAACCTTGACGAACACCACTGTAGAATTAATTTGGATTCAATCTCTACTCAACAAACTTAGAATTTTTCTTCCTTAGTTACCCATCCTTTGATGTGATAACATCGGCACCACATAACTTTTGGCTAATCCAGTTTTTCATACTTGCACTAAGCATGTGGAAATCAATTATCATTTTGTCCATGAAAAATTGGCACACCGTGATTTTAACGTTTGATTCTTGACTAGCAAAGATCAACTTGCCGATGTCTTGACGAAGCCTTTGACGTCCACTAGATTTTCTGTCCTTTGCTCCAAACTCAACGTCCAACCTCTCTTGTTGAGCTTGTGGGGGCCTATTAAAGATATTCTAGAATCCTCTCCTAATGGCAGTAATGGAGCATGAATCAAGGAGCCTCACAAATGAAAAGCTTGCCCATTCTGGATAGATCCCATGCACAAAAACGTGATGCTAAAATTATGGCAGCTGATGATGCAGATTCTTCCACTAATTGTACCATTTGTGATTATCCAATCTTTACCTTTAATTATATACAAATTCTAGTATATATACATATGCAACCCATGCCAATCTATGCGTTGGGAAGTGCAATATCATCTTATACACATTTTTGTATTTTCCTCTCTTTTACTCCACAACCGTACTGCATCAACAATATAACTTAAAAAAAGGGTTTCAATAAATCCAACTCGAATGAGCCACATCAAATAATCTCATATTATGATTGCTTAAGCAATCTCTCATTACAAACATCATCCTAGCACTTTGCTAGACATTAACCACTCCCACCTATTGTGGTGTCAGTTGAATTTGCTTTGTACCTCGTTAGGAAGTGATCTGATTACCCAACCCGGGTTCAATGCAGGGCCATCTAAAGTAACACCGACATATAAACTCACTGTCACCGTTTTCCCTTTTTTTTAAGTCCCTTGATAATTTTAACCCTGTTCAAAGCGTCAAAGGTCAAGAGAAGGTAATATAAAGGGTTAGATCACAAATTAGCAAGAATATCTAACTCTATTTCCAAAGCATTTGCAAACTCATCAAGAGTTTCCTTCATATAACAGAGCAAAAAATTGAGAATTGTTAATAGTCTAGAAAACCGCATCCAAATTACCAAAACTCTATATCAAATTGCTAATGAGTGAAAAAAAGTACCAGATAACCTGAAAGTAAAGTACAACAAAACCATGTGATTATAATCACTTGTTCATAAAGTATCGTACGAGCTCATCAAGGTTGTATAAGAAGAGACAACACCCATAACCTAACTGTTTACAACTCTTTCAGTCAATTCAGATAAATGATGCACAACAGAAAGACCTAAATTTTACTACCAAAAGAGAGAGAGAGAGTGTGTCGATTGCAAATTTTTATTTTTAGAAGGAAAAAACTGTAATGTAACTTGAACAAATAGTCAGATACCAAGATACAACTATTGAAGTTTACCCTCTTTTTAAGAAAGAGCTGGCATACTCCAACCGGTTTGAATTCCAACCCTTAAACTGATCCTATTTCGTGGGTATAGAAAATGGTGGAAACATATTACTACTATTTAAATAATGTGAGTTGGAGTTTTACTGCAAAAAAAAGAAAAGAAAAAAAGAAAAAGAAAAGAGAACCTATGGCAAATTTTTATTTTAGAAGGGAAAAAATGTAATGTAACCTGAACAAGTAGCCAGATACTAATATATAACTATTGAAGTTTATCCTCTATTTAAGAAAGAGCTGACATACTCCAACCAATTTAAATTCCAACCCTTGAACTAACCCCATTTCGTGGGTATAGAACACGGTGGAAGCATGTTATTATGATATAAATAATGTGAGTTGGAATTTTAAAGTTTAATTGGTACATTGATTGCAAATAGAACTCATAAGGTCTGATGCTTACAATCTGAATATAACTTTTAAAAACATTATCGTCAGAATTTATAGGGCCTAAAAACATGAATAACCTGCAGTATCTACTGGATGAAGAATAATATTGGTTTTGTAAGGTAAATCAGAGATAAAATTGAAAAATAAAAGTTTTTCACTTTAAGATACTTTTATAAGTAGTATAGATATAAATATAGATTAGATAGATAGATTGGTGACAAAATTTTCAAAACTTTTTTGGGATGAAACGATTAGGTAACTTGATATGGGATTAGAATAATCAATCTCTAATTATTTTACAAAGTATTGTTGAAGTATGTAATTTGTACATGAATGACCATATAAAAAATAAAACAATTGTCCACTTCATGTGTGGTTAGATTAGTAGGTGACAAGTATTCATTGAGTTATTTATCAAAGTACAGTCATTTTTAAATAAATATACCAAAATACTATACTTTTGAATTTATTTAACAAATTACGACATTTTTTAAAAACGGAATCAATAACTCTACTTTTATTAAAAAAATAAAATGAACAACCCTGTTTTTTTGAAGTGAGAAGTGGGAAGGTAAATGCATTCATATTGGAATATATGAAGCCAAAAAAAGCTTCAACAAAATTTTAATGTGATATCAAAATATTATAAGCGAAGCTTTAAGTGAACCAAATTCAAAAGAACATATCACAAAACTAACGCAAAGTTTGAATTTATCTCTAATTACTATATGAAACTTTGGTAAACCATGACAAGCATCCCCATTATTTCTCATACAAGGGTGCTCCTACACCATAGCAACATAAGGGGCTGCCATGATTTTGTTGTTGTTTTTACAAGTTGTCATGACATTTCATTTTTGTGTGCAAAACGTGTTTATTAATCATGCTTTTCAGAATAAGTGTAAAAAGTGTTTATTTAAACACGATTGTCATCTATTCCCTTCCTACTGCCCACTTTTTTTATTGAGGTTGTTGACTCTGTTTTAACAAAAGCAAAGCTATTGACTCTGTTTTTAAAAAATGTCGTAATTTAAAAAATAAGTTCAAAAGTGTAATATATTAGTATCTTTGTTTAAAAAGAATAGTACTCTGGTAAATAACTTAGTGCTCATTCTAATGGTGTCATTTGACACTAGTCAAAAGTTGAGTAAAGTGTGTAAGAATTTAAAGGAAGACATATAGTAAGCACGAAGAACCAAAATATGTGTGTGTTTGACAAGTAGTAGGATACTTGTTATGTTGCCTGAAAAGTTGTGTATGTGTGACAAGTGTCAAACTAAGAGCTAAAATAATCATTTAAAAGTACACTTCCTTCTTACTTAAAGACTTATAAATAGATAACTAAGATCAACCAATAACCATGACCCAAAAAAAATGAAAGAAATGGACGAGCGAAATGTGAGATGAAAAGTAGAGAGAAAGGGAGAATAAGAAATGTGAGCATGATGCGAATATAATGTGTTTCGTTAACTTTGTGGTGCTAATCTACTAATATCCATTGATAATATAAGGTACGAGAGTAGTAGAAAAAAATACTATTATTGAATCTCTCTGTAAAGAATAATTGATTATTTTCAATTTGTATTCCTTTTAATTGAGTTATAGTGATTTTAGAATTCCAATTGATTTTTTTATATGCGTTGAGTATGTTAGTTAGGTCTTGATTGTGGTAGCCAACAATCCAATGCATCGTTAATCTAAGAGACCCATTAGCTCGGGGTGAGGTGGAGTGTCAGTGATTTGTCAGGTCTATGTCCAAGTTTTACACGGCATGTTATATGGATTAAACTTAGATATGTAATACTCATTGATTGAACTTAGGGTGTCAATGGGTCGGGTTGGCCCACGAGACTTGTTATCCAACTCGAAAAATAGTTCGAAATCTAATAGGTCAGATAGTTGGCCCACCTGAATCCAATATCATTCAAGAGAAGGCTTGAGTCTGCCCTCAAGCTCATTACTCATCCCAAAGTCTGGCCCATTAACCCATCTGCAAAATCCTGTTAAAACCCGACCCAAGAATCCACCCCGCTCTCTGTCACCCATTCTTTTTGAAAAATAAATGGACAATTGAAAGTTAGATGACATATTACTCTAAAAAAAAAGTTATTTACTTAGCGTTATTTGAGAACATCACTTAAGGCTTAAAACTGAATACTTTAAGCATTTAATAAATTAATCATTTTAAAAAAAGTTACTTAGCGTTAAGTGGTGTTATTTGAGAACACCACTTAAGGCTTAAAACTGAATACTTTAAGCATTTAATAAATTAAATTTGTTTGATAACTTAAAACTCATACTACTTAATATTTTAAGCACTTCTTCTAAATAGACTAAAATTTTAAATAACAATTCACTTACTTATCACTTAATGTTGAAAATAATAGTCAATAAAGATTTTATCAATTTCTCATATTCGACAAATATACCCTCACCATCATTGTGTCATTGTGACCACCACCAACACTATCACCACCACAATTATCACCACCACTGTCGCCGCTACTACCACCACCACCATCATTGTTACACCATCACCACCACCATTGTCGTCGTCGCCACCATCATTACAACCACACCATTGTCTCCACCACCTCCACCACCATTATCTCCACCACCATCACCACCATTGTGTCGATGTCACCACCACTACCATTATATTATTGTCACCATCACCATTGTGTCATCGTTACCACCACCATCACGGTTGTCGCCACCATTACCACCACCATTGTGTCATCATCACCGCGACCACCACCACCATTGTCATCACCGTCACAACTATTGTGTCATCGCCACCACCAACACCATTGGTACCATAACCTCCACCACCACCACCATTGGGTTGTCGTCACTAGTGTTTTAAAACCCGGTCCGGCCCGACGGGTCAACCCGAAAAACCGGTGAATCGGTGCCTGAGGCGGGCCGGTCCCCTAATTGGATCGGTCCAACAAATGGCCCGCTTGAGAACCGTCCAAACCGGACTAAACCAGCCACTTTTCATGAACCCGGGAAAACCGGTCCGGTTTCCACAAATCCAGCAAATTCATTTTTATATTGAAACTCAAACATAAAATATTAAAACTAAATTTCAAGGGCTCAAGTTGCTACTGGGCTCATCTCATCCTAAGGAGCTGACGTGAAACCAGTAAATCTTGACCATCAAAGACAACAGTTAAAGAAGGGCAACACTTTTATAGGCACCCATTCCTCAGAACTCCCTATGAGTTTCCGATGTTGGATATGTAGTCCACTTAAACTGCCATTATTTTTTCTATCAAATTTTCTTTTTGTTTTTTAGGCATCATATTATTACTATTTATACTAAATAGTCAATATTTCTTAGTGAATTGTTTTATGCTCTATCAAATTATATCAATTATGTAAGCAAATTAATGAATTGAAGATATTTTTTGTCTTTTTATTTCATTTATTGTAACATAAAAAATGTTATTTTTGTAACTATTATAATTTTTTGGCATATTTATTATTATTAATTATATGACCGGTTCGACTGATTGACCCACGGTTGAACCAGTAACCCATTGACCCAGTCCCTTTGCCGGGTTGGTGTCCGGGCCGGGTTTAAAAACTATGGTCGTCACTACCACTACTATTATGACACCACCACCACCATCATTGTGCCACCGCTACCACCATCATCACTATAGCCGCTACATCACTACCGTCACCACCACCGCTACCACCATTATGTCGTCACCACCAACACAGTGTTGCCCCCATTACTACCATTGTGCCACCGCCGTTGCCACCACCACCATTATGTCACCACCAACACCGCAGTTGTCGCCACCACTACCACCACCATTATGATGATAGTGATAGGAATAAAGCAGTTGTAGAGAGATGGTTAAAGAGAAGGAAAAAATTAGAATAATAATAATTTTTAAACTTCAACTTCTTATATTTGTCAAATAATTTGATTAAATTCAATCCTTAAATTTCAGTTAATAACAAATAGTTTACGAATTTAAAAATTCTGTATTCATCACTTAAAATTCAGCTATCAGTTTTATAAAACACCACCTTAAATACTAAGTTGAGTAATTGAGGGTATTATGCATTATTCATTATTTACTTCTTGTCCACTTTGGCTCTCCTTTTAATTTAAAAATATAATTTATAAAAATACTAAATTGGTGTGCTGGATGATTCTAGCACAATGAATAAAATGACAGATCTCTCCTCTGATAAACTCAAGCTTCCTTGGAAAATTGAGTATTCCACATTGTCTTGCTATTGAAAAAACGTAATGAACGGTGATGAAACTCCTTACAAATGATATGCTAACTCGTAAGTCCTCGAATAAAGTCCTATTACTCAAAAAGAAGGGTTAAAAGAATACCGGAGTATTTTTCGGCGTGACCCCTCCGATGATCAAGTCAGTAGTTGAAAGAGGGTTTAAAAAATATTGTTCTATTCTTGGGTAAGGGTTTGCATACCTTAGACTTGAGCTTGAGAGTATTATTTATCCCTCCCTAAAGTTAATCATTGCGAGCAGCTGGATCCCTTGGAGGGAAACTCTTGATTGACTCACTTGGATGACAACATGCAGTGCACAAACCTTGAGTAGAGTGCTTTTTTTTTTTTCACGTGGTAGAGGCTTCTGTATTTAATGTTTGGATCCCTGAGCATTTAATATTTGCTTTTCTGACTTCGTTGAATAATAAATATGTCTCATCCTTCTGTGGGGGTCATTAATGTGCCTAGATTGTGGCTGCGCATGCGCAAGAATACTTTCGTGCATCACCCCCTAAGGGGTCAGGAATTACATGTCTTGTACCCCGTACATCTTCCTCATGGGTTGCTAAACTATCTGCCTTGGGAAGGGCAATTGGTGATTGATAGCCAACCTCACTTTCAAATAATGATGCTTTGCTTTACGTCAATCGTGAGTATGCTTGCATTAGTTGACCTCGTCATTTTTTCTTTAGGAACTTAACATTGTCATTTGGCAGGTGCTAATCATCAAAATAACTATCCATATTTCGTTGTCGTGGAAGGCTTTATGCCGAAGACACGTGTCAAGTAGAGAGTGCTCTGGGGACATCAGTGTCGCGAACACACGTCAAGTAGATGACGCTCCGGGGAGATCAGTGCCAAGGACACATGTCAAGCAAGAGACGCTCCGAGGACATAAGTGCAGAGGACACGTGGCAAGTAGAGAACGCTCTGGGGGACATACACGCCAATGTCACATGTCAATCATGGGGCAATTCAAAAACACTCATGCTGAGGACACGTGTCACTCCATGGAAGCTTGAAAGCCACTATTGCAAGGATACATGTTGTCTTCCAATCGATCTTCGAAAATGTCACATCAATTAAATTTTTTTAAAATAAAGCTATAGTTATAACGAAAAGGCCCACCTAGTAAGTGTCAGAGTAGGTTGCCCCAATCGGAAGCCTCCCCGAGAACTCACCAGAGTAAAGACTTGGGTCTACCCCTACCCATGCTCAGTTCAAAAAATAATTCAAGTATATTATTTCTTATGATATTATATACATTACTGTTTAATATACTTTTAGATTGATTTTGGAGGAAAGATCGAAAGTGCAATACTCGAGGAATTGGAGATTGAAAAATATTCATATAAATTTTGTAACAATTAAATTGAATCGGGGGTAATAAGTAGTTGGAGTAGGGTACCATAAAAAAAAATTGCATGGAATGACCATGACCACTAATAGGGGTGTTCAAATTTTCGACTAGCCGCAAGTTTCTACCCTACCCGATCCTACCCTACCCTAAAAATCGGCTAGCCGCAAAAATCGGATAGGAATGCGGAAGAGTTTTTGTTCTTCCGATTAAATCGGGTAGGAATGCGGAAGAGCCATCTATTTCCGCATTCCTACCCTACCCTACTCGCATTAATTTTGTATTTCATATTGTTTAAACTTAAATTAATTGTTGTTATATTTGTGGAACAATTATGTTGGATTGATGTTCATACTTTCTTGTGTTTTATTATAATTGTTGTTGTAGTTATTTTTTATTTTAATGTTATTGATTTATTGTGTTGTTAAATGGGTGGATGTTATTTAATTAAATTATTAAAATGATCCAAAAATTAATAGTTATAAAAGTATTTATCCGACTTCCTACCCGATTAATCGGGTAGGAAGGCGGGTAGGAATACTAAAGCTGTCGGGTAGGGTAAGCCAAGAAAAAATTCTTCCGCAAAAGTATCGGGTAGGAATGCGGAAGAACATATTTCTTACCCGTAGGGTAGGGTGAACACCCCTAACCACTAAGATTGACGTTAATCCCCAAAAGAATTGTAGAGTATTTTTTCCAAATTTCATACTAAATGATGCCACACACTCAAAATAATTTCAATTAATTTTTTGATGATTAGAAAAAAATTTATGAAATCCGATAATCTAACTATGTGAATAAGAAATGCGATAAAAAAAAACTTTATTTGAAATTTAACACTAATTAAAAACCAAACAGTAGCAATATAATTACTGGGATACCCTTTCTTTCTTTTGTATTGACTAAACAATCCTGAATCATAGTAACATGGCGCTCTACTATTGGCTGATTCAGAGATGACTTATATAGGACGCAAAACAACTAATTTCACCCCAATTTCAAGTGGGAAAGACAAAGCCCGAACTGCCGAAGACCAACAACCGTTAATTAACAGCGGCTACCAATGACTTGTGAGCAGTTTTTGAGAAAAAAAAGAAAGAACTAGAGGGAGAATCTAGAGAGAGAAGATAGAGATTTTCACTCCGTCTTCGTTTTTTGAGAGAGAGTACAGAGGGATTGTCAGGGAATACTAAGAGAGAGAGACAGATAGATAGAGAGAGAGAGAGAAAAAGAGAGACGGATTTTGGGCTTTGTGGGTGAGAAAGAAGGTGAAAATCATGGGCGTGAATGCGGTTGATGATAAAGATTACTCGTTGTTGAAAGATCTTAAATTGGAAATCAAGGGTGAACCAGAGGGGACTTTCTCTCTCTGTTTCTGGCTTTACCTTACTAACTCCACTTCATCTCCATCTATACTCCTTCGCCAGGTCTATAACTGCCTTCCCTCCCCCCCTCTCTCTTTGTTTGGCTTTTCGAAGTATAGAACACACACATTCATAAGGGTATCTGTCTTTGTTGTTTCCTTACTGGACATTATGTGTTTGGTCATATATGGTATATCCATTTATATTTCTTTGTTTTTTTGTATGTTTTCCCCTATTGATTTAACTTAGTTGTTAGGTAATGTTGAATTTCACAGGTTTCAGATTTTCTCTATGTGTTTTGGAAGCCCATTTTAGTATCTTTTTCTATGGTGTTCATCACCTAGATCACTGACACTTTTTAAATTGATGTTTGTTTGATGAGTTCTTATGTTAAAAGAAAATCCCATGGTCATCTGACCGAGTCCTTCCAAATTGCGTTACTCACTGATCAGTTGTAGAAATTTGGTGTAATCTCACAGCTTTGAGACCATTTTAGCATCTAATAATATTGTGTTTTTCAGTTACAGCAACTCCCATATTTTCTTTTGTTCCTCTATATTTGATAGTATTTTGTATTTCAAAGTCCCATTTTAACTGTTGAAGTCCTTCAACACTGGGGCAGGTTCCCAATTTTGTTCAAATTTCCACTTGCCATTAAATTGCCTTCTAGTTTAAGAACTAAGAATCAGATAGGGCATGTTTGTTGATAATCATGCCTTTGCAAATTCCACGAACACTTGGCAGTGTGTGATTTCTTAAATCAATTTGTAATATCATACGTCATAGGATCGTCTTTTACTAAATTCAGTTATCAAAAGAAAATAGAGTCTTCAGTACTAAGGGTGGATATTTTCTGATTCCCGTGGTTCATCTTTGAGCTTCTGATTGTATGTAGTTAATAACTTATTCTTCGTAGTGGAAAGGTTGTTACTTTATGTATTTTGGGTTATGCAGGTGCACCCTAATATCACATGCACCATCCCCTTTCTTGTATTAAATGAAAAGAAGGCATTGATGCTTTTCCCGCTTCTTTTTCTACACCAAGAGGCTCCTAGTAATGCCAATTCTACTTTATGGGCAGAAGTACCACACACATCTTCCAAGATTGAGTTCCCTTTGAAGAAATGGCTTCATGTTGGATGCGAGGTATGCCATAAAAATTCCACAAGTTTGATAACGAAATCATGTAGAAAGAAACAAAGAGTGTATGTAGTCATGTTCATTTCATTTTTCCTATGCTTATTGAGATGATCTTTATTGTATTTATTCAATGAGGGTGAGCCTTGATGCAACGATAAGGGTGACAGGTGTTCAAGGGTTTAGAGGTACTAGAATGTGGGATAAGGCTGCGTACAACTGACCTTCCTTAAATCTTACCATGGCAAAAGTCTTGGGCACTGGGCTACACTTTTATGGCTGAACTATGTGTTTTTTGTACTCGTCAGGGCAATGATTTGGTGCAATGGTTGAAATTAAGATTATAGTGAGAACACCTGTTCGAGCTTGAAGGACTTCATGCCAATGACACTGATTAGGCCAATACATAGTCAAGCCTCCTAGCATCCTGCACTGTTGGAGACCATCATTATGTAATGGTATATTAGGGAAGATATAGTTTAATTTACAAGATCACAGTCTATATAAGAGGCTTTCCACTTTCGTTGGGAACTAAATTACAAACATAAAAAATATGATTTGGTGGTTATGGATGGTATCTGGGGTAGTATAATAGGTTAGTATATCTTGTACCATGACTGGGAAGGTCGGAAGACAGTAATTTAAAAATATACTACTTAGTTATATAGGTAGTACAAAAATCCACAGTGGAGTGTTACTATCTATTGCACTCCTTCAATAGAACCTCAAAGTACCTTTGAACCTCAGAGAATCTTCAATGGTTTCAACATTACAGAGAAGATTATGGTTGTAAAAATTTGTTGGACGGGAGGATGAAATTTTAAGAATGACTCTAAAAAATTAATTTTTGACCAATTGAAAATTTTAATACTGGATGAGGTTATATATCTTTTGTGATAGGTTTTGGCGTGTTTGGATGGCCTTTTTCGTTGTGTTGTCATTCAGTAAAGCAAATAATAAAAGCTCAACTACCCTTTTACACTGTTAAAATGAGACCTGTATGTGGTCAAGTTTTTGATTGACTTGTTTGATTGACTCAAGTATGACAAGTGAGCTGCATCCGTCTTTGTGTTGTATTGTCTTCATTTCTGAAGCTGTTCATCAAATGCTAATGGCTGTTTGGTTCATTTCAGGTCTCTATTGAATTTATGCGGCTTTACATTGATGGGGAGATTGTAGGGGAGAAGCCTCTAGCTTCCTTATCTACTATGAATTCACTCTCTGATGATTTGAGGAAAGTATCTTTGACTAGCTCCATTGGGCATGATGATGGGTTACAAGGATATGTCCATTGTGTGGAATTTTTACCTCTAAATGTATCTATCCAAAATCATTATGTTAAGGTGCATACTTGTAGGTTTAAATTTTTGCAATGTTTTGTCATATTGGTTTAGAGTCACTTCCTATGCTGACATTTTTCATACTGATGCCAGGACCCACCACTACAATTATTAATTGATAGCTCCAGTGCCTCTGAGATAAAAGAAGACAGCGATGGGGTGTGGAGCATTGTTGGTGGCAAGGTTGAAGAGATTTAATTTAATTTCCTTTTGCTTTACTGGTCTTCTATTCCCCTTATCCGTTCTGATTTCTATTACATGAAATGATTTTTTTTTTTTTGATCTATTCTTTTCCAGTATTTTTTACATAGTGTGATTGAAACGATTGAGTCTGGATATAGGTGCAGTCAACAGTCTCTTTTGTGTGCTGACTGATTCTTCAACGGCCACACTAGGCAGGCTTTTTCAACATTATCGAGTTAACCTTTCATTGTAACTTTAGTAACATGTCACAAACTTCGTTTTTCACTTAATTGAACATCAAACATCTCAGCACGTAAGTTCGGCAAATTTTAAGCATTTAGGTTGATTGCTTATATTTATTTTAGTAGTTTGTGCTAAGCGATCCTGTGGGAGAGATCGTAGATTCTCATGCAAGAACCAGACATGGAAGTTGCAAGGGTCATTAAATATGTTCAAACATCATTTCAGCATGTGACATGTTTTGAGATGGTTACCAAACCAAATTAAGCCTTATGTCCCAATAATTTGAGGTCGGCTATGTGAGTCTGTCTTCGTCATTCATTTCAATCATGCACTATACGCTCATTTATATTAAATATTTTAATATTTTTCTTATTATTTTGTTCAATGTTAATTTAGGTCTACCCTTATTTCTAGTACCTTTTAGAGAGATTATTTCACTTTTTCAAAGTAGTGCCTCTATAGACCTCCGTTGAACATGATCAAATCATCTTAATCTATTTTCTCTTAGCTTATTCTCAATTGGAGCTATTCTTACCATTTCTCTAATGCAATCATTTTTTATTCTATTCTTTCTAGTTTTTACATACATCCACCTAGCATTCTCATTTTTGCTGCATTGATTTTGTCACTATGTTATTTACTAATTGTCCAACATTCTGTCTTATACAACATTGCTGTCCTTATAGTTGTTCGATAAAACTTGCCTATCAATTTTATTGGTATCTTCCTATCACATAATATGCCAGAGGCTTTTCTCCACTTAAGCCAATTGACGTTATTTCTATGAGTTACATCATCTCCAATCTCTCTATTATTTTTAATGATCGATCTTAAATATCTAAATTATTTACTTGTTGGTATTTCTTAATTTTCAATCTTAACTTTTTCACTATATCTACTTCTTTTATTACTAAAATTACATTGATATATTTAGTCTTGCTCTTACTTATTTTAAACTCTTTCAAATCAAGTGTCTCTCTCTAAATTTTTAACTTATTGTTAATCCCCCTTCAAGTTTCATCTACTAATACAATATTATCTACAAATAGCGTACACAGTGGGACATCATCTTGAATGTGCCTAGTGAGTTCATCCATAATTAGGACAAATACTAATGGACTTAGCGCTGATCCTTGGTGTAATCCCACAGTGATTGAAAATTCTTTACTTTTTTCTACGGAAAACGTAATTGTAGTCATAGCCCTATCATACATGTCCTTTATCACCTTAATATACCTATTCGTCACTCTTTTTTTCTCAAATACCCTCCTTATTATATTTTTAGGTACTTTATCATACGCCTTTTCTGGATCTATAAGTACCATATGAAGATTTTTCTTCTTCTTTCTATACTTTTCTATGAGTATTCTCAATAAATATATAACATTCATAGTTGATCTATCCGGCATAAACCCAAACTGATTTTCTGAACACTGTAGTCTCAACTCTTAGGCGTCGTTCAATGACCTTTTCCCATAATTTCATGGTTATTCTATCATTTTGTTGTTGCATCCATAACTATCCTTGGTGTGAGTATTTTTTTATGTAAATCTCTTCATCACAGTGACCATCATCATCGTCGCGGAAATAACCTCTCTGCAGGTTGGGGTAAGATTGCATACTTTGACCCTTCCCATACCAGCAGTGGCAGGAGCCTCGTGCATTGTACTGCCTTTTTTTATTTTTACTTTGATCATCTTCATCATCTAATCTTTGTTCCCAACATTCGAATTCCTAGCAATTCCACAGTCTCACGTACGTTCCAAAGATAGTTACCTGTTCAATAGGAAGTTATATTTCACCAATAAAGTGTTTGTGTGCTCCAGATTCACTAACTTACACTTCACTGGGCTTTTATTCTGATGAGTCAACCTGGTGGATCCACAGGATGGAATGCCGTTACTGCACAATGCACATAGTTGAAAAGATTTATAAAGGAAGCAAAATGGACCTAGAAATTTATTTATTGTCCTTATTCTTCCTCTGCATTATGAAGGGCAAACATAACATTAAAGATGTCAAAACGATTATTGTTGGCTTAACTCATAAGGTTGGTTCTTCCATACGAAAGACACAGGTATCTTTCCCTATTTTGATTGGTTTATTGATCACTTTGCAAGTCATTTGTGTTCTGCCCATGTTTTAGCCACTTCTATCAGTGTATTTCTTTACTTCAGAAATGTGGCTAACTAATTGCATTCTTGGCCTTTTTGTTAAGATACTGCTTCATTGCTTTGCTCTACTCAGCCCACCAAAAACGAATTTAGACTTCAGATTAATTTACACTTTTCACCAAGCAACCAATTTTATAACTGGGTAGTGTAGACTGGGAGTGGACATCTTTGACATAATGTGTGTAGTATACAGTTTAATTTGTGTTTAGTATCCAAAGATATTTGACTATAACGAGATCAATTATAGTTCTTCAAATTCTCCAAGCCTGGCACTAGTATGTGCTTTGAAAAATTTGAAGCACATTGAAAGAAGTTTTATTTCGATGATTCTTGAGCACTTATTTTCCCGAGGCATGGGCGAAGGTTGAACCACAAAGTGGATACCAAAATGCAATTCCATTAAGAAGCTTTAAACAGTAGATTTGAATGTAGCTTTATTCTTAGCATACATGTTGGCTTCCATTTATTAAGCTGGGCATTAGTGTGTGATTTCTTCTAATGCATTTTAGTTCCCATTTTTTTTGTGGTGCCACAGGAATCGTGCCGCAGGAATTTTTCCTTGGATGTCATTTTATTGGATGCCTTTGGCCAGCCTGTGAACAAGGAAATGGAGGTTGTCATCTCTGGCTTGTATGTTAAATACAATTTAATGGCACTGTTAATTTCAGAACTTTTAGGTAAACATACGTGCATATACATTTTGCTTGTGTTGTAGGTTGTTGCTTTACTTTTGTATGCTGACAGCGAGGCATATGTGGAGAAGCCAGATGATGCAGAAGCTCCTCTTCTTACAAATTATGATGGAATCGAATATGCTTCTTGTGATAGACCCAGTAAATTAATCAATGGTCGTGCCTCCTTTAAGCTGAAGATATCACAAGTACGTAAATCTTTTATGGCCACTTTCACTTTCATGAGGTTGCAAGGAATATTAGTATACTACATTAGGCAGATGGTAGAAAGGCATGGGAGCAACAGCTTGTATGCATAGACCATCCCGGCTATCTAATTATGTGCTTCCTCATTTTCTTTGAAACACAATCAACGGGCTTTTGGCAAAAGCTAAATCAAAGTGGAATTAGGAATGGTTGACTAATACATTTTGGATGATTGTCCTGTTCATTCTTCTTTATTTGGTCTTACTTGCGGCTTTTTTTTTCAAAAATTAGCTGCCACAGGACCCCAAAGCATGAGTGCAACCTTATGGAATTTGATAAATTCATTTAAAAATCTTCTTTAAACCAATGGTGTGAACAGTTTTGTAATTGACATCTATGACATAAATATTTCCAAGGTAAAGACTTATTAATAAGTCAAGGATCAAAACCTTGCCATTTTTCATTGGATTGAGCTTGCATTTCTTTATTAGGTAAATTATGCATGTGATGTACATCGTGGTCTAAAATAGAAATACTCATCCTTTTGTTTTTGGTAGGTGGAATAGTCTTTATCACTGTTGGATAAAAATCTTGCACGCCCTCGAGTGTGTGAAAAATAGTGTATGGTTAGGAGCTCCACCATGTGAACTGACAACAGTAGCTTCCAGTTTCCATAGAACAACTGAAAAGGTTCTTTGTAATTTCATATAATACTCAAAAACTGTCAGTTCTTTTGCTTATTGCATAGAGTATAACTTTAAAGCTAAGCATTGTCATAGGCCATGTACATGCTATGAGATTGATACGTGACTTAAGTGCTTTATTTCACCTATTTCAGCTTTCATCGAAGTGTGATAATAAGCTGTTTCGCCTCAAGTTTGAGATTCCAAAGATGGGGAAATATCCTTTCCTTCAGGCATTTTCCATTCCAATTCGTTGTGTCTCACGAAATCGTACTACACGGGTGCCATCTCCAATGTTGAAAAAATCGTCCTCTGCGATGCATTTTCTCGGTCGACATCAATCTTTAGATAATGGATCCTCAGAGCTTCTCCAGAATATTGTACGTGAAGCAAAACAAAGTACATCATCAAAGCGGGTCAAATTAGGACAAGAAAAACCACATGCAAAGTTCATGGCAGATCTCACCTCGAATCGAATTGATGAGGAATGCAACTCTCAAGCTTGTACCAGTACTGAGGTAGCATGCAGTCCTTATTTTCTTAATCATCTTTGTTGTTCATGGAATACTTTGTGGATAAAGCATATGAATACTGTATGAACTAAATGACATGATGCTATTTGACATGGACAAAATTGGGTTGCATGTCCGACTTATTATGATTATACTTGCTGGCTACTTTACATACCTGTGCAAAGCATATTTTGTATATATAGAGATGTTTATCTGAAGCGTTGTTATTTGTGTCACGTGTTAATTTTGGTCGAATGCGATGACACGGTGTTTTGAGACCTAGAGCTTATGTTACTGGACGTAGTATGCTTAACTCAGAAACTGAGATAGCTATGCAGTCCTTATTTTCTTAATCATCTTTGTTGTTCATGGAGTGCTTATGGACAAAGCATTGAATACTGCATGAACTGTATGACATGATGCTATCTGACATGGATGAAATTGGGTTGCATGTCCGACTTATTATGATTATACTTGTTGGCAAGCTTTACATACCTATGCAAGCCGTATTATGTATATCTAGAGCAAGGATTAAAATATCGTCTCGGTGCTTCGTTTTGGCCATCTAAGAAAACGGAAACTTTTTAGAAATGGAATAAAAATCATACAAAAGAATTTTTTTCCCAAACAGTCCTAAACATTGGTCAAAATATACCAAAACTGTTTTAAATATCTCGAAATGTTGGTAAAAACATGTTGAAATATCTTGAAACATTTCAGAACAATACTGAGCATATCGAAGTATTGGAATTTCGATTTCATCACTTATTTGTTTCGGTCTTCTTGAAAACGAAAACATTACAAAACGAAATTTTTATCCTTGGTCTAGAGTCATGATTATCTGAAACGTTGTTATCGTTGTCACATGTTAATTTTGGTCTAATGCGATGGCGTAGTGTTTCTTTTTTGACTTTGCAAATTGAGTTAATTTTGCTTACATACCTTTCCTACCCCACCCAAGGCCCAACATCCCCCCCCTCCCTCTT
>CM042187.1:35506441-35520689 GCA_023539305.1 Ilex asprella
TTTTTTTTTTCTCCCACCATCGCCGCTACCACCAACAGCACCACTACCGCCACCCCCACCATCGTCACCGTCACCACAGTCATTGCCACCCACAACAATCATCACCGTCTCCTACCAACACCACTGTTGTCTCCCACTACAAATCGATGCTTAAATTCTTTTATCTGTTCTTTATATTTGTGATTTGATTTTGAATATGAATACAAATATGTTTATTGTTTATTATTTTTTTATTACAGTGTGTTTTCAGGCACAGACAATAACTAGTATACTTAGAAGAGTTTTAAGTACCTCTTGAAAAAAAAAATATAAAAATCTTCTTGTTTAGACTATAGAGCCTTGCTATCTCGTCTAATAATAACTCATATGCACTCTTTCGCCAATTTAAACATCGGAGAGTCGTTATCAACACCTTACTCATGCAACCTTGATCTACATGCTCGTGTTCCAGGCCATTAATGAGTAGTAGGTGGTTCGATTTTCGCTGATTGACCAAATTTTTTATTTTTTGCATCAACAATCACAATTTCCTACATATCACGGTATAAAAAGCAGATAAATAGTTCATTTTACAACCAGATAAACACTATCTAATTGTTGGTAGTATGCAACTGCTGACTTGTGATACATGTAAGGTTAGCCACACTAGAAAAAGCAACAAAGGAATATCTTACAGTTTCACATGATTCATTTTGTGTTCAGATACTTTAGGTGAGGAACACAACACAAATCCTCAGATTTTTATTATTGCACAGCTGTACGTACGTTTTTTCCCCGAAACGGCAAGTCTCGTTAGCTTTATAAATTCCTCAACTGCCATATATAAATTAGTTTATGACGAAGCATAAATTGGTTTTAAAATCAACATTCGGGTATATAAAGATGTGTGATTAATGAACAATAAATAAAATAATCAATAGCAAAAGTAGTAAATAATGAGTCAATACACAGTTATATAATGGTTCGGTGTGGGTAGCCTACTCCACTCTTAGAAAAGATAATGGTGGCCGATGGCTCTTTATTGATGAACAGAGAGAAAGCTCCGAGCGAAGTTCAATAGTTAGGAGAGAGAAGATATGTGTGTAGAGAGGTTTTGGTGAGATACCAAGATGTGTCCTCTCATGTGGAGAAGGCTTACAATTTATAAGTATGGTGAGACGGTAACGTAAGAGAGATGACACTGCTTATTTGGGAAGGATAATTACATAAAGTAAGTACAATTAATATAAAATTGATCTTCGTGAGTGCATATTCCGATAATTTATCTCCCACGTGCTCCTTGGATCTTGAACTGGGTCGTATTGGTGAACCGAGTCTGGATCGACTAAACGGACTTTAGCTTGCTTGATTTTATTGATTCTAACCCAGTCAAATTCGGGCTCGTTAGATTATCCTGAAAAAAATTTAGGTACCATATTTTTAAATTTTATTTATTAATTTTTAGGGTGCGCCCATTTTTTCGATTCATTTATTTTTTGAAATTTTAAAATGTTTTGGCATTGTCGGTTAGGGCTGTTAATCAAGCTAAGCTTGAACACTATTTTAAGCTCGTTTATGAGTAAATAGTTAAACGAGTCAGCTCGTTTATGTATAAATTAGGTTCGACAAAGACTCGATTAACACCCCTATTGTCGGTACCATAAAGGACAGGTGGTACACAAATAGACGGAGACACTCAAACTTTCACGTGCTTCATTTTTTGATCACATTCACTGACCTTTATTTTTAGACAGCTGTTTGATTTTTTGTCGTAGGTTTCATACACATCACCTTTCTTTTCACCCACAACTCGGTCATCTGACTCAGGGAACTCAATGATCGAACTCACAATTGGATCCACAGAATAGGGCATCAATGGCTAAACACTAGACAGTACCAAAAACAAAATAAGGAATATTACACTTACCAAAATTAAGGATTAAAAAGAGTGACTCAATGACATAACAAGTGATATGGAAGGCGATTGAACAATTACTCTTCTTGGTTGAATACGCACATTGGTCAGCCCATCTTCCACATCACTTACCATGCCAATTGGTCATTCTTTTTGATCCCTAAATTAATCTAAAAGTTATGATAAATTAAGTCAACAAATTAAGTCGCAATTTCAATACTCTTTTTTTTTTTAAAAGGAGTGGGACAAAAGAGAGTGTCCATTGACAATCCCAATAAATCCTCGTTGATGGAATCACAAGGTTCCAGACTGTGTTTGTTACTCCTCTCGAAAATAAACTTAGTTAGGTTAGCATAGCAACCAACTACCGAACCTCAATGTGAACTCCAAAACTTAAACCTCTGACCTTAACCTCAAGATAAGAAGTTCACCGATATCCCACTCGACCATCTCACTTAGTGGTAATAACATTACTCTTTTGGAAATGGGCACTTGTGACTATTAACTTAGCAATAAGTCCTAGTATTGACCAAGTCTGTCATTAATCTAATCATCATAATACTTAAATCTTTAAAGGAAAATTTTCTGATGAGTATTATTTTTTCACACAAGCATCCATTTAGTTCTATCATTTTTATTTTATATTAATGAAGTCCTATTTTTTATATTTTATTTCAATTAAATTTTAAATTCTATTATATTCCAATTTTATTCTTACCTTTTACTTACCAAAACCCTTATATTCTTTTACATTCTTAGAATTAATTAAAAAGACAAAAATTCATTGATTACAAAGTTAACATCGAAACCCATTAAAAATTTTTAGCTAACATAAACTTCATGGCATGACCTAAAGAAAGCCCACATTGTCTTATTTCATTGGAGTTTCCAATCTTAAAACCCAAAACAATATTTGCCAATTATTTAATAAAAGAAGAAAATATTAAAAAATTATATCGATACTATTTGTCGATTAATTCCACTTTAATGTCATTTTTAATTCAAACACAACAACTAAAATAAATCCATAACTTAATCATGTTAATACCAATATAAAGTAGTTGAATAATTTAAAACAAAAACATATAATATATCAATAGAATCTGAAATATAATAATATTACCTTAATCTAAGTAAGAATTAACTTATCGATGAAGAAAGCACATCACATAACAATTGAAAAGTCTAAGGGTGTGTCACTGAAGTTGACCTACTAAAAAGAATACAAAGTCACATAGCAATTGAAATGCCTCAAGAGTGTGCTGCCGAATTGACATAAGAATATAAAGGAATGAAAGAATTTTGGTAACTAAAGGATAATGATAAAATTGAAATGTAATGGAATTGACACTATATATTATTGTAAAAACCAACTTTGTATAATCAGATCTTTGCTTAAGACGGAGTAGTTTGTTGGGGCTACCTGTCATATGAATCACATGCCAATTGTATTATTCTAATTTGTGTTGAATGCTAATTAATCTTAATTTCACCTCTTTTAAGTTAAGAGTGTTTAGAGATTGACTTAATTGTCACTGTTCTCGTTCTTAGACGTTAAGATTACTGTTTGAATTTCGTCTAATACCTAAAAAAAAAAAAGTCAAAGGTTTTTGTTTTTCTTTCCAAAAGAACACTGGGGCCACAAGCTCACGTAGCCATTTTTTGTGGGGTTTTCTTAGTCAAAGCAAACATTTCCCTGGATTCGTTTGTTACACCATGAGTGGAGCAAAGCCAGACTCACTGAGCTATCCTAGTCGGTCACTTTCCTTTCATAAAACGAGGGAGAAGACTACCATTTAAAAAAAAAATGGATACCATATCTCTAAATTTGATAACTTTTATGAATTCTAAAACAAGTTTTTAGGTTTATTTACGAAAAAAAAAGGTTACAATTTTTTGGGCCATCTTCTTCTTCTTCTTATTTTTTTTGGTCACCTTATAATTTTTAATGTTTAAGTTATAACTTTTTGCGGTCAAATTATCATTTTAATCAACAAATGTGGGCAGCCAGGCTTGTCGGTACTTTTTAATGTACAGTTTCAATTTAAAGATGTCAATTTGTCAAAGCATCATTGATCAAATAGCACCCATACACTTTGGAAAAAAGAATGCTACTTATACCTGAACAAGTCTTCTTCTTTGGGCAATCTCATCTTGTTCATACATCAAGCTTTAACCTTCATCATCTTTGAGCAAACTGGAGTTTCCATGTACAATTACTCTTTCATACACCTTGGTGTTTTGAAAAGCCTCATACATTGCTCTCTCTGGTAAAGAATCCATTACTTTTTCTTCTAGTACTCACATTTAGTTAATGATACTTCAAAATTTCAAGAGATTTTTTTCTTATATATGTAGCTTAGATTTGTTTAGATTGCTAGTTCAGATGATTAGTTTTCTTGGGTTGAAGATATTTTGTGGTGTATGTGCTTGATAACTAACTGTGAAGAAGTTAGCAATGAAGTTGTTTGATCTCTTTTAAGTTTGTGACTCAGCTTTAATTCAATCTCAATACCCTTCAAGCAATTCATATCTAAAAGAGATTTCAAAATGACAGTGCCTTGAAACATCCTGGTTTTCCGAATAAATAGTTGTGAAAATTTGCAGAATCTTGCTTATCATTGTACTCATCTGGATAACAGGATTGACCATGCCTTTTGGGATCTAAACAGGCTTGAAGATTAATATTTCTAACCAACTCCAGAATGTTTTGCCTTTGTGGTGGGGTGGTGGTGGTCATATATTTGTCTTAGCTTCAATATGAACAATTTCATACATGTGAATTCACACATGCAGTGATAGGGAAACTGGAAAATAGAAACTAAAATCGGGTTCTCGGTTCCAGAGTATGTAATGAAAAAGTTCTAAAACTGTTTCCTTGATCTTTTTGATTTTCTGCATTGTTAGGCTCACCATTAGTTGTTTGAGCGTTGTGGGCCATCTCAATTTGTAGAACTAAATGGGCAATGTTCGGATTCTAGCTTTCTACATCACAATATGCATGCTCGCTTTTGTCATCTCAAAGATTATCATAGCAGTTCTCTGCTATCGACGATGGCAAAGAAGGCATATGGTTGTTCAAGACAGTTTCTCAGGTACAGTCTTTCATTCTTTTACAAAAAAAAAGTTTTTTCTCAGACAGAGAAATATACTAATCTTCTTTGATATTTAAACATAGGTGGGAAACTGGTGATATTTAGATCACCAAAGATGAAATACTTGAAATCTAATATGCTTTTGAAGAAGACGATGAAACTGAGCAACAAGGACATTATTGGAGCCGGAGGCTATGGGACAGTTTATAGATTGATGATAAATGATTCCACATCCTTTGCAGTGAAGAGACTGAATAGGATAAGTGCAGAGCAAGATCGAGGTTTTGAGAGAGAGTTGGAGGCAATGGGAGACATAAAGCATCGGAATATTGTTACTCTTCATGGATATTACTCTGCCCCCCACTACAATCTTCTAATATATGAGCTGATGCCTAATGGAAGCTTGGATGCACTGCTCCATGGTATGCATTTGCAGCTACGTATAAAAGGATTTTTATTCGATAATTCATGGACCTTAACTTCATTGCTATTCCTACAATAGAATCAGATGGAAATTCTTTAGTTTTTATCATTTAACATTGAATGCTTTTGACAACTTTGATATTTTGGACCTCTGAAATGGATGACCAATGAAATGAATATCTGAATTTACGCCATTTCAGTTTGATATCCATATTTGTTGGCATTTTAAGACCAGATCTTATGATGCAGGAAGATCGATGAACAAGATGGTTTTGGATTGGCCTTCAAGATACAAAATAGCTATAGGTGCTGCGCGGGGATTATCATACCTTCATCATGATTGCATCCCTCACATAATCCATAGAGATATCAAGTCAAGCAATATACTTCTGGATCAAAATATGGAGGCTCAAGTTTCTGATTTCGGATTAGCCACATTGATTGAACCAGATAAGACACATGTTTCAACACTAGTTGCTGGAACTTTCGGATACTTAGCTCCCGGTATGGTCCATTGAAACAGAGATAGTCTTCCCCTCAACCGTTTCTCTGTACTAACCTTCATTAGTAATGCTCTTCTGCAGAATATTTTGACACAGGAAGAGCAACAGCAAAAGGGGATGTTTACAGCTTTGGTGTTGTTTTACTTGAGCTTCTAACAGGGAAGAAGCCGACAGATGAAGCATTTATTGAGGAGGGAACCAAGCTTGTGACATGGGTAAGTTTCTGAATTTACTAAATATTCCAATGTCCAAGAGTAATGGGACGAAATTTGTTGGTCGGGTGGTTTTATTTGATCAAACCAGAGAAGTGGCCTTGCCTTACATGATTTCACCCACAATATTTTATCTTTAAGGGGGTCTATAATTTAAATGTGTTCTAATTTTTGCTATAATTACTGAGCAGGTGAAAGCAGTGGTTCAAGACAAGAGAGGAGAGTATGTACTTGATAACAGCTTAAAAACTTTTCCAGTTGATGAAATTAACCATGTATTTGGTATTGCATTGATGTGCCTCGAGCCAGAGCCATCCAAAAGGCCTACCATGGCAGAGGTTCTAAAGATGCTTGAGCAGATAAAACCAGATGAACTGTAATTAGAATCTTGATCTCTGCTTAATAGCAAAAGTGCTTGTCATATATAATCTTTATTACAGTACATAGTTGATGAAGTAAGTCTGTGAATGATTCCTGACCAAAAAAAAAATGGTGAATGATTGCACCAGAAATATTCAGAAACAAAAAGAGGAACTAATAGCCTTTTGTGGAATTTATTTGAGGGCTTTGGCTAATCCTTTGGCAACTGAAGTTTTCAAGGTAGGAGAAACTGGAACACCTCCAAAAAAAACATCAAAGAGAGCCGATGTTACATTGGTTGACTCAATCGAAGCATCCACACGAGAAGGCATCCCATCGGATGATACAGAAACCTGAATGTTACCAAGCAAGAATCCACTTCAATACATCCACAAAAAATGAAATTTTTTGTAATAGAAGAAAAGATAAGAAAGAATTTTTTCATTTGTTGGTTGTTTGTGGGAAGGGACAAACCACTGCATCAAGATGAACAAATAGGAAGAATGCAGTATGAGTAGTAACATTAAACTTACAAGCATTTTGGTTGAGTCCAGCCAAGTCAAAAAAATGAAAGTTCCTTTCTTAAGAGACCGCCCTTCAAAGATGCCACGAAATATGGCGAGAGCAGATTCATCAACTGGAGTGCGTGCGCTGATTCTTGGGGAGATGGCTTCATCTAAAGCATCCCAGAAAGTTTTTCCATCAACATCTCTTACCAGAACAATATGTAGTGATTTCTCTACAGGAGCTGCACTTCATAAAGATATAATTAGCATTCCCAACTGGTTAATTACTCTCTCTCTCTCTATAGCGACAGTTAGATCCTAATACCCTGAAAAATTGAGGCAAACAGAGATGAATCCTCTTGCAACTCTGCAGCCGACCGCCCTCTCCAGGCATCTATTTTGTCAAAAATCGATGGGCTCACATATAGTCCTGCAGCATAGACCTTAACACCAATTATTGCAAAAACTTTCTCCCTGTATCCTGAAATCATAGCAGACAATAGAAGTTATAGAGAAAGAATTAGCACAAATGTAACCACAATCCATTAAACCAACTAAAATTATGGCTATTTTTTTCTTAAATAAAAAACTCTTGATACCACAGCAACTGACCAGTTCCAAGCAAAAATAATGAACTCAAGCAACCTGGAAGGCTCAACGACCTCTGAAATTTCACATTTGTAGCCGGTTCCTCTGTGTATTCAGTATTACCAACTATAGATGTGAATGCAAAATAACAAAGAGGTCAGATTTACAACATTGGTACTGAAAATTACAAAATTTCATACTATGCAATGACCAATTCAATACCTCATATGTCATACATTTATTTAAACTATATTTCTCAAAATTGCTAGGATTCGTAGTACTCCATCTAACCCAGACCATCAAACAGGATTGGTCAATGTCATTAGCTTTCTCCAATTTCTAGCAGATCAACAGACTTCTACTGAAAAGCTGGATTAAAAAATTGAATTAGACATACACTATTGCTAGGCCAAACTATGATCTTTGTAAAACTTATTTGCAACTGAACTCATTCATGGAACTTGGACCAAATTAGGCCAACTATGTCCATATTGACTAAAAAAAAAAAAAATCCCCTCTCCTCCTCTCCAGAAGAAGAAAAAAAATGTACATATTGACTATGTGTTTTAATCCAATGACAAATATAGGATTAAGCAACCACTCCACTGGTTGGGTCCTACTCCTACATTCCTGATTATCAGCCATCCTAAACGAATATAACATTCAAAAACTTCAAATTACTTCCAATGAACAAAACTTAATCTTCAATTTTCAAGTTTATTCTTTTCACTGATATACAAAATTAATATATTCATGGTAGAAATCTAAATACGAAAACTTCCTGGGCAGAGAAATGAAGAAGAAGATTAAGAGAACAATGAAATTAAAATACAAGATGGTAAAATGACTTGAATAACGACAATTTCTTAGAACATTTGCAGTTGAAGTGTTTAGACACATTCATGTGCAAGAAAGGACATAAATTGAGTGGTTTAAAAAGCAATTTCAACAAAATTTACCAGAGGAAGATGAAGCAGCAGGCATGAGCAAGAAATGGGTATTATGAGTGCTATCATTCTGGAGAGAGAAATGGGGAGGTAAAGTGGATAAGAAAGAGAGAGAATGCAAGTTGTTCACTTGTGCCACCGGGTTCTGTTGAAGTCTTTGTGGTTGACAGATTCTGGGGTGTGAACTCCAAGCACTGGATCTGGTGGGTGATGAAACCCAAATTGGTGTAGAAATTGCTCCAACTCCAAGCATTTTTTTAAGATCTAGTGGGACTCTTGATTGACTCTTTTCAAAAAATTTAGTTGGATTAGGACATACCCTTCTCTGCGTATGAAGTAGAGGAATTTGGCAATTTGCTGACACCCCCAGGAAGCAGAAAATGAGGAGTATGTGATGTGCCCAACTACTTAATAACTGAATGTTTGTGTGTCCCCTTTTTCTTTTAAATGAGTTCTTTCGTTATGTTATTATCAAATTTTTAATTGTAAAACTTATCAAAATTAACTTTTGTATTATACATATAAAAATTAGTTTAGATCATAATATTTAAAGACACATAATCATAAAAATCAATATATGACAATATCACGGTCCACTTATATTCTTACTCGTGATATGATATAGTGATTAGGAACAAATCATTATCTTAAATATGAGTTTCACATGATACTTTCGATAAATTAATCACAAGTCAATATATTGTTTCTCATAGAACAAAATTTTTTTTTTTTACCAACAGACCTTTAGTTCAATGGTATCCATTGCCTTATAAAGATTTTATCTTTTTGAGTTCAAATGTTTAAGTGCTCTAGGTGACAAAAAGTTTACTTGGTTGGTAGGACAGATTTCAGTAACTGAGACGAACTATATTCAAGTTTCTAATGTATTTTCAAATCTTTACCGAAGTACAAGTCCTGATTTAACTAGTGTTTGAGTTAAAAGATCAGTTCATGCATATGAGATTTGCCCCTTGATTCTACTTGTACACACGAGTCTAAGTGACATAAGTGCTCTTCTAGTCGTTGAGGATAGATTATAAATTTTTCCCATTACCAACAAAATAAAAAATAAACTTTCTTTTTTAGTCATCAAAGTGATTATTTGGATAATTAACATTTACCATTTGGTTATTAAATGTAATTTATTTTATTTGAATATCAAATATAAAATGTCATAAATAAATAAATAAATAATTAAAAACTTAAAGAGAGATATAAAGTTTTTGAAAATCTAAAAAGGTATAAGGTATTTTTCAAAATTTTAGGTGGGGGGGGGGGGCATGACCTCCATTAGGTTCCATCCCACGCTATATGGTATTTAGACTTATCCCGACTACTCCCTCGAATTCTGAGGTTGACTATCGTAATCCAAGCTAATTAAATAATATGTCCCATGACCTTAAAGAATAGTGGTGACTGACCCTTAAAGAGTGTGAAAAGTATTAAACTTGAGACTTCTTACTTATAAGAGAACAAACTTGACCAGTAGAATTTAATTCAGTCTGATAACTCTTTTCTTAAGTGTTTTTGTTTTTCTTTGTTTTGTATTTTTTTTTTTTGGTAAACTTTTTTAACTATTGTTCTTAATGTGTGTTTTTGTTTGTGTTTGTGTTTGTGTGAGAAAGAAAGAGGCAGAGAGCCTAGGGGTGTCCGGGTTATTCATGGGTTCCGTTACTTGGCCCGAAACTAGATAGAATCGCCCGTACCCGAGTCTAATATCTTTAAAAGAGAGCTTGAATTTGTCCCTAAACTTATTACCCGAACCGAAGCCCAGCTCAATAGCCCGTCTAAAAAAAAATCTTTAAAACCTGGCCTAAAGACCTGCCCGTCAAGCCCAGTCTGCTCACCCTTCATTTGAAAATAAATTATATTTTTCGACCATTAAATTTAAAACTTTGAAATAATTCTCCTAATATCAGAATTTGAAATTTTAAAATTTTATATATTATAAATTATGTATTATTTTTTTCCTTATATTAAACATACAAGTTTTAAATGGTAGAGTAATGCAAATGATAGATAAGTGAGTATGTGTCAACCTAATTGAGATGTATTCATTCTATTGGATGTAGTTTGTCTCCCAATCAAAAATAAAATTATTAATTATTTTATTTTTATCTATTTTGATTCAACTTTTGATTCAAAAAGATAATTTACACAAATAATATTTTATATAATAAAACCCGTGAGCAAGCCTGTCCAGCAAGCCCGTGTAGAAGGCCCGCCCAATAGGCTTACAAGTAGCCTACCGCTACTTAAAGCCTATCCTGACCCGACCCACTCGATAACTCACTTGAACAAAGACTTAAACTTACACTAACCAAACTCGGCCAAATTTTTTTTTCAAGGGCCTGACCCGGTCCTGCCCATGAACACCCCAAAAGAGAGCCCCAAAGAACTTGATTCAGCTTGATAAAACTTTTCTCCTGTGCTTTCTTTTATTTATTTTTTTCCTTTTCGTCTTTGTTAACTATTGTTTGTTATAAATTTTATTAATGCAGAATTATTCTATTCTTCCAAATTTGATCCTCTATGCATCATATACACTTACATAAATATATCATTTATATGCTATGACACATATAGATCACTTTTGCAAAGATACCATTAATGAAACACACTTTCACTGATTTGATGATTAATGTAAAAAAACCATTATTAAAAGATACATCTTTCTTATTCTTCTTTTTCGGAATTCTTTTAGAACTACAGATCAAAACAACGAATCTAATTTCAAAATTCAGGTTCAATTCCTTCTTACATTTCTCAAATGTTAGCTATTTTTGTCTCTTTACAAATATGTTCTAACTCAATTCAAGTTATGGTGACTAACTGTTAAGCTCGAGAAAGTAGTCGACACAAGCTTGAATACCTTAACAAAAAAAATCTAATTTCAAAATTGCAACGATTTGACTTCAGGGTAGCTAAAAAAATTTGAGAGGACACTAGAGAAAATGAGAAGATAGTCCACACAAATCCTTGGCCATATCAGGGTCAATCTTTATTTTTATTACCACTTTCTTGTTTTTTAAGTTTTTTTTTTTTTTGAAACACATTGTTTTTTAAGGTCACTATATTATATTAAAACGCATTTAAACTAAAATATTTTGTGTAAAAATGTATTATTATTTTAAAAAATGAATAGAAATCATATATTGAAACCATGTTTTTTTCAGAAAAAGGTGTGCTTATAAAACACATTTGTAGTTCGAAGAGATTTTTAGATGAGGCTATGTATTCAGGCGTGTTTTGTAAAAATATACACTGAACTTATCGAAAAGTGTATTAAATGTTTATATTAAATTATAAATAAATGAATCAGTGAATTTCGTCAACTTTTACATTAAATTTATCACATCATTTGAGGTAAAAAAAATTAATAATTTTTTGAAAAATATTATGTAACTCAAATTTGTATCTCAAATGAAGGGTGATAATTGGATGACTGAGTCCTACCAACTTTTTTAAATGAGATTCACTGATCTAATTGTCTCCCTTTATTTAGAATGTAAATTTATGTTATAAATTTTAGTTACATAGCATTGCTCTAAACTTTTTTGTTATACATGACACTACTCTTCTTGTCTTTTCTTTTTTGCGGGTCTAACGGTCAAATGTTTCTGCATTAATTTACATGTATTTTGATTAATTTCTCGTTCAATTCGATTAAAAATAAATTATTTACATAAAAATTAATATATTCAAGATGAATAAATGGATTGTAAGCTCACCAAATGTTGAGCTGAGTCAACTTGACCACTGATGTGTAAAACTGAAAGAAAAATGATCAGCTCCTTTTTTTGTCCCTTTCCCCTCCAAGATTCTATGTAACGGCTAACCAGAGAATATAGCCGTTGAGTTGCCTTTTTCTCTCACTTAAAAAGTCTAGTACCTTTCCTCACAGAAACCCAACAATCAATATTGGCACACAAATCCCACAACAATCATCACTTCAGTTCTTCACAACAGAGTACAGTACAATACCTCATAATGGCCAAAACACTTCTCTCTCTTTCCCTCCTGCTATTGTCCTTCATTTCAGGTACACATCTCCTCGATTTCAGTACTTTTTTTCATCTTTGTTGCCCCCCTCCCCCCCCCCCCGGGGGACCCTCTCATTACCTTCAAAAGCTGTTGTATTCTTCAGTTTATATTTTCTTGTGCTTTTTTTTTTACTGAGTTTCTGAATTTTAAGTGAGAAACTTCTCAAACTGTCAGATTGCTCTGTTCAAATTTAATATGAGTTGGGTTTGTAGTAATTAAATCTGTTTACTGCAAATCATTACTCAGGATCACGAGTCGCTACCTTTTCGCTGATTTCAACTTCTTGTTCAATACCGGTTACAGTTTTTGATAGATACTCTAGTTTACTGAAATCTTCAAACTGCAAATTGCAATGGGGTTTTGCCGAATTAATTATCCGACCACCAATGTTTTGAAATTTATTTACTCAAATATAGTAGTTTGATAAATAAGTTTAAAACTATAGTATTTGGAATGGTAGTTGGATAATTAACTCCCATTTCGCCTAATTTGCTTTAGATTGGTTTAGTTGTATTAAAATCTGAACTTCCTCAAACAGTTGCTGAATTTCTTTTTTTCTTTACAATGGTTTGTCTGGGCCAATTGCTTAATGAATTAGAATGGCAGTACTTCACACTGCATACTCAACTTGAATAGCAAACTTGGTCTCCAAAACTAAAGTTTGTTAATTAGTTTTAAGTGAATTTGGTATTAACTGACAGATTTTGCAAGAACAATAAAGTGGTTTTAGTAATCATTATACAAATTTGCCAGAGAGATAGAGGTAGGTTTCTTCCTCATTTATCTGTTTTCAGTAGATTTCATTATCATGATGCTGATTCAGCAAAATGGAGGAATAGGATTCATGCAACTGACCTCATAAAAAGTTAGGACAAGACTTTATTGAGCTGTTGAGAAGTATACTGATTGTGCAGTATTTGCTTATCTGAGTTGATTTTTTTTTCCAGCTGGGACTTTTGTAAAGGCAAATGAACAGGTACTTCCAATCTCCTCACATTATTCAAGTAATTAACCAGAGAGAAAGAAAGAAAAACTAAATGGGTTTTGAATAGTTTGTTAAAAATTAATTTTTCCAATTGATCTGCAGAAAACTTGGTGTGTGGCTAAGCCTTCATCAGAGCAGGCAACACTGTTGGAAAACATCAATTATGCATGTTCTCAAGTGGACTGCAGGATTATCCAAAAGGGTTGCTCTTGTTTCTCCCCTGACAATCTCATCAACCATGCTTCTATAGCCATGAATCTTTATTATCAGTGCAAGGGTAGGAACAACTGGAACTGCCACTTTGGTAACTCTGGGCTCATTACCTTGACCGATCCAAGTAAGTCACATTTTTTAGTATCAGTACATATACCATTCAAATTCACCAACCTTTCAAGTAGATGAGATTAGGTTGAAAGGGCTTTCTTTCATTAACATTCAGTGAAGTGCATAGCTTCTTTGAATGTCCCGCTAATTGACTACTACATCTAGGGATGGGACGAGACTGATCCTGAAAGAGAAGTCTTTCTTTTTGGCTATGAAATTGCTTAGATTGAAATGAGATTGGCAATTTTTGACATTTGATGCAGAGTTAACCGGTTAGGCTGGCCAATCCTCGACAGGAACCCACAAAATTAAAATAACATGCAAACATTAGTTATGAATGGGGCGGCTCGATTTTGATATAATAAAA
>CM042187.1:35525689-35537336 GCA_023539305.1 Ilex asprella
GATTTAATCGGAAGACTAAAAACTCTTCCGCATTCCTACCCGATTTTTTGCGGCTAACCGATTTTTAGGGTAGGATAGGATCGGGTAGGGTAGGAAATTGCGGCCAATCGGAAATTTGAACACCCCTATCTGTGCGTGTGCCTATCTCACTCTTTATTTCGATCTTTCTGGCTATGTCTTCGTCCGTGTTTAGATCTTGTAGCAGGCAACAAAACATTCCTTCATAAATAAAATTTTTGATTTGATATTTATGGTTGATTGAGTATATTAATGTTATTTGGCCATAACCAGATGAAAGATTTGTGTTTAAATAGACCCATTTAACGATTTTTCTAGAAATTGTCAACAAAGTAAGAGCTTTACTGCCATTAGAGGAGCTCATGAACAATCACAACTCATTTGCATAAAAATAATTTGACTCTGAGTGTATATAAGTGTCCATGTATCTGTACGTATTGTTTATTCATGTGTAGAAAGACAGAAGATGCCCTACGAATTTCACCCAATAATGGTGAGAGGATAGGGAATAAGTTTTGGGGCAGCAATTAGAAGAAGTTGTGCTTGATCGTCCATGCAGCTTTATTGGAGCTTCTTTAGCTGTTCATCAGAGATCAAGAGAGGGAGAACTCGAGGTTGATTGCCCATGGAGGTCCCGAACTCGAGCTTGATGGATCATGGATGTGTGTTGGTTAGAAAGAGAGATGTGCTAGGTCTGAAGAGTTGAATTAGAGATAAGAAAAAGGATAAAAAAAAAAGGAGAAGACGGATTTTTTGTGGTCAGGACAAGACTTGTGTTTGGTTAATTTTTTTTGACTCGACTTATATTTGGTTTATTTTTTTTAACTGGACTTATATTTGGTTCCATGAATTATTATACAATACAAAAAATATTCATCGATGATTGACTGCGTTCATGATCTTTACGTGCATGGTTCGCACTAAATATGTATATTTGTATGAATTATTATATAATGCCAAAAATAGTCATCGATCAAATCGTTTATTTCGTTGTTTTTAATTTTTTTTCCGAAACAATGTGGATCAATGTTACGAGAAATTAATGTGCTCGCACTTGTGAACTTTTGGAAAAATGAAAACCGAATTATTTTTGGTATTTCTCCTTGGTGACACATCTGATACATTTTTATGAAATATAAATATGGACAACATGAATAAAATTTTATAGCCAAAATTGACTTTGGCTTGGATAGAATTAAAGGTTAAAATTATAAATTCATGTGAAAGTAAAGAGATTTGACCCAAAAAAATAATAGTTTGTCCGTAGGCCCCATAATATTAGAAATTACTTTCCAAATGAGGGATAGGATTACACCACTTCATTGGTATCCTAGTTATTGGGTTTTCATTGGATTGGTTTGAATTTTTAATCTAAACCAATCCTATCCCCCAAAGTGTTGCCAAACACACCCTAAAAGTTAAAAGTCTTTACGCTTATAGGAATGTTTACGTGAGATAAATGATAAACAATTTTTTTCTCGTTTTGGACAAACATATTCTCGAAGAAAAATCTATTATATATTATTTGAACGAATGAGCATTTGCTATCATTGTCCCAATGATCGTTGTGTCAAGAACTAGATCCTACTGATGCAAAAGAGTGATGGATGATTTCCAGTTCACCCAAAACCGAAAAAAGAAAAAAGAAAAAATAATTGTACAACAGCAGAAGTATGTAAATCTCGTCAAGTTAAGGCCCAAGTTGCACCTGATGATCCGCAAATGCAACAGCTCTTGAATTTGTGAAGGACCATAACTTCCTAGCAAGTTAGCAAGAATTGAACAAACATGTGGTACAGCTAGGCCTGTCAAAATCCAACACGACACGATTAATCGACACGATTAACCGTTGATTAAACGGGTTTGGGTGAGACCTTAACGGGTTCGGGTGTTAAACGGGTCAACCCGTTTAACACGTTTAATAAACGGGTCGTGTTCGAGTGAGACATGCTAACCCGTTTACAACCCGTTTAACCCGTTTAAATAAATAAAAAATTTTTTTTTAAAAAAATAACCATTTTTTTTAATAAAAGTCACATAGAAAATATATAAAGGTATTTTTTCTTAACCCTAATCTAATTTTTGCAGATTCTTGAACAGCTATTGCTGCGCCTCCAGTCCATTCCAGGCTTCCAGCAGGCCTCCATCTTTTGCTCCTCTCTTTTTCCCTCTTTTTCTTTATCTCTCCCTCTCTCTCAGCGAGCTGCCAGTTACGATTTGAGTTGATGAGTTGTTGTGATCTGAGTTGTTCAGTTGTTGCGATCTGAGTTACGAGCTGCGAGTTGCAATCTGAGTTAGATCTGTGTTAGATCTGAGTTGATTATAGGGTTCTGCTCTTCTTGTGAAAGGCTTTTCAGTCCATGTAAGTTCCCAGGAGAATCAAGTTCTTCTAATTTACCCCATACGTTATTCCTTTTTTTGGTATTTGGAAATGAAATCATGGTTTTTTTATTCTTGCTTTTTGTATGTAAGGCGGTTATGGTTTGGTTGGAGATTTCTAATTGAGAGTCTTGAGACCATCTGCTTCACCTCTTAAAATGAAGTTACTAGAAAATGATTTTAGAATCTGTTTGCAATCTCGTAGATCCGTTTGCAATCTTTGTCAATCTGTGGCAATACCGTTCGAGCAGATCTGTGTTCGAGTAGATCTGTGTTAGATCTGTGTTTGAGTAGATCTTTATAATGTTCAAGTAGATCTGTGTTAGATCAACATCAGTTTCTTACTTGTCATATGTTTGAAGATATCAACACCAGTATCTCTGTGTTTTTTTGCTCCTTTACAGGAGTGAATCCCATTCCATATTCCAGAATGGACTTCACTAGGTGTTTTGACGTGGACTACTCTATTCACTTATATCACTTGGTAATCAAATAAATCAATAACTCGTATGAAGAGAGTTTCAAACATCATCAACTACGTCAAGGGGAAATAGATGATGATGTTTTCAATCAAAATATGAAGTCTAATAAAACTATATCTGCTCAATGTTCTAATTCTATAATAGATCATGACTAAACAGAGGTAATGCCAACTTTTTTGTACTTATCTAGTTATGAGTCTATTTAATTATTAATGTTATATAATATTTCATTTTAATTTGTATAGGGCATGGAAATTTGATTGCTGAATTTGTTCGTTGTCGTGGAGGTGGAGATTTGATATCTTTCGCGGGATTTTTGTGAATCATGGAATTTGTGGTTGTAATATGATTGTTATTTCGGATTGTATTTATGATTTGTAATATGATTGTTGGTGGAATTTGGATATTTTGGATTGTAGTTTGTACTTTATAATATGATGTGGTATTATTTGTGTTAGTTTGTTAGTTTAATAAAATTATATAACATTTTAAAAAACACAGGTAAATGGTTAAATGAGTGGCTTACCGTGTTAAATTGGTCAAACGTGTGGTAAACAGGTAAATGGGTTAAACGGGTGGTTTATCGTGTTAAATGGGTTAAACGAGTGGTTTATCGTGTTAACCCGACCCAACCCGACTCGACTCGTTTAAAATTAAACGTGTTAAACGAGTCGTATCATGTTACCCGTTTATTAAACGATTCGTGTTTGTATTTCAATTTTTTACCCGTTTAATAAACGGGTCGTGTACGGGTTTACGTGTTTTTCACCCGTCACCCGTTTAACCCGACACGTAACCGTTTAACCCGACACGTTTGACACCCCTAGGTACAGCAGAGGTGGCAATTTTTGTCCTAGCAACAATACTGCTATTGTAAAGGCTCATGTTAGATGCAGTAATGGCACATGGTATAATTGTCAAATAAAAAAAACTAGAAAATGAATAAAGTAGGCTCATTTTTTTTACAAGTAGGTGGTTATACATTATGTGGATGATGATTATGATTTTTTTGGGCTTCACTTACCCACTTGTTCTCTTATTAATAGACGATTACAGCAAGTGATACTGTTGACTGCTGATGTAGTATAATTGTTACACTCAATATTTTTTTCCTATTTCTCTCTCTCTCTTTTTTTAGGGGGTTGTGTCAGTACATTTTAATATTATATATAATTCATTGTACTAATGTATAATGTACATACATGAATCTTGATATACAATATATAATATAGATGCATGTATCATACTTGCTCTAATGCATGAATCATATTTATGAAATAAATGTAAAATCCACATACATGAACATGAACTTATTTGGATACATGCATGAAGATATACATGAATCATCTTTTATTTTTTTTAATACTATTTTTTTAGGGGAGAATTTGAACCCTTGACCTCAAGAAGACAAAGTCTTCACAAGGTAAGAAGTATCATTGAACCAAATGTCCGTTGGTTGAATCATCTTTTTTTACATACATTTATAATTAGATATGTATACATGTATTTTATTTCATATATAACTTATATTCATGAATTGATCATTATTACATACATGCAAAATTGCATTTATGTACTTTGTGTATACATGTATGAGTTGAATACATGAATTCTAGAAGGTTCTGAAAGCCTATAAATAGGACCTCTAAATTAGACATCTAAGTTAGACATTTGCACAAACATAAAACATCATCCAACACATTGCAACACCTCATAACATAGACACACTAGAGAGTTCAAGCAAAAAAAAGGTGTTTCTATAGTGGAGCTTTGGACTTAACAACTTGTGCAGAGTTGATTAATGTCATATGACCAAACTGCAAGAGACAAGTCAAATGAGAAGGTTTGTTGTATTGAATTAGGGCTTTGCCATTTGCAGAAGACTTGAATCTCATTAAAGAGGACGAGAGATCCCTGCCTTAACATGAGTTGTTTCTTATCAAGTTTTTATTATTTTACACTTTACTTCTCAATTTATGCAATTACACCGAGAGTTGGTGAATTTATGCGTGGAATAAGTATAATGGGTTCCTTAGTTACTTTTAGTTTGACTTGTCTATGTAACAAAGAAATGTGCATTTAAAAGGGTTTAGAGCAAATTTGGATTTTGAAAAACTAAATAGGTAATGTTCTTATTTATTGTAACCTCTGATGTAGAATAGGTGATAGCAGAATATTTGGAACAGACTAGTCGTCGTGTCTTCAAAGCATAACAAAAGAGCAAAAAGTAATAATAGAGGTAAAATGTGCCAGATTCAAAATTCAGTGGGACAAGTGATATTTGATTTGAATTAGGCTAACGATCAAAACTCATCACTTCGGCATTAACTCCTTCAATTTTGGGTTGAATTCAATGGTTTAGGCCCTCAAAATCACGTTTTTGTCGTTTTATGAAATATTTTAGAAATTAATAATAAACCATAAGAGATTTCAAATTCATCGTCATCACGTTGTACTCTAGATGACACGTGCTTTTATGTTAATTCGAAAAATCACATATTTCTATTTTTTGGTACTTTTCATAATTTTGGAAATGATTAGGGTTTTAGTTGTTCCTATTTATATTACTCTTTTGTACTTCGAGTTGATCATTCAGTAATATTATATTTTAGAGTTTTTTTTTTTTACTTTCTTTGTGGATTCAGACTGTCCCTTTTTGGTTCGATATATAAGGAATTGTAGTATTCTATGTGTTCCTTGTTTTGCCACATCAATTGGTATTAGAGTCTTGCCTAATCTGGTGTGATGAGTATTAACAATCTTTCTTATGATAGTTATTGTCATGTGGAAGGGGTTTTTTCGAGAACCGAGTTCTTGGAGTCCTAGCGACAACAACAACAATAATTCCAGCAATCCTTACAAACATTGCATGGGGTGGTTGCTCAGTTGACGATGGGCCAATACCAAGGTCTCGATCAAGAAAGGGTACAAAACGACGATAAGACTTATGTTCAACCCAATCATGATCGTAATCTTGTCTATCCTGCATGACAGAATATTCATGGTGTACCAGCGAGAGGAGTACTGAATGTAGATTTCAACGGTGATGAAGATAAACTCTTGTTTAGGCATGTTGCAGATTATAGGGATCCTGATCATGATGCTACGGATTTTCATATGAAGGTTGACTGACCCAACTTTAATGGTCATCCTCATATTGAAAATTTCCTCAATTGATTGGCCATGGTGGAGAGGTTCTTCAACTACATGGATATTCTGGAGAAGAAGAAGGTTAAACTAGTGGCCTACAAGTTGAAGGGTGGAACTTCTCTTTGGTGGAAACAAGTTCAGCTTGCACATGCATGGGAAGGTAGACTCCCAACTCGTTCCTGGTCAAAGATGAAGAGATTGATGTGAACATATTGCTACAACTTCAAATATGTAAACCCAAGCGTAGGTTGTACGAAGTAATATAAACTCGGAAGTCCGACGTCGAACCCTTAGAGAAAAGTGAAAACACAGAAACCACACTAAATTCTGTAAAAAACTTGTGAAAATGTTTTGTTTGAAAGAGTATTTGATTTGGTAAAATTAACTAAAGTAATTAAAACAATATGAAAAATACTAGAGCATCAGGTACTTCCTCTTAAATCTATACAATAATAATTAAAGACTTAGTTTTCAATCCTAGACAAGAATTAAATGTCGATTAACTCGAGTCACCAAATTTACTTAGTTTTCAATCCTAGACAAGAATCAAATGTCGATTAACTCGAGTCACCAAATTTAACAATAAGAACAAGAAAATACATTTGTTTATAATGAAAAGTTTATTCAGAAAAATCAATGAACTGGTTGTCGGTCATAAATATTTACTTACTTTATTGGTGCCGAATGCAATATTATTATTTTGAGTTAAAAGTCACCAAAATGATACGGCCATTTGCATTGATCACCGGTAAACTAGTAAAAAAGGTGATATGATCCACAGCGAGGAAAAGACCAAAATTCATGTGGCTTGAACAAGTTACTAAAGATTTGATGGGATATTGTTTTGATGAAATTATGCCCTTAGGCTGAGTAGTATTGCAAAATAGAATTCATACAGCCCGCACATGGTTGAGCGACAGAATCTTGCTTGTGAATTTCCATGCGAATGTGATAATTTTCTGAACACATGAGCAGGAAGTTGAAAGCATGTGATCGCAGGATCATGGTGTTGATAGTGATACTAGTTGTGGAGTTTGTAAGGAAGAGGTAATGGCAGAAATAGTATCTATAGCTGTGTTGTAATGCCTATGGTGGTCGGGCACTTAGGCAAACAAGTAGGAATGGTGGCTGTAGCAGCTGATGGAAGGCGGCGGGATACCTGTTCTATGAACAAATTTCTCTGGCAGATCAATTTTTGATAAGGTGACACGTCATAAGTGCCATAGGCCCTTGTTTGCGCTTCCTCCCCACTGAAGATGCAAGCTTATTCATGTCAGTATGAAAACAAGGATAATTATATTTGTATGATTTGCTGATGATGTGGAAGCGGTAACTGCTTATCATGAAAAGCTATAAATGTGGTCAGCAGCTATTCAGCTAGTATCCTGCCTCTCTTACCGCACTATTACTTGAATCTTGCTCCTCTATTATTATGGTTGTCTTTTTCCACAGCAACCTATCCCATTGATTTGGAAATGGTAACCTTAATTTATTCTTGGATGTTGAGCCACTGAAGTGGCCTTTCCCAAGCAGTAGTCTGAATGATATTGAGGGTTAGGATGAGTGGCCTTTTGTCTTCCTTTCTTTTTTCAATATAGTCAAAATGTTCTAATTGGGCACTAACCTAACCTTCTGTAATAACATGATATGATTGCTCCCCCATTCCCATGGCATTCTCACACTTGCTAGCCCAAGCTTGTACCTGTCTATTTACTGGTGTCAAATGAGTATGTCCCCATAATCATAGGTTTTTGAAAGTGGTCTTTGATGTTTCTATAGTAGACTACATCTCAATGGATTCATCCATTTGGTTTTAGCATTTCATGAGTTCCCTGATATGGTTAGAATATGTTGTGCGCTGATATATTGTGATCTTTTCCCAAATGATTGTGCATTATTAATATGTACTTTTTATCAACCTAGAAAAAGCAACGTAAAGAATTCTGGCAGTTATAGGCCAAACATTATTCCTTTTGGGTTTGTACCATTGATTGTCCACTACCAGTATCAGTGTGCATAGAGTTTTTGCGTTCTCATCTCATTGTCCTCTGAATCTTTGACTTGCACTGTTATGAATTAAACGTTAATCATCAAGTCAATCTTCTTCTGCTTCTTCTTCCCTCTTTCTATATCGGCCTGCACACGTGTATGCACATGTGTGACAGGGTTGATGGATAGAGGTTGGATGTAGTGGATGATAGGTTATAAGTTATAGAGGATCAGCAGCGTTTTCAACGTCTTGTGTTTGTTAACTTGGAAAATATATTTTTCTTATCCTTTTTCATGTGGACAAATCATATGACACTGGGGTCAGAGTACAAGTATCGCTATTTGCTTAAAAGTCTTGTATCTGATGAAGTTCATCTTCAAGATTGTTGGTGCAGAAAACCCTGTTCTGATGTCTGCTGCGGAGCAGATCTTTGATGCTGGTGGAAAGAGAATGAGACCAGCTTTGGTTTTCCTAGTGTCAAGAGCAACATCGGAAATTGTGGGTTTTAAGTGAGTGCTCTCTGATCTTTTTCCTAGAAGTATTTGCAATATGAATGCCAGAACACTAAAAATTTCATGCTATGCTTCTAATATATCAGGGAGCTTACAACAGAACATAGACGTTTGGCAGAGATCATTGAGATGATCCATACTGCAAGCTTGATTCATGATGATGTACTGGATGAAAGTGACATGCGGAGAGGTAGGAATGTGTATTTTTTCTATGGACTACCGAAGTATTCTTGATGTTTTGCCATGTCTAACCCGAATATTATGCAGCTTTGTGTCGTATAAACATATTAGCACACTTGTAATATTTGCACCCAAGTTTATCATTTTCATTGTGCTGAAATTTGTAGCTTGTATATTCATTGGACATTACTTTGGGTACTGACTCCCAGACCACTGTTCAGTATATATTTAGGTTGCCAATACAAATACCCAAGTTTGTGTTGGATGTCATGTCATTGATATTTTAGTGATTTCTTCTTAAATTGTTTTGCTATAGAGTATAGAGTATTTTTTCAAACGGTTTTTTTTGGGATACTTTTCCCATCAATCTAAAGTATTATATCGTTATGCCCTCGATTCTATCAGCCATTTCTTCTACAAAGACGACAACTAAGGCATGCTTTAGTAAAAACACATTGCTGCATGCCCACATATTTCCTGACTCAACATTTATATGGGGTACTTATACCTATTGTGTGATTTGAGGAGCTTCAGTGGGGTGATTGTCTTGTAGAATTGCCTAGGCATAAACTATGCCTGGTGTATAACAAACTTCCTTTAGATGCAATCTTTTGGGGTGATTGTCTTGTTGAATAGCTGAGGCATGAACTATGCCCTGTGTATGACAAACTTCCTTTAGATGCAATCTTTCTTTTTTATCTCTTCTTTTTTGTACTTAGCAATCCGTCACCTTTTTACTGAACCCTCTGAAGCATACTCTGCTTATATGCAGGGAGGGAAACTGTTCATCAAGTGTATGGTACAAGAGTGGCAGTGCTGGCAGGGGACTTCATGTTTGCGCAATCATCATGGTACCTGGCCAATCTTGAAAACCTTGAAGTCATAAAGCTCATCAGCCAAGTATGTCTGAATATACCCTTTGTTGATTTTGATCCATGATCCTCCTGTGGCTGTCAGGGATTTCTAAAAATTCTTTTGATTCAGAGTTAGGTGATTAGGTATCAAAAAGTAGAAGGAAATAACCTAATGCTTATTAGTTTTACCCTCATGTAATTTTGGGGGGTATCATGGCAGGTAATTAAAGATTTTGCAAGTGGTGAAATAAAGCAGGCATCCAGTCTGTTTGACTGTGACGTTGAACTTGAGGAGTATTTGATCAAGAGCTACTACAAAACAGCCTCGTTGATTGCTGCTAGCACTAAAGGAGCAGCTATTTTTAGTGGGGTTAACAGTGATGTTTGTGAGCAGATGTATCAATATGGTAGGAATCTTGGTCTATGCTTTCAAGTTGTCGATGATATATTGGATTTCACTCAGTCTGCAGAGCAACTGGGGAAGCCAGCTGGAAGTGACCTGGCAAAGGGGATCCTTACTGCACCAGTGATTTTTGCGCTAGAGAAAGAGCCCAAACTGAGAGATATCATTGAATCCGAATTTTGTGAAACTGGTTCTCTAGAAGAGGCCATTGAATTAGTCAAGACTTGTGGGGGCATTGAGAGAGCACAAGGTCTTGCTAAAGAGAAAGCTGATGTTGCCATCCGAAGTCTCCAATGCCTTCCTCAGAGTGCCTTTCGACTAGCACTTGAGGAGATGGTGAAGTATAATCTTGAGCGAATTGATTAGGTAGAAAGAAACGTCCCTGTTGTAAATGCCCATGTTAACATCTGAGCAATCCTCGACAAGGACTCGTTGAGCATGAGGAAAGATGGACTTGAGTGGAAGCCTCTATAGTTATTGCAAGCGCTTCCACACGTCAGCAAGCTCTATCAATGTCATGCTTCTTGTGATTGGTGGTATATTCATAAAGATGGTGAGCAATGAAATTAGCTCCTTATATATTGTAGCAAATAGCAGCTTTCTTGCCAATTGGCTCAAAGAAAATATTTTTTCTTTATTCTTGTACACTAATCATTGTTGTACACTATTTTCGACTTCAAATGATGTGAAGAGCAATCCTCTTTTCTTGCGTCTTCATTATACTGATGATTTTTAGAATCACATAATCTGTTCATGGATTGTTTGTGTTTGTGGCCACGCAGCAGCAGATGTTCTGATATTTTTTTTGTAGGACTTCCACCATGACACCCGAGTGCCTGGGAAGCCCTGCAAAACATTGCCATTCTTTCCATCCATAGTGGCAAGGGGCATTTTGCATTCCTGTTTACCAAGTAAGAGCATTAAGGTGTGTTTGGTAACATTTCAACTTTTAAGTACTTTTTTTTAAAAAAAATTCTACCTGTTTTATCTTTTTAAGTTCTTTTTTCAGAAGCATTTGTCTTTGGTCTTTGTCTTGTTTTTTTTTTTAAAGAATCTTTTTATGGTCTTTTTTCATGGAGCATTTGTTTTGGAATTGTTTTTCTTTAATTCTTTCGTAATCCGGATTGGTTCCCTTCCACTAAGTTTAATAGTATTTGTAATTTGAAAAAATTCCACTTTGCCCCAAAAAAGATAACAAAATTCTCAGATTGCACTCCAGAAGATTAATTTTTTCAAATTGCACCCTCAAAGAAATAAAAAAGTTGCAATATAATTTACCACCTTATTTTGATTATATGCAAAGACTTTAATGTAAAACAACACCAATTGAAGCTCCTTTAACCCTTTATTGAAAGAAGAATCTCATTAATAGAGCTCCAATTGGTGTTGTTTTACAATAAAATCCTTGCATATTACGTGTTTGACACGTGATCACAAAACAGACAGATGCCTAAACGAAAGTAAGGCGGTGGACCAGATTGTAACTTTTTTTCACTTATTTGAGGGTGTAATTCAAAATTATTAAAATTTTGGGGTGAAATCTGAGAATTTTGTTATCTTTCTATGGGCAAAATGGGATTTTCCAATGTAATAATACACATATGATTATCTACTAATATAAAATAGTGATAGAATGTGGTATTACTTTTTGTGACAACATTGCTTTTTTTTTTTTTTTT
>CM042187.1:35542336-35554726 GCA_023539305.1 Ilex asprella
TTTTTTTTTCAACTTGTGTTTTTTTAGGATGATGCCGATGACATGCCACAGTTTTGAGTTTGGTAGAACTAGGCTGGACTTGGTTGCACGTGGGTGTTCTTCCGATGCTTCATTCGACTGGTTTTCTGCAAATTATCATGCAAAAGGCTTCTCCAACACCTTTAATGGAGGCTATAGGCCCCGGAAATTGTTCTGTGGACAGCATGAAATTGCTTGGCGCCGCATTTTTTCAGAGAAGACTCAAAAAATTCTGCTAAATGGTGCATTCTTTCATGAGCTTAGCATGAATTAAATTTCTGTTTTGGTGTTTAATTGAATTTAGTGGTTCATACTTCATACTTCATAGTATTTAAATTTTGTTGTCGAACTGCTGTAGGGGTAGCTGCACTAGGTTTTCAACCAGTGCCGGATGTGAAGGAAGATTCAAGAGGTCCCATTTCACAGACAAATCTGTTTGAACTGGTTGCTGATGACCTCCAAACATTGGACAACAATCTCCAATCAGTGAGTAACTATATATTTGGTTGCTGATTACCTCCAAAATAATTGTACTCCTTTCATAGTTCTTAATATGGCTTGTATGCTTTGAAAATGTTATTAGGGTTAATGACACTTTTGCTCATTTTGTCACCTCAATTTTTTTTTTTTACATTGCACCTTCCACTATGATTAGCAGTTTCACATCACCCTAATGATTTACGTCAGTTAGAAATCTGATGGGAAGTTGTTTCACTTTGTTGCCCAAACTATGTGATTTTTCACATTTCCATCCAAAAGATTATGGATGTTCCATTTAGGCAATGTGAAACTAATTCAATTAGTTGAGAGGGCAATGTGACAAATTTAATGGTTCAGGTAGCAAAGTTAGATGTAGGCCATAGTTTAGGAGACAAAATATTATTAACACATTTTGTCACTAGTTTTTCACTTGGAAAATATAGTAGTTTTAAACTTCTTATTGGTGGTAATAATGTAGTCTTTAGGTAAACTAGGCCAAAAATGGTGTGGCCGTTTGTTTTGAGAAAGAATAAAATAGCAAAGAAGAGTGGCATGATTCATTGTTCAAGGAATCGGCCAAATCGTATCTGAAGTAGCACTCCGTGCAAACCACGAGTCTCTCTCGATGCATAGTTGACTTGAAAACATCTTGTTGATCACTAGGGTGATTTGTCTAAGTCTTTGTCATCCACTCGGAGTGTATTACCCAATACTTGTGATATTGTCTAAATCTGATGAAGATCATCTGCTAGACTGTTGGTACAGAAAACAAGAGATTGAAATCAGCTCTTGAGCATATCTTTCGTGCTGGTGGAAAGAGGATGAGACCAGCTTTGGTTTTCCTAGTTTCAAGAGCAACAGCAGAAATTGTGGGCTTGAAGTGAGCACTTTATATGATCTTTTTTTTTTTGTTTATTTCCCTGGAGAAGCACTTGCTGTATAAATTTCAAAAAGACTAAAAATTTCATACCATGTTTTATAATTCAGGGAACTTACAACCGAACATAGGCGTTGGGCAGAGATCATTGAGATACTGCATACTGCGACTTTGATTCATGATGATGTACTGGATGAAAGTGATATGCGGAGAGGTAGGGAGGGCTATCTGAATTTTTATTGGGAACTAGTGAAATATTCTTCATGTTTCTCTCAGTTTCTTGTCACATTTCTGAGGAAAAAAATTACACTTTGACCCTTTTAACTATGGTTCCGTCTCACATTTATCTCCTCAATCATAAAAAACATAAATTACACTTTGATCCGCTTAACTATTATCCCTGTCTCATGTTGGCTCTGCAATTATCATGTTTTTTACATTGCACTTTCATAGCTATCATCATTAGTTTCACAATGCCCGAATGATTAACGTTGCTATAAAGTTGACGGAAGTTATCTCAATTTGCCCTAAACTATATGCCTTGTTTCATTTTGTTATCCCGGCACATGGACATTTTTTTCTCTAAAAGATAAAAGGACATTTAAATTTGAGGTAATGTGGGGAAATGTGATAAACACATTAGTTTAAGGGGAAAAGTAAAATTTAGACCATAGTTGAGTGAGTCAAAACATTTTTTTTTTCCTTCGAAAGTCTATTTTGTCACACTAGTACCCCATTTTAAATTGTTGTGAATTGAGTAGTTGTTTACATGATACTGTGTGGGAAGTTTTTCAATATCTTCCAGAGCAATATATTGTTGGGTGTCCCTTCTTATGTCTTTTCATTGAGACTCAACTCAAATTAAAGATATGTGCATATGTGCATTGAAACTATGCATTGAAAAAGTCTAGCACAAGCCAAGATTTGAAGACCTGTTGTCTTCCAAGTTGTCTGACTGGTTTTACACTTCGAGTGGCATATTTTTCACTTCCACAGCTGATTTCTACTGTTTCGGGTCGTTAATCGGACTTTTCTACAACTAATTTTCAATTACAGAAATTCAGCCACTTCGACGAGATCTTTCTAGTTGCTTTGTGTTAAAGTCCACCTAAGAGTGAAGTTTTTATGTTTGGGAGCCAATGAGTTATTTTTCTCTTGATGTTTGACATCTCTAGTTGTAACTAGAAGACTTGTAATCCTAATTTCGTTGATAGTAGAGAGATTGAACCAAGTTTGGTCCCGTAGTTTTTCACTTCGCCTTGAAGAGTTTTTATGTTAAAAATTCTTGTGTTTCTTGTTGTTGATTTGGTTTACTTTTTTGTGCTTGTTTGTGGTTTTAGTTATTCTCTATTGATTTTCACATAGAGGAAAAGTCACTAATTTTCTCAACATATATCATGAACTCCTCAATCTTAGCACTCATTTCTACTGCAAGCCCATCAAGTAAGACATGCTTGAGCAAACACACACACACACACACATTCCTCAACTTCTGTATGCAAAAGATGTATGTTTGCAAAAGAGGTACCTTGATTTTTAGCGACAACTATTATGTCATCGTCAAAGAAAGAAAATACTGCTACAATATAATTTCTTTCAGTGACAAAAGTTTTTTTGGTGACAACCAGATGAATTTTTAAGCGATTTAAGTTTTTTGTCTACTTTAGCGATGATACTTTAGTTGGTCACCAAAACCTCGAGTCTACAGCGACAAATTGGCAACTAAATTTTTTCGTTCACAAAAAACTTCTATAAGCGAATTATTCACTTTTTAGCGATGAATATTTTTGCCGTTAATTATACACTTTTATTCACCTTCTAATTATACCATCTTAAATGTAGGGAAGGAAACTGTTCATCAGTTATATGGTACAAAAATGGCTGTGTTGACAGGGGACTTCATGTTCGCGCAGTCTTCATTGAACCTGGCTAATCTCGAAAACATTCAAGTCATTAAGCTTTTAGGCCAAGTATGTCGACGTGCACCTATCAATATTTCCAGTCTATGTTCACTTCTCTGACTATTAATTTCATCAGTGTCTTCTAAATACCCTTTTCATTGACATATTTTGTAAATCGATTATGAAAAAGGGTTGAGTAATTTGAGGAGTATTGTGGTAGGCAGTTAAAGATTTGGCAAGTGGTGAAATGAAGCAGGCGTCGAGCTTGTTTAACTGTGATGTTGGACTGGAGGAATATATGATGAAGAGCTACTACAAAACAGCCTCGATTATCGCTGCTGGCGCCAAAGGAGCTACCATTTTTAGTGACGTTAGCAGCGGTATCTGTGAGCAAATGTATCAATATGGCAAGAACCTCGGTCTATCGTTTCAAGTTATGGATGACATTTTGGATTTCACTAAGTCTGCAGAGCAACTTGGGAAGCCAGTCGGAAGCGACTTGGCCAAAGGGAACCTGACTGCACCAGCGATTTTTGCACTAGAGAAAGAGCCCAAATTGAGAGAGATCATTGAATCTAAATTTTCTGAAAGTGGTTCTCTTGAAAAGGCCATTGATTTGGTTAAGAGCTGTGGGGGCATTGAGAGAGAACAAGATCTAGCAAAAGAGAAAGTTGATCTTGCAATCCAATGTCTTCAATGCCTTCCTCAGAGTGCCTTTCGTGTGGCCCTTAAGGATATGGTGAATTATAATCTCGAGCGAATCAATTAGATCATTAGATGGATATGGTGAATTCGCAGGAAATCATGCCAAAATATTGTTCTTTTTTGAGCAATATTGGGCAGAGTCGTATGGTTTGATAATGATTGCATGCATCTAAAGTTTGCTTTGAGCACATGATTTGGACAATTTTCCGTTACCTAAAAGAAATAATGAGAATGGGGTATTCTGCAATTTGCATCCCTATTTCCTAACAAAGGCAGTAAGTCCTTCCCCTCCCAACATAAATTCAGTCAAGAACATAGTCTATTTATACCAAATTAGGGGTGTGTTTACATTAAACACCCACTCAACCCACAAAAATTTCAATAAATAAATAGAAATAAAGAAAATCAAAAGGGGCCAATGAATTTCAATAACTTAAGAGAGTGACCCAAGCTTAACTCATTCACCACAAGGGCTTTAATCTTATCACCTTGTCTCCCGTAGCATGGTTGAAAGCATCGAACAATACAGATGCAATTTGGCTGAGTAGCTTCTAACTTGCCACCTTTCAATTCGATCTTGTGTGTAAAGTATGAGACTCATGTGACTTGTTGAGTTGTCTGAGACATCCCTGAATCTATCGTCATTTTAAATTTTTACATAGCATTTTGTACATATCATCTTAAACAATTTTACGATATCACAATTGATGTATTTTATTATTCTTCTAATCAATGATCGATGTCGTGAACTTGAACCATGTCATACTAGGAGGATAGGGTTCACAACCCCTCCCCCCCCCCCCCCCAAGAAGGGCACAAGGTATTTCAATACCTAAGCTTCAGCCCACTTCCAACCAAGCTAAGCATTGATTCTAGCACCCAAAATGTGGAGCATTTTAAGTGGTCATGTGACCATATCACGTGAAGCATGATGAATTTGGTTAAAAATTAAGCAATCATATTCTATTAACTCTTAGATTTGCAATAAGTTGCCTCAATTTCACCATTTTGTCTACAACTCCTAAGGTTGACATTTTGATTTAACTTAATATATAGAAAGTTTTTTGTTTTTTTATCGGTCGGAGATGTTCAAACTAGTTTACGTGCATTTCGATTAATTTTTTTTTCGATCCGATTAAAATTATGTCATCTATGCTAGGACGACGGTCTATATGAGGACTAAATCCTTCATGACCTGACCCCAATAAATTATTCAAAATTCGAATTCAGAAAATATAAGTTTACAATTTGTTCATATTACCGTTTTACTCATTTGTGTTAATATATAGAAGTTATGTAATGCATATTACAACAAATCACATTTTGATTTAACTTAACTAGGCCTCTTGTCACGCATTGCGTTCTTTGCTATTAAATTTTTTACATTACATTGGTAGTCGTAGTTATCAATTTTACATTATTGGTGGACAATAATATACTCTTTTGACTTCTTCACCATATTAATGGTTATTTGAAGAACATGATCGGTATTTTTATTTGAATTATAAGTATAACAAAAAAGAGCAAGATTCAAATCATATAATCTTGCTTGTCCGTAGAAAAATAAAAATGCAAAAGTCGTCTTATTAAAAGGCCTTCAAAGACAAAAAGAAAATACTGTCAAAGGTCAAATTTTTATTCAATTAGCTCTGTTTGACTTATAGACCCCACAAATGAGGACCACTTTACGTGTTATCAATATGGGCCTTTTTTTTACTTCTCGTGTTAAGAGTTCGAGCCTTGAAGGCTTTATTAAAATTTGATAATTGACCACAATACTAACCTAATTAAGTTTGATCTTGAGAACTATTTCAGGCACGGTCAGTAACCTTAAGATTCCACCGGACCTAACAAGGTGGTCATTAAATACTCTTCCTTACTCTCACCCCTATTTTAACCAAAAAAAATGGTCCCGTTTATTTATCAAGTTTCGATGTAATTGGGAACACGGGTTTAAGAAAAATAATTTGATATATCACTTAATTTTATATTTGATATAATTTATCTTATTATTTGATGGGTCAAGCCCAAATAGTCCAATTTATGTGGAAAGGCCCAACCTCGATTGAAGAGCCCAGTCATGCAAAAACCCACTAAGTCCAAGTTCAAGTCCAATCCAGCTGGGAGCCCTCTTCCAAAGAGATAGGAGCGCCAGGAGAGAAATGCGGCGCACAAAGAAACCCTACTAAATTTGTAATTACCAAGACAAGTAGGAAATCCCTTCCTCACGTCACCGCCTCACCTCCAAACCCTAAGGGTGTGTTTGGTATGTTTTTTGAAAGGGGTTTGCATTGGATTGTCCAAACCTGGGTTTGACCCAAAGATAGGATTCAAAGATGAGATTCAACATTCAATGCTATCCATACCCATGTTTGGTATGTGCAGGGATATATGATTATTATGGTAATATATTTGTATATAAATGACTATTTTGTCCTTTACCCAATTTATATATATGAAGTATATAGGATCTATAGGGGTATAAATGTCATTTGTATGTTAAACCCCCAAACCCACATATGAAACCCACCCCCCATTGGGTTTCATGAAACTCATGAATGAGGGTTTTATGACTCGGGCCATGACCGAGCTGGGTTTGGAATCCTATCCTTACTTTAGACATACCAAACATGGGTTTAAGGGGGTTTACTCCCTAACCCATGTTCCCAAACCCCCCCCAAACCCCCCCAAACCCCCATACCAAATACACCCAACTCTATAAATGTAAGCCCTCTCAACATCTAGGGCATGCCTCCCAAAAAAATCTCTTCTCCTACTCTGCATATTTGCAGAGATTGTTCTCCCTCTCTCTCTCCCTCTCCCTCTCCCTCAAAGCATTGTAGCTCCCTAGAGTAAACTCAACGGAGAACACCATAAATCATCAATAAAGAACACCGGCCACAATTGTCATTCAAAGTGGACGTATGCCATGGCTGAACTACTATAACCTTTGTGTTGATCCTTATCTGATGTTTTTATCATTGATTGTTTGTTTATTGCACATCGATTATACCTATTCGCCATCTTGACTATTGAGCTTGCACAAAAATCGATTTTGTGCATCATTAGTTTGGCACCATCTGTGGGAACGACAAAATTCTCACCTAAATACTTTATTTGTTGAATCTGTTGCAATCACCATCAAATCGATGAATTCCCCTGAAAACAATCCAGCACGAGAGGAAGAGGTTGCTCCTCCACCAGCCAATCATGTCCCAAACACGCAACAAATGTTGGAGACTATGCAACAGCTTGTGGCTTAAAACTAGCAGACCCTCCAACTCATGCTCGTCGAACAAGGAGGAGCCCCAAAAGAGCATTCCACACTTTAGACATCAAGCCCAGACACTCAAAACAATCAAACACCTAGCGAGGACACCCAAACGCCCGACGAGGACATTCAGACGCCTAGGAAGTACACCCTAGCATCCAAGCTAGGTGCCCAGGCCTCTCCGGGCGCCCAACATGGCACTCAGGCACCTTCTGGAGCCCAAGCCTCTCCTGGCGCCCAAGAACCCATGTCTGGTGCCCAGCTTGGTGCTCTACCCTGGCACCCCGGCTTTGCAGAGCCCTCCTCTCTGCCCCTCTGGAACCTTTATGTGGATGCCTTGGGCACCCCACTCAAGGAAGCCCACCATGAGGGACCTCTACTTCCTTCTCCAGCTCTTGTTCCTAGTGGTGGAGACCCTCATTTCCAAGAGGATGATGGTGAAAACCAAAATATAGAGCACTAGAGCCATTCCAAAGGAGCTCCCCACCACTGAGACGAAAAAATAAAAGAGGTACAAAATCAACTAGGTAACGTCTTTAACGCCATGAAAGCCTAAGGACCTGAGACAGTGGACTACCTCGTTAGATGAACCAACACACCCTTCGTACCTAACGTGGCAAACTATCCACTTTCCCAAAAGTTCAAAATGCCATCCATCGAAATCATTGAAGGTACGAATGACCCATTGGATCACCTCGAGACTTACAAGACCCTCATGCAGCTGCACAACGTCCACGACGGAATTATATGTAGGACATTCTCAACTATCTTGAAGGGATCAGCGTGACAATGGTTCCCCAAACTCACCCTAACCTCCATAGGCTCCTTCGTCGAACTGAACAGATCATTTGTGGCACAGTTCATTGGTGGGGGCCACCAACAAAAACATGTCACCCATCTACTCAGCTTAAAGCAGGGTCCAGATGAGAGCTTAATGAGCTACCTCACTCATTTTAAGAAGGAGGTCCTTCAAGTCGAAGAGCCTCATGAAAATGTCAGCATAACCGCCTTCTTGGGAGGCCTCTAGTCATCAAGCTTCTTTTTCTCAAAGATGAAACGTCAACCGAAGAGCATGCTAGAACTATTGGTAAAAACTCAAAAATATATGAATGTTGAGGATATCAACAGGTCCAGGCAAGTTGAATCATCTCACAGATCACCAAGAGCTTGACTTGTCTCTGCACTGTTCTCAAACAGACAGCCTACATCTCTGCACTGCTCTTAAGCAGGTAACCTATCTCTGCATTGTTCTCAAACAGGCAACCTACATCTGCACTGTTCCCAAATAGACAGCCTACATCTCTGCACTACTCTGCTCTTAAGAAGACAGTCTATCTTTGCACTGCTCTTAAACAGACATCTCATATATCCAGTTTAGCGGCTCTTTCACGGGTCGCAAAAAGCTTGGCCTCTGCACTGTTCTCAACTAGGAAACCCACATATTCAGCTTAGCGGCTCTCTCGCTGGTCGCTAAAAGTTTGGCCTCTGCTCTGTTCTCAAACAAGCAGCCTATACCTCAAGTTGAAGGACCCTCATGGATCACCAAAAGCTCAGTCCCAAGAGGTGACGCTCACTCAAGAGCAATCCTCAAGCTGTCTTTGCTCTCGTGCAACCAACCTACCTCTTTCCAGGTAATTATGTTAAAAATTTTAATGTTTGAAATAACATTATTTTTGTTATCTCTAGACAGGATCTCGAAACTCAGGTCGTCTGCAACCCTTAAGACAACATTAGATTGAATGTCAACAATCGGACAGTGTACATAAGGAGCACCAAACTCCCTCTGGTGCCCAGAATGGGGCCCAACAAGCTTCCTCAGGCGCCTAGATCCCCTTTGGTGCCTAGAATGGCATCCAACAAGTTTCCTCAGGTGCCCAGCCAGCCTCCTTGGGCGCCCAGACCCCCTCTGGTGCCTAGAATGGCGCCCAGGTAGCTCCCACTGGCGCCCAGACCACTCCCTCTAGCGCCCAGACCATCTCAGGGGCTCAAATTGGCACCTAGACACCTTTCAGGTGCCCAAAACACTGTATGTTCGCCCACTATGACACCTATCAGTGGAGCTCGTTGAAGGGAACTCGCCAGGTCCCAAGCTCGCCCAAGCTACCCCAAAGGTCTCATGTTCGCCCAAAGTGCCTCAACGGAAGAATTGAAACACTTAACATGAACGATGATGGAGTACAGAAGCCTATCTACTATGTGAGCAGAGCATGTCAGGGAACAGAGGTCAAATATTCAGGATTAGAAAAATTGGCGAAACTGGCGCTCGCCCTGATCACAACAGCAAGACGCCCACGACACTACTTTCAGAGTTACAACATTGTTGTCATCACAAGATCAACCTCTGAAAAGAGTCATAGGAAAGTCGGGCGTGTCTTGGAGACTCCTTAAATGGGTAGTGGAGCTTGGTGAGTTTGATAGCCAGTACCAACTAAGGGTAGCCTTCAGAACACAAGCCCTAGAGGATTTCATTACTAAGCTAGCACCAACAGAGGTCGAAAGCAACGAGGTTTCCACCTCGCCCAACGTGGAGATAACTGATGAGGACAATCAGAAGCCTTATGAGGACCTCCAAACACTTAGATTGGACGCCCGCCATTCTAGGAGCCCAAACCATCATGTCAGGTGCTCAGACCTCCTCATCAGGCGTCAAGGCCATTTCAGGCACCCAGATCTCCTTCTCAGACGCTCAGACATCTCCCTCAAGCTCCCATGCATCTCCTTCAGGTGTCCATACCTTCCCTGGCACCCAGAGGTCCACTCCAGGCTCCCAGGCATCTTCCCCAGGCGCCCAGACATCTCCTCCAAGCGCCCAGACCTTCCCTGGCGCCCAGAGGTCCACTCTAGGCATCCAGATCTCTATCCCGGGCGCCCAGAACTCCTTCGCAAGTGCCCAAGCAGCACCAGGCTTGCCCAAGGTGCTCTAAACAGGGCTTATTATATACCAAATCAAAGCTCTAAATGAGGGGAGTAAAACTCATTGCCAAAGGCAATGAGCCTTGCAAAAAAAGTCCAAAAAAGGTCCAAAAATAAGTGTTTTGGCCCTTTGACAAAAAAAAATAGCTGCTCGCCCGAGGGGCTGTCCTGCTCGCCCAAGGTGCCGAAGGGGATGTCTGGCTCGCCCAAATCAGTGCCTGCTCGCCCAAATTGCTCCCTAGCTCTCTGCTCGAAGTTTTGACCATAACATTTGCTCTGTTATTTCAAATGAGGCTTGTAATATGTCAAATAGAAGCTCTCAGCGAGCCCTACAAGGCTCACAGCCTATGGCTGTGATTGATATTGTAAAAAGTCAAAAAAGGGCTTAGAAGCAGGCGTTTTGACCTTCCGAAGTTTTTTCAGTTGTGTCGATCATCCGAAAAATCAAACTTAATCGAATGCCCTCCTTTCCAAGTTTCATTGGACAGAGGGAATTGGGGGCAAATGATGGGTCAAGCCAAAATAGTCTAATTTATGTGGAAAGGCCCAACTTCGATTGAAGAGCCCAGTCATGCAAGGACCCACTAAGTCCAAGTTTAAGTCCAATCTAGCTGGGAGCCCTCCTCCGAAGAAAATAGGAGCGCAAGGAGAGAAATGCGATGTACGGAGAAACCCTACTAAATTTGTAATTACCAAGATAAGTAGGAAACCCCTTCCTCACGTCATTGTCTCACCTCCAAACCCTAACTCTATAAATATAAGCCCTCTCAACATATAGGGCACGCCTCCCAAAAAAACCTCTTCACCTACTCTTGCACATTTGCAGAGATTGCTCTCCCTCTCTCTCAAAGCATTGTAGCTCCTCGGAGTAAATTCAACGGAGAACACCATAAATCATCAATAAAGAACATCGACCACAGTTGCCATTCAAAATGGACGTAGGACATGACCGAACCACTATAACCATTTTGTTCATCCTTATCTGCTGTTTTTATCATTGATTGTTTGTTTACTGCACATCGATTTTACCTATTCACCTTTTTGACTGTTGAGCTTGCACGAAATCGATTTTGTGCATAATCATTATTTAATATTTTTTAACTATTAATAATTACAAATCAATCAAACTAAATACTACAATTATAGATTAATTTGAGTATGGGCATGGTACCATGTCATATCTTTTTGTAAAAATTAGAGGTGAGTCTCTCTAAACGTATTTGTTTGGAGATAAGTCTGAAAAAAAAATTTATAAGGGGCTAAGTCCATGTTTAAAATTATGTATAATGACTTAAGTCCATTTTTTTATCTCAAAAATACCCCTAACAGTGTTAAATTTGGTCAATTATGAAAAGTCATATGTTAGATGTTTGAGATATATATATATGGTAAGACATTGTTCAACTTTTTATGGAAAATCGAATATATCATAATCTGATGCTTGAATTACGAAAAAATTATTAATCTATTAATTCAATTTCAGATCAAAAGATTCCATTAACAATTTAAATTCAAAATCTGAATTAAGCAGCAATTGAAATATATATATATACATGAACAACATAAACAAATAATGGAAGTAGAGAGAACGTATAAAAAATTTAAGGAACAGTGTCTGAGAAATTAAATAAAATTACCACTTACAGTTGCTAAGAATTGCCACTTACGTCAATTGTTGGAGCACAAGAGACGTCACAACCTTTAGAACCTGCAAGTGTCTTTCTATTTTTTTTTTTCTAGTGCTTCATTGATCAAAGTGTTTTTTTTTTCATGTCAGATTTCCACGTAGTATGCATACAAATTTTACTGTTCCATTTATTCATCAAAATTATCTAATTATTGTTCATGTTATAATTTTTGTTGAATATATTATTGTTTATGTTACTATTATTTTGAGCATGTTACTACTATTATTTTTTTAAATATTAATATTCAATGTTACAATTTTTTTTATTTTTGAATATTACTATTTTTGTGTTTGAATTTAATAGAAATAATTATTGTTAAGCATGTTATTATTTTTATTGAGCATATTATTTTTGTTGAACACGTTACTATTGTTATTTTTTAAAAATATTAATATTGAATGTTACTATTTTTTTATGTTTAAATGTTACTTTTTTTGTGTTTAAATGATATTTTTTTTGTGTCTAAATGATAATTTTTTATTTTTTTATTTGAATGTTATTATTTTTTATTTTTAATGTTATTATATATATATATAT
>CM042187.1:35555126-35571423 GCA_023539305.1 Ilex asprella
TATATATATGCGTGTATGGAGGAATGTAAAACTATCTGGTGGTTTTAGGTGTATGGTCCGAGTATGCTACCTACGTTGAACCTGACCGGCGATGTGATACTGACGGAGCGGATATCGACCCGGCTGGGTAAGGTGGGCCCAGGAGACGTTGTTTTAGTTCGTTCACCTGAAAACCCTAGAAGGACAATAACGAAGCGCATTTTGGGAATGGAAGGAGATAAGGTCACTTTCTTATTGGACCCCAGAAAAAGTGATAAATGTCACACTGTGGAGGTATATATAACACACAAACATGTTATTGTTATGTTTCATTTCAATTCTCATGTCTTAGCTCCAATTATGTTTCATTTCTTGCTGCTGTGCTTGATTTTTCACTCTTAAAATTGTTAGACTGATTAAAACACTAGTTTTTTTTCTTAACTATATAATTATAGCTTATGATGGGTCATAAAGTGTTTTTTGTTGCCTTAGATACTTGTCTCTAGATCTTGAAGCTCCTTGATTATTGCACTTCATAAATTGGTAGAAAGAATCAACAGTGGATTGCCTGAAGAGTCCATAATTTTTTACTTAAATTGTTCAAATCAATTGGCTGGATTAAATGGGTTTGTTTCTGATTCGCTCAAAAATTTGATATTCACAGCTTTGGCCTCTTACAAAAATGCATACTAAGCAGCATAAACTTCTTGGATATTTAAAAGTAAAAATTGGAATAAACCATTCCCACCCTTAAAAAAATAAGTGTCTTTTCATATCCTTTTGATAATATTATAAGTTTATTCTTCTAGGTAATACAGGCTGAACATGGATTGAGTGCTTTTTTTGGGGTATATACCACATACCACATCACAAGGTTTCATCTTTTATTGTTGAAAATTTTCCAATGTTAATAAAATTGCCAGCTAAGGAAGCGTTTTGCCCTTGAATTCGTTGGGGTTACTGGAAATAGTATGCCCTGAATTTTCTCTATAACTACTCAGATGCCCTTTTCTTTTAAGCGTTGTCAATGGTTGGGTCTGCTTGCAAAATCATATTATTGTAATTTGTAATACTTATTTCAGAAGTTTGTCAGGCTCAACTATAAGCAAGCAAATCCAAAAAGAATTTAGTTTCTATTTCCCAAATCTTTATTGGACATGCCAATGGCTCTTCCTGAAACATGGTAAGAGATTTTTTCTTATTTTTAAAATCTGAATTTATGTATGCCTTTTATGACAACCCTTATGCTATTGGAGTTATTTCTCCAATCTAATTTTTCAGGTTTTTCAAATCCCACCTTGTCAGGCATGCTTTTTTTTTACTAAGTTATTTTCTTTTTTTGATTTTTTTTGGGAATAAATGGATAGGTGCCAAAGGGGCATGTTTGGATTCAGGGGGATAACATCTATTTATCTAAGGATTCACGACAATATGGGCCTATTCCTTATGGCCTTATTCTGGGCAAAGTGTGCTGCAGGGTAAGCATCTCTTCTTACTATTATAAATTGAATTTATGACCTGGATTTATCTACAAAAGTTGACTCCATTGTTATGAGAAATGAAACATACAAATGCCACCCATTCTGCTTTTTACACTTAGTGGAACTCAGCTTAATTTATGAAGTCTTATGTGAAATAGTTTCAATTCATTCCTCTTTAGTGATTACCTACCGTTAGATGTGCTATTAAAATATGGATTAAACTTTGAATTCGTATAGTTACAGGTTCTTTCTGCAATTGAAATTGGAGCTTCATATATGTATTACAAAAATTTGTCTTACGAAGGAGAAAGAGGAAGGAGGAATATGATTACACTTGACCTTCCTCATCCTAAAGAGTTCATGCATCCTACTTCCACTGTTTTCAACTGATTACACCCTTGTATCATAGCATTTTTTTCCCATGCAGTCACTGCGACCCCCGTTTTCACCGTCATCCATACCTTGTATGTTTATGTTTAATGTAATCATATTTTGATCTTTTTTTTCTCAACAGATGCCATCAATTTTTTATTTCCTGCAAGTTAAACACCATATCTTGATATCAGAACAGTTTTTTTTTTGGTTCATTTTCTCCGTTTCCTGTGCCTCTCATTGGCTTAATTTGCAATATCTGCTTTTTCTGATTGTTGTTTTGCTTTCAGGTATGGCCGCCTAATGGCATTGGATCATTGAAACAGTGAGCATGATAACAATTTTATTCGAAGGTACATAGTTAGCACTTAATTTTTGCTTAAATCATCATCTGTGCCATGTCTCTTCCTTCAACATATTGTGTTTTATACACTTATTGGCACATGTGAAAGCATTTCTTTTCTTGAATCATCTAGATGGTACTTGCTGATTGCTACTCTGTGATAGCATTTTTTCTACTTTCTATAACTTTAGAGCATAAGAATTGTGTTTACTCGGGAGGGAAGAGAGAGAAGCTTCATAGAGAAAAGCCATATTTCAGACACAATTACCGTCTCTCAATTGTGGAGGATCCACTCGATTATGTTAAACAACATAATCTCTATTAAAGCTACTAACGTAGTGTAAGGGGAAAAATCCGTACCCATCAAATTAATGAGTGATCGAACGGGTCGGAGGCACTTTGATGTTTAAGTTAGTAAAAGTCTGAGAATAAGTAGGCTATTTACAGGGAAAAGAATGTGCACCTGGATCCTTAAGCATTACCGATATCCATGGGGAGCCTGTCGCGATCATGTAGGACTTGAGTTTCAATTGGAGTTAGTTGGCACACTATGACTCTTGTTCAAATTATTCTCCTTAGTATCATAGCCTTCCTAGGCTTCTATTCTCATTAGCCCACCTTTTAGGTCAGGGGTTGGCACTGTGTGTCACTTACGTAGTCATAATGACCGCCTCTGGTCTATTTTTGGATAGGCTGTCCCCTTGGGTTGTTAAGACCTGTTTTACTTTTTGCAATCCCTTTAGGACTCCTTTGACCTATGCCCCTGGATTTACTTCGGGTTTTATCTTGATTCCCCGCTTTCACCAAAACTAAACTGAAGTGACAATTTCAGATGACGCGAGTGGAGAGATTTAAGTGAGCTAGTAGTGAGTGAACTTTGCCCCTCTCTTTCTTCTGACTTAGTAAGGCTGAACAAGTTTACTCGGCTTGCACTTTAGCTTGAAGCCTGTTTTTTGAATTCTAAAATCTCACTAAAAAATTCCAAACATACAAGAAAGAGCCGAGACTCCAACTACTGCTTGCCTAATAGTTCAACGGCTATCTCCCCAACTTTTCAGTAATCAAGTACTGATAGCTTCACTTCTATAACTGTAGTACTTCTTTGGGTAATGAGATTTCCTACATTTTGGTAATTCATTGTAGGAAAATATGTTTGGACTTGTGGTTCTTATATGACCAAAATTAGGTTTCAACTGTAATTTTTCTTTGCAGGATGATTATTCCATGTATATTCACTCTTCATCTGATATTTAGGAGGAGTTTTTATCACCAAAGCTACATCATTGACAACTTGATCAAAGTTGCATGTTTGGTCATAATCTCGACATCTACACCGTTGTTTATAGCTTGAATCAAAGAGTAGAATGTTATAGTCCCGACAACGACTCCATTTTGTAGTCCAAGTTGGACACACTTGACATCATCATTTTAGTGTAACAACGTGAGACGGTATTTGATAGTATTTTCAAACATCCATCAATATTTGCAAATCCCAATGTATTTGTATCTTACATATTTTTTACTCTATAAATAGAGATGGGTTTCATGTAAATAACAAATTGTAAATAATGCATGAGATATAGCCCGTTGACACATTTGGTCTGCGAGAGTGAATGTAGGGACGATGTGTTAAATCACGTATATCTTTGTTCTTTATATTTTTTGTCATTTTTCTATGTTTTAATCTCTCTCATGTTCCAAAATTATTCGCTTGTGTGTATCTAATGTTTTTCATGCTAAAAAGTCTTGATTAGAATAAATATATTTAATAAAAAGAAAGGCAATAGATTTTAGAAACAAATAAACAAATATTCATAGAGCAGTACAAGTGTACGCCCCACCCCGTTTGTTAGTTATTTTTTTAAAACTATTTGTGATTTTTTTCTTAGAAGCAAAAATAATACTAAATAATTTTTTTTATCGACATGAAATTGATAATTAAGAAATTAAATTGAGATAATTGAAAGTTTAAACTCAATTTTTAAAACAAGAGACAAAATTCAATGATTAATTATAATATTTATTCAATATTGGTTGAAATTAGTATTTTCTTTTGGGCTTGGTGCATTTGGCCGCTAAGATAGAAAAGGGTAATTTCGAAATTTCACCCTTCATCCACTCTATATATATTGATCTAAAAACCCAACCCTAGGGTTCTATTGCCTTTTGAGAGAACAGAGCGTTGCCTTTGTGCTATGGCGCTCGCGTTCCGTTGCGGGCATAGAGTAATAAATCGAGTCCTCTCTTCCTCTCTGCAACTGATTTTCTCTCTCTTCTGTTGTGGTTGGGAGAGATCTCGTATATTTTCTTATGATTTTCTGTGATTATTTTTTCCCCGTTTGATGTGGAGTATTGCTATTATCATTAGGTGTTTTTGTCGATCGGCCGTTCCAATGGGTTCTCGGGTATGAATGAGATGTGCGGGAGCTCAATTTCACCCGGCCTAGATTTAATTGCATTGCGGCGGTTGCCTTAAGGTTTTACACGTTCTCTCTCGTGTCATAACTTAGGTAACTGCCCTATATTCTATGAGATCATGTTTTCCAATATTTCTCTTCTGATTTTTTATGCAAACCCAAAAAGTTTTTTTTTAATTCTGTTCTAATTTGAGATCTTTGTTAGCATTGCTTATGTTATTAGAATCATGGATCTGATTTTTTTTTATTAGAATAGTGACTCGTGAAAAAATATTGAAAATTTTGAATTTTTTTTAATCATTGAATGGTGTTTTTTGTTTGAGGAGTGGGAGAGAGCTGGTTTAGATTTGGTGTGAAAGAGAATTCTGGGTGTTAGAGCAATTTCAAGGAGCTTATATAAATTAGTTAGCAAAAATATATTTTATTATTATATTATCTATTTTAGTTGATCATTTTTTCAAATTTGTTTTAACCAGTTATTTATTTTAACTAATTATTTTAATTAATTTTAACTAACTATGAATTATTAAAATTTAAAATATTATATAGTATGTCATGTCATCATTATATTGATAACAGTACATGTTGATGTCTCACGATATGTTATCAAAATTTTAAAATTTTATTTTTTATTAATAACGGTCATATTTATAATGGCCAGGAAATTTAAAAATTTAAAATTTGATTTTTTCAACCGTAATATTAATAACGGTAATATTTGTAACGGTCATATTTGTAACAATTATATTTATAAATGTCATATTTTTATATATATATATAAATAGGATTATTCATCTCTCATTGTCGTACACCTTAAATTTATTTATTGGTATTGTATTCTTCTTTGTGTTTATGTTATGACTCGCTATCTGAAAATGATTTTTAACGATTTTGACTTGGATGATGAATTGAAGATGATAACAATTTGTGCTATCGAAATGAACAAACACAATAATGAAGAAAATTTAAGTGTACGTTGTGATGCCATTCAAGATTATTCAGTTAGTTTTTGTAATCGAGTTTAAGGGCACGAAAGATTATATCGTGATTATTTCGCTTAAACGCTTATATATCCCCAAATTTATTTCAAAGAAGATTTGAATGAATCGAGTCATTTTTCTTTGTATTTTATTAATGATGGAAGATTATGATATATATTTTGTCCAAAAAAAAAAATGTTGAAATTATTGGCCTGTTTTTTCTTCAAAAAATGACAGTCGCTATCAGGATGTTGGATTCTCACATGAGATCGGTGTGTACAAAAGACTTGAGAGTTTTATAATAAAATTCCCAAATTGCGGTCAGCCAATTGATGAATCGTAGACTTGACAGTTCTATAATAAAATCTCCCAAAGTCCAAAACCAATTACATGGTCAACCATTACAAATCAGAAGCAAGATTTACAGACTCTACAAAATTAGAACACCAAAGTCAAAATACAAAGTTAAAAAATTATCAGTTATCAACAAAACAACTCAAAGAGCAGAAAATCACTAACAAATCAGCCCTCACATGGACACCAAAAAAGAAAAAGGAAAAGATTTCAACTTCCGTAGCCCAAAAAAAGAAGGAATCCATTAACACCAACGAAAATGTATCACATTCGCCAATCTATCAACCAAATAATATAAGAAATCATAAATCATGCTCAAATATTCTCACCCAAAATCCACATAAGTCAAAGCATCAAACCAGCATAAAGACACACTTCCATCCTCCAACATCACAGCAGAAGGAAAAAAAAGAAGAAATTAATGAAGAGACAAGAGAGAGAAAAATTACATACATATATACCTTGCGGATTGAAGGCAATTTTAAAAACTAGGCCATCAAAGTTTGAAATCGAAAACCCAAAACTAGTCCTTCAAATCAGTCTATCGAAAACCGAATTGAAGTTTGAATCAGTCCACTGAAGTCTGAATCAGTCCACCGAAAATTGAAATTTGAAGAGGGATGAAGACGATGAAGCCTTCAGTGGACCGATTCAGACTTCTAAAGACGATGAAACGATGACGCCCTCTTTTGTGATGTGTTGTTGGCACAAAAATCAGACAGAGTGGCTAGTTTCTTTGCCCTAGCTAGGAGTAGCTAGCTAAATGGTGGTAATGAAAAATAGCTAGTAAGCTAGGAGACATTATTTAAGGATTGACTATGTAAAATAGCTAAAGATGGTGTTTTATGGAGTCCCTGAAGTTGCTCTTAGTAGGTGTTTTTGGTTCGTTTCATTCTCTTTCATTCTTATTTGTTTAATTCTATTATGTGCAATTCTTATTTTTTATTTTTAGATTAGTTTTTAATTGTTTGTAGTGGTAGTTGTATGTTAATGTCTAGTGAGGAATTCGGGAGTTCTCATAGGGACGAAGAGCAGTTGCCACTAGAAGAGTCCTTAGATTCTGTAAGTTCGTCAAATTCCTCTAGTAGGGATTAAATTCATACGAATTAAATATTTTTAGTAATTAAATTAATAAAATTGATATAATGATGATTAAATTTATATAAAATACATATTTTAGAGACTAAAAGTGTTATAAACTTTTCATGTAATGGGATTGTTTATCTTTTTTACATGCATAAAACTCGGTATAAAAATGACAACCTTGTTTGCAATTTGTGTCACTTTTATGATTCAAGTTACAACTCGTCACTTCAACCCCTTAGTTTTTCAAAGAATACCCGTTAAGTGTGGTCATGTAAGAATCACATTACTATTTCCGTTAGTCAATTTGAACTGCAACTTTTAATTGGATCGATCCGAAGTGACAAAAATTTAAAATTTGAGAGACTAAAATGGCATGATTTAGAAATTGAGGACCAAACTAACACCAAGAGCATACTTAATTTGGGACCAAATATTATCCTCGGTAACCTATAAATTTCAGCAAAGCCTCAAGAACAGTGGATCTGACATATCAGTGCCATATCTAAAATTACTTTTCAGTAGAATTTATCATTTTTGAGATAAAATTTATTATTTTTTGGGTGATTTTTACTTTTCAAAATACATTTTTTTTTGAGAGGGAGAAGGGAAAAGGAGAGAGGGATTTGATAAAGTCTTTACAAAACAATGAATATCATTGGACCAAAGATCTCTTAATTTTCAAAATACATCATATCCAAAGCAATGGTATTGTTGCATGAAAAAAAATAATAATAATATCGAGTTTAGTTATAGTATAGAGAGATGGTGGAAAGGTAGGGCACGTGGCGCAATGCCATCGGAGAGGCTAATAGTTGTGGATTGTTTCTTGTGTGATGTTGGCGATGTCTTTCAAGTCTCCATGCCACAGCCTGTAGGGATTGGCCTCGAACCCTTGCTCTCTCATGCATCTCTTCTTCTTCTTTGGCCCCAACCACAGCCAGTTTAGTACACTCCACGCCCTGAGGGCACTACCGCAACTGAGGTCTGTTTCACTTCCATTTTTCAATGGAAAAGCAAAGAAAGAGAGAGAGAGAGAGGTGAGACTAGAAGCGATGTAGATGAGTGCCTTTAGAGGAGGGAATATTGTAAGTCACGTTCCTTCTATTTTATCATATTTTTAAAATTATCTTTTTTATTTTTTGAACCTTGATTGACTCCTTTATCAAATTAAAAGGTTTTAATTAAAATATAATTTTACTAAATTGTCCATGATATATTTTAGAAAAAAATTTCACCCGTACTTCCTCTAGATACACACATCTTCAATAATCCCCCCTCTATTTTATGAATTTTTTTACCTATTAAAATTTGGACAAATTAAAATTCGATTTGAACTGATTAAATTTCATTTTTAATCAGCTTGAATCAGATTTTAATCAACTCACATTAAATTTTAATCGACCTGAATTTTGATAAATAAAAAATATAAATTTTAATTGATTTAAATTTTAATAATTAAAAAATAAATTTTAATCAAATTGAATTAAATTTTAATTGACACGAATTTTAATAAGTAAAAAAAAATAAATTTTAGTGGATTTGAATTGAATTTTAATCAGCGCTAACAACTCAGGTTGAGTTAAAATCGACTCGAATTTTAAGACGTAAAAAAAGAATTTTAATAAACTTGAATTTTAATATGTAAAAAAATAATATTTAATCTGATCAAATTGAATTTTAATCGACTCAAGTTTTAATATGTAAAAAAATAAATTTTAATTAACTTAAATTTTAATATGTAAAAAAATAAATTTTATGTAGAAAAATCATTAAAATTGTGGTTTAATGACAAGGGGTGTCAGTGATTTTAAAATATATAAACTAAAAAGGGTTTTCAGTGATATTTTGAATAATAAAGAGGGTGTCTTTAAATCAACAAATAAGTAAGTTTTTTAGGTCTAAATAACTTTACTCTTTAATTTTTGGGCAGACTTTTATGTGGTTTGAGATGAATTGTGGGTTATTAAATTGAAAGTGGATGGATTGTGGAACATTGGATTAAATTGAATGAAATGTAAACCGTTAAAATTAAAGTAGAAGAAATCTGGACCGTTCTTGTGATAAACTAACTTTTGGAAGTCAAATTTATTACAATCTTATTATTATAGATATACATATATACATGTAATAATTAGTTATGACTGTCATTTTGTTTCTTGATAATCAACTCATAGTTAAAAAAAAAAAAAATTTCTCACATTCTTGTACATAGAATTTAAAATTTAAAATTAATTTTTATTATATTTTATATACTTATATATTAAAAAAATATTAATACTATTGAGATATAATTTGAGGATATAATAGATTGTGACAATTAGATTGATAATGAAGTGCATTTAATGTTGTAACCTATTGATAATCTAATGACCATAATAATTATGTTGTTAAATTATATCTCAATAGCATTACTCATAAAAAAACATATGGCGCTCCCAAGATTACCTATGTTTTTTTTTATTTTGTTGCAAAAATAATAATTATGTTATTAAATTATGTCCTAATAACGTTAGTCATAAAAAAAAATATGTCCCATAAACTGAAAGCTTGTTAAGATTGGTGTGAAAGAGATTTAAGTGGGAAAAAAAAGAATCTTGAAGAGTTAGTGGGCATTGAGCAAGGGAGACACCAGGAGACTAGTATCTGTTGAAGGCTTGTATTTCAAATCAAACTTTAAACTAAATTTTCCTGTATCCGTACTATCAATACAACAAGAAGTTTTGATAAATTGATCCATGCTCGACTCTTTGATAGCTTTGAATTCCTGAGCTTGAATGAAAGTAGTCAAATCTCTCTTGCAAATTTCATAGTTAAATCGATTGTATACATGAGCTGAGTGAAGAATGATCGGGAAAGGCTGTGAAGATGTTTTCTTTTTGACTATGTGAGCGATATGTTACCCCCAGGACGTTGAATTGTTGGAGCGTCACCATACTGGCGTTGAAGAGTAAAAATAGAGAAAGGAGCACGTGTATATGATGGGATAAACTTACATAAGTAGCGTTGTTGAATCCCTGCTAGAGTTATTTTGACTTCAATGATTGTGAAGCTATGCCCAATGCTTATAATGGCTCTTTGATGTTTGAATTAGCCTCTTGAAACAATTGGAATAATTTGCTACATACTGTTGGATTCTTCTGATGATGAGGAGAATTTGCAGGGAGAATACAAATGGAAATCGTAGATGCGTGTGTTTGTGTATTTATGTAACATGTGAGAGAGAGACATTTCAGAAAATGGGATTTGTATGTGCGCAAATGAAATTTGAAGGATTCTAATTTTGAATTTTGAAATGAAATAATTTTCCTCCCTACAGCTCAGATTTTTTTAGCGTGTCTATAGTTCACTTCTGCTAGTATAATTTCTTTCTAGTAGAAAAAACTCAAGGAATTAAGTATATGCTTTACACCTAGGTTATTTTTTCCCGGACTTAACCATATAGAGCCCTTTCAATTTGACAAGACTTCTTCATACAAATCATTTATAATGATAGTGATTTGCCTTACACCTGAGTTTCTGAGAACTCACAACCATACCAATCAAATTATAGAATAGTCACACTCACTACACTTCTGAGATTTATACACAACTTATAGGGAGGTAGCGATACTTAAACCACAGATAGACATGACTATGAAGCACGAATTACTATGCCATTTTTGTTTACTAAGAACTTAGATTTTCTGTAAAATCATCTTAGCACCATACTGGGGTTGAAGTGTCAGAACACGGAAAGGAGCATGCTTGTAAGTTGAGGAGACCTGAAATGAGAAGTGTTGGAGGATCATTGTCATAGCCATTTTTGCTTCTGTCATTGCGAAGTTTTGTCCAATGCAGACTCGAGGACCTGAACTAAATGGGAAGAATGAGGCTTGGCTTTTTGTTGCCTTTGCAACTCCTTCAGAAAACCTCTCTGGTTTGAATTCTTTCGCATCTTTGCCCCAGATTTCATTATCCTGATGAACTAAGATTATAGGCAAGGTAAGTTGCACTCCTGGCGGCAGGGTTATATCTCCTAACTTTGTTTTCTTGTGTGTGGTTCTGATTAGCTCAGGCGCAGGTGAAAACAACCTCAGAACCTCGTACAGAATCGTAGTTATCTGGCAAAAAACAGGATGTAATTGAGATTATTAGTTGTTTTAATTTTCTGTTACTTTGTATGTACATGCCATGCAGGGAAGATTGATAAATGAAGTAAAATGCTCACAATTTTCAGGCGGTTCAATCCTTCCAAGTCTGGTTTATTCTTCCCAAAAGCTTGCAAAGCCTCTTCTCTCGCACGTGCCTGCCAGTCTTGATGCTTGCCCAACATAACCATTGTCCACACTAGCAAAGTTGTGGTGGTCTCTTGTCCAGCAAAGTAGAACAGCTTGCATTCCTCAATCACATCTTCAATGGTAATTCCAAAGCCCTTCTTGTTCCCCTGTTCTTCAATTTCTTTCAAATTGGATTCCAACAGCATACCTAGTAAGTCACCATTCTTGTCTTCTTCTACTTTCATTGCTTTCTGTTTTCCTTCTATAATTTTCCTCAGCCGTGCATTAACTTCTTTGTGGATTAACTTCATTCTCTTGTTGGTCGTAGTTGGCACGAACCTATGAGGTACAGTAAAATTATCCACAAATATTATGCAGTGAAATTACTACACAATTAATCAAAGATAGTTGAAATTTACCACCATCCTGGGATGTAGTTTGACTGCAGCTGTTGGGATGTCAGTTGAGCTTGTTCTTTCTGGAGCTGGAATATCCTTCTTCCTTCTTCATAGCTACTACCAAATGCTGTCCGGGAAATCACATCACCGGTTAAATTTCCAAGATAAGGCCACACATCAATCTCGCACGATCCTTCTGTGGGCACCAACACATCCCATTCGCTGATAATCTCGCTGCAGCTCATATACATTGCGGGTAACATATGCTGCAAAAACGTCACCACCGAGTGAAAAATGAACAGAATGTTAAAATCACAATTCCATAGTCACACATAAATTGTTTGATTTTGAATGGAAGTTTGAGTACTGTAGTTACATACAGAATGTAAGTAGTTATAGTATAAAGTACACAAGTTGCATATAGTTTTCTCAGAAGGAAAAGGGGGGGGGGACTGCTAAATCAGGAGGTTTTTATTGAGATATTACCTGTAACTTTGAACATTTCATGGGTGCACATAAACAGTCAGCACACACAAAATAGAGAGGAAGATTTTGGGAAGGTAACGGAAATTGGCAACAAACAATGGTGCAAAAACTTTTTATTAGAGTGCCAAAAGTGATTTTTGGAGGGCCAATATCATTGACCTTTTGAAATTCAGGAACCCCACTAAAGGGAGAGAAAAAAGGGAAAACCCTGTGGGTTTGGTGCGGTGAACTCAAGTTGCAATTCTTAAATATTCTTATTGAAAATAGTGGCATTCTTAAATATTATTGCGCAACAAAAATATATTGATACACTGACAAGTTAGCTCGTAGCATGCTGAAATGGATTAAGCTCTATTGATATTTGCACAGATTGGTAGATTTTATCATTACCTTGAGCTTCTCCAAAGTGAAAGCGGGGTTGATAATCTTTCTATATTTGGCCCATTTCTGACCCTCATGGGAAACAGTCCCAGACACTAGCAAGCTGGTCAATGGATTTGAGAATGGCTTCTGAAAGATGTTGTAGTTGAACAAAACATCCCTTATCATATTAGGATCCATTATGTTTACCCTCAGTTCTGGTCCATTCAATATAAAAGATTTCTTGCCTGCGAATCACAGAATTTCTGAGAAAGTGCTTGCAGCAATAGAATACAGGCTAAATAAGAAGTTCAAGAATCTTGAAAATCAAAATCTTCATGGTATTAGGTTAGTTGCAAATGATCAATAATCATTTTAAATCTTAGGCTTGTAAGTTTGCACTTATTTTTTCCTCTTGAAGTTTAAGTTTGAGGTCGTCAAGTTCTTGGGAAAATAATATTGCAAGGTTAAACTGTGTGTATCACAAGATATATTTTCTTCTTTTGTTCGCAAAAGATGTTCGAATTATTGTCTGAGGATTGAAAAACACCAAACAATCCAAAGTTTTATGTAGCACATCTAGATCAATCATTGAATTTATGTTCAACTGGCAAAAACAGGTGTTATGCTGAACCAAGGTGAAAAGGTGGAGGTTTGTCCGAGTGGTTGATGAGTTATTCATTGGAGGCGCGACAGCCGTATTTGCAGTTTCCTTTCCTCTTCTTTTGTCGTTTCCCTAAGAGTCTCTCTCTTTCTCTCTCTCTCTCTACACACAGACGAACACAAACACAAACACTTTCATATAAGGACTAAGCAGTTTCTAGAAGGGTACTTTAGAGAGGCAGACATGGTGATTGTTATCTGGAGCTGTCAGGCTGCAAGTGGAGAGGTACAAGTTTGGTATCTTTCTTCTAGTCTTGGGATTGCCACAACTTCTATGTTAAGAGCCAAATGATTCTTATCTTCTTTGTCTGATAACCGTGTATATATCAATGTCCAGTCGAGGAATCTTAATGTCGTTTTCTACTTTTCAATTGACTTGTTGGACAGCAGCGTTAGATTGTCTTTTTACAGGTTCTAGAAACCGGAATAATGTTGATTGCCAAAAAATAATTAGATTTGTCTGCAAACCACTTGGTGTAAATATTTTCATTCACTATTATTTTTCTCCAATCTCAAAAAAGGAAAAAAATTGTTTGTGAGATTTTAGTGTTGTTTAAGTTGAGTTAATAGAAAGAATGAGAGATTTTTTATATTTTTTCTATGTTTGTGTTTTGAACCGTTACTTAGATATAATTGACACTAACTTGCAAGAAGCAAGCCTACTTAACAAAAATGTGAATTTTAAATTGCTCTATTGTTGCTTGTTAGTATTTACTGTTACAAAAAGAAAAAAAAAAGTATTTACTGTTACTGCAGGTTGACATAACAATTAACCGAAAATATTCAAGCATCAAATTTGGGAATTCGGAAGATTGAAAAAAATTTAAGACCTAATTATTCATCATAAAAGAAACAGTCTAGCGGACGAGGCTTTCCCCATTAGGGTTAGATGTGCAAGTTTTACTCCCATGTGTGTCTTGTCTGTGTCCGTGGATTATGTGTCAGAAAATGTTAGAATTCTATTTCTTAGGTTACGGTTATAAAAATTGAAAATTTCTAGGAAGAAAACCAATCACAGGATATACTCATCATGAGTTTGTAGATCATTTAAACCTAACTTGAAAAAGAGAATAATCTGCCCCCCTGCACTTTTTAGAAAACATTATCATCAGAAACATAAAAACATCAGTAGTTCTTCAAGAACAAAAATCTGAATATATCATAACAGATTATCCACATAATCTTTTTTTACGTAACGTACCATACTTCTGGATGATATCATGTTGGAAAGGCACAGCGTGTGGCACAATGTCGTCGGAGAGGCTTATAGTTTTGAATTGCTCTTCTTCTATCATGTTGGTCATCTCTTTCAGGTCTCCATGCCACAGCCTGTAGGGATTCCCTTTGAAGCCTTGCGCTCTCATGCATCTCTCCATTTTCTTTGGTCCGAACCACAGCCAGTTTAGTACACTCCATGCCCATGTGAAGAATATAACCAAAGCAAAGGACACTGCAATTGAGGTGAGTTTCACTTCCATTTTTAAGTGGAAAAGCAGAGAGAGAGAGAGAGAGAGAGAGAGAGAACTATAAAATCAAGAGCTTATTTAGAAGGAGATAGATAGCTAGAGTGTGCCTTGAAAGAAAGATGAGTAGGGAGGTAGTCCGATTACTACATATGTGGTAAAGCTGGTACAGTACAAACTGTCCAGTGTATTATTTCACGGTTGGTTGGTTTCTCTATATCTACAAGAAGTCAGATTTGTAGAGATGACAGGCGCTCAATCGCCCATAGTGATGTGCCGTAGGTTGGTTGTCCAGGTCCGGCTCCTCTGCGGTTGAGAGAAAACCGCATGGCGTGCGGTTTAATGAAACGACCGCGTTTTAGGCATTTTGGCTATTTTCTTTTTTATTTCTCCCTTACCAAAACGACGTCGTTTTGGTCCCTGAAATTTCAGCCTTCCAGGTCTGCCTTTTCTTCTTCGTTAGACTTCAACAGCAAATCTGCACTGCACCCCTCTTCTTCTCGTTCTGTCCACTTCTTATCAATACCTACCAGCCATCTTCTCATGAGAAATGGCTTCTTCGACTTCGTCAACCCTATCACCATTGTTGTCTTCTCTCTGGTAAAACCCAAAATTTTCTGAACTTTTAATTGTAAGGCCCACCAAAAGACCTACCAGAAGATCTCGAGCTCTGACAATGGCAGCGTCGCCGCAAATCGATGTGCCCTCAACTTCTCAGAGACCCACAAAGTTGGTGACGTTTCTTGGGAAAGGTGGTTCTGGAAAAACCACCTCAGCCATCTTCGCCGCCCATGTATTTACTCACTCATTCTTGATTATGTATATTTATTTGTCTTCAGCTTAATTTTGTATTTCATTGCACATTTGTGCGTGTGTGTGTGTGTGTGTGTGTGTGTGCTCTGAGTAGTTGTTATTTGGGTTGTTAATGAACTTGTGTTTTCTTTAGGTCTATAGTAGTGTAGAGATCACATTTTTTGATTGTTTGGGTTTTGACAATTATGTGTGGAAGTAATGCTATAAATTTCCTCAAGGCATTCTTTGAACCAAGCACACTGATTGCTTTAGAATGTGAACATTTCTTTGATCAATTGTTTGAAGATCAGCTGAAAATTCTACCTTCAAACTCCGAGTCACCCCACCTTAGTTTCTTGGAAATGTTACATAATGAGCTTCATTTTAAGCAGTAATCCTAGTAAATATAAAATCTGGAAGAACACCCTCAACATCCCATCTCCAAATTTACAACATCTTGAATGAGACTTTCCAGGAGATTCAGAATTTGGAACCGTGATCATGATAATGTAGCAATTTGGAGAATTTTCCTTTCTCTGATTTTGAATATATATATATATATATATATATATATGCTAATTAGGCATGACATCATTAATAAACCATCTTAGAGTCTAGAATGTTGATATTGTAAGTAGTAAACATAAGGAGCCTGGGAGGCATGCTAATAATGAATGGCATCGTAGATTCAGCTGGATTGGAACGTCCCCTATCACATGCAGCAGCAACCTGTCAGTGGTTCGGTTGGAAACTATCCAAGTATGTTCTTTCCTTCCTCGTCTCTTTTCTTCTTTTTCATATTCTGGTTTTGATTTGAATGGATTCTAACTTGACATGTTCTATTCTTAACAAATGCAGATGCTTCTT